>CM056383.1:59077818-59552818 GCA_029718625.1 Synaphobranchus kaupii | reverse complement strand
GGTATTAGCTGGATTATGCTGTTGTGTTCACCACAATGGCAAGGCTCGCAACAGACATGTAGGCTAAGCCATTTTAAAGAAAATTCCGTTCATTGGTTAAATGTGTGTTTTAATTAGCATATTTAAGGTCGTATAGCATTGTCAATTGTTTCTCTGTGCAGCGTCTTTGTGACAGTTCTCTGTAAAAAGCTCTATACAAATAAAATTTAATTTAATTTAATAGAATTCTTCAGCAATTTAGAAAAAACAGTAGGTTACTGGGAGCATTCATTAGCCTAGCTACGTTATGGGTCTAATTAAACAGCTTCATAGCCTACAATATTAATAAGCGTGATCTAAAGTGTTTGCTTTTTACAATCGTAATTTATTACGTTTGAATTGTGTATTTCAATGGCTACATTTAGTCTTGTTAATTTAACAGAAAATAAAAATAAATTCATATTCTAATTATCACTCAGAAGCTACATTTAGCGGAATTCTGAATGTGCAAACGCGGTAGGCCTACGCGTGGTCCTGAGCAGGTGTAAAATTTGTTCGTAGCCTACTTTTGAAACAGTTTCTTTGGATTTGCTTCTCTGTATTCTTATTTAACGTAGCCCACACTTAATGTAGACGTCGGCCAATAGTTGTGGCCTGGACTTGGACCGAAGAGACTGAGCAGAACCAAAGGCTTCCTCGAGTGCCTCATAGGTGAAAAACCAAGAGAAAAGACTTTGGAAACTCCTTTCTCACAGTAAATAACAGAATATATAGCAACATGTCAATTCTCAGGGGACTGCTATAACCTGTGGTTGTTTTTACAGGGCATTTAACAGTATAGGAAAAAGACCCCATTCTGGAGTGCGCAGTCCTTAAAAGTTACAGACATGGCAGATTCGAACTGGACTAAAATAACAGAGATCCTCCGGTAATAATACCCCACCTCCCCCGTAAAACATATCCTGTCTGAATCGGGCTAAAGACGTTTTTCAATGGAAATATCTCCAGTGGACCTCCTTAACACACTGTTAAAAAAAAAAAAATAGTAGGTGACTAAAAATAAGTCAGGTGAAAAAAATAAGTCAACATTCTGCAAACAACATTTTGAGTAGGCTAAACTGAACTTGTGGACACAAAGTTGATTAACTCAAAATATCAATTTAGTCAAACTTATTAATGTGTGTTAGAACTGATGTTTAAAGTCCTTTGTACTTGAAAACTGAAGTTGATACAATATATTTTGAGTTAATCTACTTTGTGTCCACAAGTTCAGCTTACTCCAAATTTTGTTTGCAGAATGTTGACTTATTTTTTTACGTTGAAGTCACCTACTATTTTTTTTTATAGTGCAACAACAACAACAATAATACCAGCCAATAATAATAATAGCCTAATAATCCATGTCAATGATACTAGATATTAGCCTATAGCTCAATGTTTATGTTGTAGGCTACTAGATGGCTAGCTAGGATACGTAACGTTATCATTTTTAAATTTCACTTAAATGCGAAATAGCTACTGAAAGCTTTAAAATACAATCTTCTCTTATTTCGTAATTATCTCTTATAGCGCATCTTTTAATCGTACCATTGTTTAAGCCTGTTTATAATAAGAACAGTTATCTTTCTAGATGACAATTATCTAAAATGTCCGTAACTAATTTACCAGCACATCATCGCGCGTAACGACCAAATCAATGCATTAAATATGTATTAGAACTTACTTGCACAGCCGCGCTCCTTACGGTATTATGCATGGACAATGTGGTTCCTTACTTCTGAAACTGTGGCCAGACAACGGCTGACATCCTTTTAAACGTTTGAGTGAAAACGAAAGTAGTGTATGCCCTAGGTTAGGTTTCGTTTCATCCTAAATTAAACCTATGAGTTAGCCTTCCCACATCCTCATATCGACTCCACACCCTAATTTCAAATTCTACTTTCAGAAGATTTAAGATTCCAAATTTGACGTAAGGTATGTTGTGCCGAATTCAGACACTACAGCCTACAGATCATTGGAAAGCAGGTGTTGTGCCGAATTCAGAGTCCCTGCCGAAATCAGACTCCCCTCGGGTGCACGCGCGTCCACTCTGCATTACGTTCTTTGCGACTTCTTCATTCTCCTTTCGCGATTTCCGACCAGTATCTTCGTTCTGTCGGCGGATAGATGGACCATTCTGTGTCACTGTCTGTCGCTACGTATAGTTATTATTTTTCTAATTTTAAATGTTCGATTTCCGTGGCTTTCTGACGTAAATTAACAAGCATACTTTTAAAGAATCAATTGCCGACGTTAAAAGCAGATAAAATGCATGTAAAGTATACTTTTCTAAAACGTCGTTAATGTTCATCCGTGTCTTCTTAGATAGTGTTTAATTTGGCACAGATAAGCTATATTGAATTTATTTTTCACTGAGGTAGTAGGCTATAACATAGGGGATTTTACCCCATGTCCATAAATCATTTTTCAAATATGGCTATGTTCGGATATTTGCAGATATCGACAATACGTAAATATTGTAAGGATATATTTACATATTTAAAATCTACCAAAATGACCCTGTTTACACATCTGGGACTGTATTGTTTACCCACAGGGAGTCAGTTGGAGGCAGGGCTGCCAGAATCTGACTCCCCCTCCTTATCTCTACATTGCAATGTTTGACAGACACCAAACATTCTGTGTTGACACACATAGGCGTCACCTGTGCAGCCTCCAAAGCATTTTCTTATATCTGCAACAGGGGGTCAGTTACAGTGGGGGAGTCAGATTCTGGCAAGGCTTCAGTCCGGCTGCCAGAATCTGACTCCCCCCCTTATCTCAGGATTGCAGTGTTTCACAAAGACCAGAATCATTCTAGTGACACATCTGGACATCTACTATACACCGTTAAAAGCAATTGTTAATATCTGCGACAGGGGGTCAGTTAGAGGGGGGGAGTCAGATTCCGGCAAGGCTTAAGTCCGGCTGCCGGAATCTGACCCCCCCCCCCCCCCCCTTATCTCAGGATTGCAGTGTTTCACAAACACCAGAATCACTCTAGTGACACATCTGGACATCTACTATACACCCTTAAAAGCAATTGTTAATATCTGTCACAGGGGGTCAGTTAGAGGGGGGGAGTCAGATTCCGGCAAGGCTTAAGTCCGGCTGCCGGAATCTGACTCCCCCCCCTTATCTCAGGATTGCAGTGTTTCACAAACACCAGAATCACTCTAGTGACACATCTGGACATCTACTATACACCCTTAAAAGCAATTGTTAATATCTGTGACAGGGGGTCAGTTAGAGGGGGGGAGTCAGATTTCGGCAAGGCTTAAGTCCGGCTGCCGGAATCTGACTCCCCCCCCTTATCTCAGGATTGCAGTGTTTCACAAACACCAGAATCACTCTAGTGACACATCTGGACATCTACTATACACCCTTTATGGACATGGGGTAAAATCCCCTATGTTATAGCCTACTACCTCAGTGAAAAATAAATTTAATATAGCCTATCTGTGCCAAATGAAACACAGAAGACACGGATGAACATTAACGACGTTTTAGAAAAGTATACTTTACATGCATTTTATCTGCTTTTAACGTCGGCAATTGATTCTTTTAAAGTATGCTTGTTAATTTACGTCAGAAAGCCACGGAAATCGAACATTTAAAATTAGAAAAATAATAACTATACGTAGCGACAGACAGTGACACAGAATGGTCCATCTATCCGCCGACAGAACGAAGATACTGGTCGGAAATCGCGAAAGGAGAATGAAGAAGTCGCAAAGAACGTAATGCAGAGTGGACGCGCGTGCACGCGAGGGGAGTCTGATTTCGGCAGGGACTCTGAATTCGGCACAACACCTGCTTTCCAATGATCTGTAGGCTGTAGTGGCAATAGGGGGTTCATTGCCAATGCAAGAAAATCCAATGAAATTTCAGTTTTAGATTTTTAATACATTTGCAAAAATTTCTAAAAACATGTTTTCACTTTGTCATTATGGGTTATTGAGTGTAGACTGATGGGCAAAAATGGCAATTTTATCCATTTAAAATTAAATCTACAACACAATAAAGTGTACAAAAAGTGAAGGGGGTTGAATAATTTTGAGCGCAAGTGTATATGGAACGGAGACCACTGTGTTAAGGGCCCATCAATAGTAAAGAATGCATGCAAATTTCCCATAGACTTCAATGTAAAATGGTGCTACAGCAAAACAAATGGAACTCTGTTATGCTTTAATGGATTTTCATGAAACTTCATCAGGTGGTACATCAGTAAATTCCGCATTGAACCATAAAGCGAATTTTGATTAATCTGTTGCCATGGCAACTGCCGCAGCCAATCAAAAAACAGTAGGCTGTAATTTAAAAAGTATGCAAGATAGCAAAAAATGGCTCTATGGTTTAATGGAACATGTATCATAGAGTATCTATTGAGGGACCATATTGCTGCAGGGACATGAACATTACTGGTTGCACTTTCAAAAATTGGTGCAATTCTGATGTTCGGTTATGGAGATCCATTCGTTTTGCTGCGGCAGGTTATGCAAATTTGACATTTTGAGAAAACGGCCTTTAAAGTTACACATAATTCACATGGCATCACAACCATTTGATAAGTGTTATGCACTACTCAATTGTTATAATTCAATTTCCTTGTAATAGTATGACAATGATACATGTATGAGTCTTGTACATGTAGTCATTTGCAATAAATGTTTGTTTAAATTAGTCATCTGGAGGTTGAAATTAAATGATCGAGAAATAAAGATCGAAATTGATATTACGTAAAAAAAAAAAAAAAGACAATTCAATAGATAGAATTATGCAATTTCAATTATGAAAATGATATAATGAAATATGATTGGGGGGGTAAATTACCTCCTGTACATTGAAGTCTATGGGAAATTAGCATGCATTTCCTTACTATTGATGGGCCCTTAAGGATAGACAAAGTACCAGCAGCACTGATGTATATGTTTTTGAGAGTATGGGAACTATTTGCAAACAAGTTATCTTGGCAAGGGCTTGTTTTTGCTCTTCTTCCAAATTTGCTTTCCATTCGTCCTTGTTAAGGGGAATTTTTATGTTGACATAGTATTCAAAGAAAGTGTTACGATCCTGAAACGGGTTGAACCCAAGTGCAACGACCAAGAGGCAGATTCAAATAAAGGGGGTTTTTATTTAAGCTTTGGGGTAGTCCCAAAGCTGTACAGAAGGTATAAGAAAACAGGTTAGTACATAGAACACAAAAATCCCATAGGGACTGCTCCAAGCCGGAGCTGGACTTGTAAGTCCGGTGAGTTCCAAGCCGGAACAAAAGGGCTGCCCTGCTGCTCCAAGCCGGAACTGGAAACAGGAACTGGACTGGAACTGGACCGGGAGGTCCACTCAGGAAACGAGTGCTGGAACAGAATATGTTCCAAGCCGGAACTGGACAGGAACTGGACTGGAACTGGACAGGAACTGGACTGGAACTGGACCGGGAGGTCCACTCAGGAAACGAGTGCTGGAACAGAATATGTTCCAAGCCGGAACTGGACTGGAACTGGACTGGAACTGGACAGGAACTGGACAGGAACTGGACTTGGACTGGAACGTGAAGTCCACACTGGAAACGGATGCTGGAACGGAATTCGTTCCAAGCCGGAACTGGAATTTACTGGAATGGTGGGTTAGCCACCGGGACGGTACTGTACTGGACCGCGAGTATCACACTGGTGCAGGTTCTGGAACGGCGCGACTGTTCCAAGCCGAAACTGGACTTAAGTTTCACTGGAGAACTCCCTCCGGGACTGAACAGGAACTGGACCGGGTTATTGACTTGGATAGGGGGACAAAGCAGAGGTTACAGGCAGGGTATACAGACTGGGTATTTGCATGAGAGGTGAGGATGTAGAATAGTCCGCCGCCTGTCTAGCTGACGAACACACCCCACGGAGCTGGTGAGGTGTAGCTTGGGGAGACCTCGTATGAGCCGGCTGAACTCCAGGGATCCTGGAACCGTAACCACAGTACCGGAGGTAGCTGAGGCCGGACAGGAACAACAACGGAAGCGAGCCGGCAGGCTAGACAGCGGGTCTCTCCCCGAGCTGGAGGTGGGAGTACCGCAACACACTCACACAACATAAAGGGAAAACAAAACACTGCTGCAGGGAGTTGGAATCGCGGCGTCTGGAGAGTTGAAGGGAGACAGGTAAGTAGCATGCAACAAAGACAGTTCAGGGAAGATAGCTACCAACCGCAGTTTACGTGAACAACATTTAGTGCAGCAAGCTGCACAAACTCCGGACCAGAAACGTGACAGGACATAAACAAGGTAGGTTAGTTAACGAACTGGCGCCGATTAGCAGCCAGCCAGGGGTTTAAATAGTGGATAAAATGAAAACATAAATGGGAAACAGGTGAGGTAATTAACAGGGAGTGATTACTAAACTCGAAGGAATGTGAACACGGAGAAAGGAAACCGATAGGAGGAAACAAACGTGACAGAAAGCACGAACATGACAGGAAAAACGCCCATCCTGCAGCAGCAGGGAAAACACGGACAAGGGAATCCAACATGACACGGAGGGCAAACAGAAAAACCCGGAACACGGACAGGAAGGGAACGGAACGTTACAGAAAGGAGCCAGCTTTTTTGAGAGTCTATCAAATTTTCTCGTTTCAAAAAATACATGATGTCTTTAATCCAGAAAGATGGAGGAGATGAAATAAGAGTGAGACACCTTTCCAGGAGAGTAGTACAAACTACAACTTTGTGGGCTTTGTTTGGCAAAGGGGTGAAACCAAAAAGGGCACGAATAGGATTTTGATCAATGTTAAATTCTGGTATATTTGACCAGAAAGAGTTGGGTTGAGAAGGAAAAATCCACCCTTGTCTTGTAATAAAGAGGCAATCCAGTCAGGAAAACGCTTCACACTTGATCTAATTATAAGGGTCTTTATTTCTACAGAAAGAGTATGCCTGCTGACAGAGTCAACACTGTACTAAAAAAGCATTATTTAGTGATCATTTACACCCTCAAAGAGAGACTGTGCAAACATGTGCGTGCCTGATCATTTACACCCTCAAAGAGAGACTGTGCAATCATGTACCTGCCTGATCATTTACACCCTCAAAGAGAGACTGTGCAGAATGTGCCAGAATCAAGGACAACCACCTCCTTAGGCAGAGAAATAAAACAGAATACATGAAACAGAATACATAATTTCATATAACTTGTAGTAATTATAATAATAATAATAATACTATGGATGGAAACATGTTAACCCTTCATAGTGAAGACATGAGCAGTGTGCATGTGCAAGCATGCAGGTTGTTCCTTGCAACAGGGACAAGTGGGTCAACATTAGATTAAATTAGATTCAAAGTTTTTTAATATAATACATTTTGTTCATGATATCATAAAGAAGTGAAATAACACCTCGCAACTGGAGTTTAGATACAAAATATGATCAGCATTGCAGTTAGGAGGTATAACTGGGAAAACAGTTAAAATTCCTCAGGACAGTGTCTAATTTGTCTAATAATACCTTTATCATTCCATAGGCTGAAATTTGGGTCTCAAAAAGAAAAAGAAAATTCACCTTAAAAGGGAGTGAACAGAAGTACTGCATAGCCCAAAGATTCTCCTGAACTGAGACCAAATCCTATTTGTACTGGAAACTGCTGGGCTAGAGATAATTGTACTATTTAAAGAAGACGGGGGCACAAACTGCCAAACCCAAGTGGTAGTGACTGGAGAATTCAATCTGCCATCAGCACCCTGGAATCCAAGTAAGAATTTTTGGTTACAAAAATTTCTGCCCGACACTGCTGGGTGTTTATGCATCATTTTGAGGAAACTCCAAGAGTCTCTCCAAAGGTTTGTGCTGCCTTTGATAGGCAGTAAAATGGAAAAATGCGACAATGGGTTCCCAAACTTTTTAATTTCAGCATAGCCCTCTAATATGACTATTCTGAGAAAACAGAAAGGGGGGATATTATTTACCAGCACATCATCGCGCGTAACGACCAAATCAATGCATTAAATATGTATTAGAACTTACTTGCACAGCCGCGCTCCTTACGGTATTATGCATGGACAATGTGGCTCCTTACTTCTGAAACTGGGCAGACAACGGCTGACATCCTTTTAAACGTTTGAGTGAAAACGAAAAGTAGTGTATGCCCTAGGTTAGGTTTCGTTTCATCCTAAATTAAACCTATGAGTTAGCCTTCCCACATCCTCATATCGACTCCACACCCTAATTTCAAATTCTACTTTCAGAAGATTTAAGATTCCAAATTTGACGTAAGGTAACCCGCCTACCTACTTTTCTGACAACGTGGCTTGAAAGCCGGCTTTCCAATGATCTGTAGGCTGTAGTGGCAATAGGGGGTTCATTGCCAATGCAAGAAAATCCAATGAAATTTCAGTTTTAGATTTTTAATACATTTGCAAAAATTTCTAAAAACATATTTTCACTTTGTCATTATGGGTTATTGAGTGTAGACTGATGGGCAAAAATGGCAATTTTATCCATTTAAAATTAAATCTACAACACAATAAAGTGTACAAAAAGTGAAGGGGGTTGAATAATTTTGAGCGCAAGTGTATATGGAACGGAGACCACTGTGTTAAGGATAGACGAAGTACCAGCAGCACTGATGTTTATGTTTTTGAGAGTATGGGAACTATCTGCAAACAAGTTATCTTGAAAGGGGGGATATTATTTCCATTTTCCTGAGGAATTCCTCCCATTTCAGATCTCCAGGGGCCTCCAAGCCCCAGTTTTGGAACCCCTGCCTTAAATAATTTGACACCCAGGAAAAATAAAATGATAAAATCTTGTTATCCTATAACCTGTAGGTTGTATACAAATTACCACAAAAAGCAAAATGGTCCGGAACGTAAAATGTGCGCTGGTGTACATACGGTTCTTCATCATCCCTTCATCAAGGAAAAGTCCAACATAACAATCTATTTTAGCATCACCAAAAACAACAATGACACATGGATTGATAGCAAAACATTTAATGTAAAAGGGATCTGCCTTGCTGTGATAATTAAGTATCTACATTTCAAGGGCTGCTATAATTCCATCAATTCCATCAAGCAGTGATTTGTAAATTTTCTTTTACATATATTTAATTGAAAACAGTACAAAGAACAGATATTTAATGTTTTACCTTATCAACTTAAGTGATTTTTGTAAATATACGCTAATTCCGAATTTGATGCCTGCAACACGTTCCAAAAAAGTTGGGACAGGCCACAGGTAAACAAGTGATGCTATCATGACTGGGTATAAAAGGATATCAAAAGACTCTTGTATCTTATTTTCAGGTACTCGTACAAGCGATACCATAACCTCTCTGCATTTCAATGGATCTCTATTGTAATTGCTAGATTAAGCTGTAAATTTCATGGGAATAGTATGGAACCCATGGTTGGCTAAATGGCTGTAAGTCATCAAGGGTCTGAGGTATAAAACAAGACTCAAACCATCACTCTGCTGCCAGATAGGCAGTAGATATGGATGGATCACTTTAAAGGTTGTTTCTCCTGACTCAGTTTCCTATTGAACTCTATGGAAAAATTCCCA
Source organism: Synaphobranchus kaupii (assembly GCA_029718625.1). Classification (NCBI taxonomy): domain Eukaryota; kingdom Metazoa; phylum Chordata; class Actinopteri; order Anguilliformes; family Synaphobranchidae; genus Synaphobranchus; species Synaphobranchus kaupii. The sequence continues at coordinate 59,543,257 of CM056383.1, read as the reverse complement.
ATTCCCATAGAGATCCATTCAAATGCAGAGAGGTTATAGTATCTCTTGTAAGAGTACCTGAAACTAAGACATCAAGAGTCTTTTGATATCCTTTTATAGCCAGTCATGATAGCATCGCCTGTTTACCTGTGGAATGTTCCAAACATGTGTTTTTTGAACTTCCCAGTCTTTTTTTTTGCCCCTGTCCCAATTTTTTTGGAATGTGTTGCAGGCATAAAATTTGGAATTTGCGTATATTTACAAAAATCACTAAAGTTGATAAGGTAAAACATTAAATATCTTTTCTTTGTACAGTTTTCAATTCAATATATGTCAAAGATAATTTACAAATCACTGCTTTCTGCTTTTATGTGCATTTTGCATACTGTCAAAACATTTTTCTTTTGGAATTGGAGTTTGTAATATACAGTGAACAAACAGGATATTACCTATCTACAACAGGGGTCTCACACTTCAGTCCCGGAGACAGCCATAGTAGTGTCTGCTGGTAATCACCTGGATTCTGACACCTGTAATCTAGAGTGTACGGTGTGAATGAGAGAACAAACAGATATGAGAATTGTAGAATGAGGGGTTTGGGGTTAGAACTTCATCAGGTAGCTGTGCGCCTGCATCAGGCGCTTCAGGCGGCTCTGCAGAGCGGCTCTCTTGCTCCCGATGTCAAAATCCTCCTTCAGCAGCAGCTCCTCGTTCTCCTTGTCCTGCAGCATCTGCAGCATTTCCCTCTGTAGCTGAATGGCCGACTCTTGTAGCATATGATAGCGGATGATCAGCGGGATTTGGTCGGCCAAGCGCTGGCTAGCAATCTGGGGTGGGAGGGGCACACGGTGAGGTTATGTGACAGAAAGTTGGTGCAAGCTACTCTACACTCCCCCCTATGGACTGTGAGTTTGGAAATAAAACCCAAGCACTTATGTGAATGGCATGGTGTATGGAGCACAATCTCAACCAGGACACTGCTGTTATTTCCTTGAACAAAAAAAAGGTTAACCTGAATTCCTCCAATAAAAATCCTGATTGAATGATGTACGAACTGAAAATGCTACAGCCAAGCTACCTCTGATGTAGACCCTCGTACACAATTATTTTCTTTTGAGTGGCAGATCTTGTTGATCACACAGCATTCCAGAGAGATCGTGATAAATTTCAACAATTGGGAGATAATTACTCAAAAATGGCAGATTGTGTTGCATTTAAGGTGGTCATGTGTAGCATTTAAGGTGATTATACTATAATGTAATATAACGGAATGAATGAAACCATAAATACTGCCAACCATGATATGTGAGGTAACAGCGCTGAGGGCACCTACCCGATAGTATGACTTGAGATGAACCATCATTTCCTGAAGAGTGGCATGGCTGTCTGTGCTGTAAACGATGCTCCTCTTGTATTTTGATCCATTTAGCACCATCATAACTTCCTCTTCCTCTTCCTCTTCCTGCTCCTCCCTCCTTATCTCATCCAGGTTGTGGCTGTAGGTGCTGTCCTGCGTGTAGACTATCAGCTCCATCTTGAACTGGGTCCTCAGCATGGACTCTGCCATGGTCTCTTTTTCCTTCCTGATGGCTTCTATCTTGGTCTGTGTATGATGAAACCATATGGTTATGCTGCTGAATTCATCCTGGAGGCAGTCTTACCCAATGGCTGAGTTACAACTGTGAAGGAGTGGCCAACAGCGGCCCTGGATAACTACAGGGTCTCAATTTTGTACTTATAGTTTATTTTAATTAATGAAGAAAGTAATATTTTTTCTCTTTTGAGTGACGCACATAAGAAGGTACTTGTTGTCTCATTTCCAATTTACACACCAAGCAGTGTTTCGTGACTGCAGTAAAGCTAGTGTTGGGAAAATACATGAAATTTTATTTTTAATCATTCCCCCTATAAAAGTTTAGGACAATGCACACTGTAGGGCAGAATCGGTTCATGAACGTCTACCTTGGCACTTTTGAGGAGGTTTGGGAACCCAATCAAGTTGTTATGAGCCAGCTGCACAAACCCCTTCCTCACAATGTCTACAAGAAAGAAGAGAGTTATTTGAGGTCCCAAATCCTTATTTTTTATTTCCTTTTTCCTTGGTCATTATTATATAGTGTCTGTGTATGTCACATGCACTAATAATATATTAAAGACAGATTTATGCAGCATGATTTAATTTACCAAAATTATTGGAAATTACATAAGAAACAGAATTTGGCATAAATTTCAGAAAGAGATACAGCTCTCCTTGCCCACACCGGGGTTTAACAGTAGCGTGGTAAATAACGCCTTGAGCACCGGTTATGAGGCCTGCGTCTGGGCAGGGGCGGACCCACAGTCTCAGACAGGACACGGTCACCACGGTGATCACCTGTGACCCCCTTCAGCTTCTTCACAGCGGGCTCCTCCAGCTTTTTGAGCTGGTCTTTCACCAGAACCTCAAAGGTCTTGTAGTTGATGAAGCCAGGAAGCTCCCTGCCACGGTACTTAACCTCGTACTCCTGCACCGCCTCCTCAATCCTCTGGTTGACTGCAGAGAAAGTTGACATGGCGCATTTCTTGATTGGACAAACATAATCCTGGACAAACATGAACATTCATTCTGTAAAAGCACAGCTTGCAGCGCATGAGTGAGCACAACGGTCTCAAGCCGTGTTCCTTGCTCAAGTGGCCCCTGTTGGCCGACCGGTCGCCCATGGCTTGCTCTCTGCACGCACATATGATTGGGTCTCCTCAATTTCAACTCAGTTTCAAATATTTACTGCTTGATTGGAGGAAGGATGAGTTTAAAACTGCTAATTCTATTATCATGGACATTGGCTATTTTGACCATGCTGGTCTTTAAGCCCGAGACCCTGAGCCGACCAGAGGAGGATGGGTTCCCCCCTTGAGTCTGGTTCCTCCCAAGGTTTCTTCCTAGTTACACCAGGGAGTTTTTCCTTGCCACTGTTGCCTTTTGCTTGCTCTTGTGGGGGGTTTCGGCTGGGTTTTTCTGTGAAGTGCATTGTGACAACTAGTTGTGAAATGCACTATATAAATAAATATTGATTTGATTTGATTTGAAAACGACTGCCTCTATTGTCACTTTGACATTATTGCCACTATTTAGAATGGCATGTTACATTGACATAAATAATTATATTTTATTAAACATTGTCCAGAATATTGGGGGTAATTAGTGAGGAGTCATCTGACCATTAGCACAACCTTATTTGGTGCCACACTGGTGCTTAAGTACCCTAATTTCGGTAGAGCAGTCGGACACTTTTTAGAATTTCATTTAGAATGTCTCAAATTTCCCTGATAGATTCATGCCATGTTTGGCTAGGGTTCGCAAAGATGTTTTGCCGCTGTTTTACGTTTGTTTGTCAGATATGGAACACCGAGAGTGCCATCAAATAATAAAAATGAATAATTAAAATAAAATAATTTGGAAATAAATAAATAAATCTGGGAATGGATATAGACAAATAAATTGGGAAATATATATGTAAATAAATAAATGAATATATTAGAAAAAATATTTGAAAAAAAAAATAAAAAATTTAATTAATAACTTAAATTAATTGCACATACATTTACATTTCTATATTAATTCCCAGATTTATTTATTTCCAAATTATTTAATTTATTCATTTTTATATTTCCACATTTACGAGTGCTCCTCACTTGTGCAAATGTAACTTAATGTGTACCTGCTTTATAATCAAATAATGCTGCCTGTGATGTTTTCATGGCAAAGCATGTAGCTGTAAAATATAATTTGTGGAGGGGGTGGGTGAAATCGAGATTGTTCACTGGGGGGATGCTTTGGGGGGTGCGATTGGGATTGTTTGGGGGGTGCGATTGGGATTGTGTTGTCTCAACCCTGCTTACAACATCTGTTATCAGACACTTTGTTGCATTGTATTGTATTTGTACTGTGTTAAAGCCGTACAGTATGTGTATTGTTTGTTGTGCCCTGGCTTCCTGTTCCCCCTCTCCCCTCCGTCGTACAGTACTACTCATCTGGGCTCCTCTGTCTAATCAACTCAGCCGGATAAAATTTGCTGACAATTGGGTTATGCAATTATGCAGATTCTACTGTATCTGGTGTGATGTCTTCTAGAGATAAATTTGATTAAATTCTTATTGTCTGAGGTGCTACGCACATAATAATAATAATAATATTAATAATACCTAACTTGATAAATGATCTCAGCCCATTGAGGAATAACAGTATCAATATCAGCCATTTTGGCACAGCACTTAAGTCTTCTAGAGGCATATATTATATTCTAAAAGATCTATTTGTTTCAAATGGCATGTGCACATTCCAAGACTTGGATTCCAATATTCTCTCCCACTTTTTTTGTCTTCAGCTCTACTCCACTCTGTTAGTGCAGCAGGGGTGTCCTTACACACAGAACTGCATAAACACACAATGTATTATATCATAGCTTTACGGAACATAATACTGGAGTGTTCAGCTACTACGTGGGATAAGGAACTGAAATACCAGATTGGAAAATCATTTGGGAAAATACTTTCTGTTCCTCAAAGAACTTAGCTCATCAGCTGATTCATTTAAAATGTATACATAGGGGGTATTGTACTCCATTGAAACAATGTCAGATGGAAACATCTTCAAACTCCTTTTGTATACTCTGTAATCATGGTAGGGATGACTGCATATGTTCTGGGAGTGCCCAGTTATAAAAAAACATTTGGGACAATATTACCAATACAGTATCTGATGTTAATCCCTGCTGCAACGTAATAAACATTCTGCAATCGTGGTTTACCCACCTACCTTCCTTTAAAGTATGGTTGACACATGACATATTTACATTAAATTATTATCCTAGAGAGATCCACTGCAAAAATGAATGGAGCAAAAGTGAAGATGATTCAGTCCTGCAGTTTTTAAGAAGATGTGACAAATGTTATGTAATGTACTGGTGTTTATTTCTGGTGTACGTGTATATATTTCTCTTATTTATATATAGATGTATGCTAATTTACTTCCTGTACTTGTACATATAGTTTGTGGAGAAAACAATAGTTCACAAATAAAGAAATAAGTAATAAAACTTTTCATAGGCCTTCATAGGGCAAAAAGAACATGGCACACTCACAGCATAGTCATGGGTAGGCCTAGGCCTATCCAGATTGATCACAGGCCTACCTAATCAAATGGCAGAAATTTAAAAAAATATATTAATAACGTTAACTGAAACGGGAAAAAAGAAAAAAAAACTAGGGTGTGGCTTGATAACTCAAGCCCTAATTATTTCATAAGTACCTTTCCCACCCCTGATTTTGGCTTTTTTTTTAACCTCAAACGGAGGTGTGGTTGCTCTGAAACAGCCCGTTTAGTTACACTTAAAGTAGCCTAGTATAGCTGATGAGTGTTCTGCCTGTGTGAGAGTAGCCTAGTATAGCTGATGAGTGTTCTGCCTGTGTGAGAGTAGCCTAGTATAGCTGATGAGTGTTCTGCCTGTGTGAGGGCATGCTATATTGTAGGATTCTTCACGGTATGGGTTTTAAGTTTGTTGGTCTTGTTTTTCCCTCGACTTTGTTGTTTACATCTCAGACAACCTATTTTAATTCAGTTATTTCCTCTTAATTCGGGCTAATAAGTTGTGCCAGTCACAAGCACATTTATAGAGAGCGGTTGCATTGTTGGTTTGGGTTTATGAGAAACCTGTGCTCTCCTTGTTGAGTATGTGCTCTAATACTGATTTAAAAAAGAAAAGCGTATTTACATAATTGTGTTTTGTACCACCATAAGGCAGTAGAGTTGGAATACCGGTAGTTAGGACGATGCCAGCATTGCTGTTAGGAATACTGGAGCACTGGAGCGGGTCATAGCGCATGTGAGAAATGTATTCTGAAAAAACCAACCTAGTCGGCCTACCCACTTTTTCACAGGCCTGCCCAAAATTGTATTTCTGCCCACGCCACTGACTCACAGACGTCTCCAGAGCGGTCAAGATGAGCCTTCCACTTTCCAAACTCGCTCCTCAGGTCAGAGAAGAGGTTCAGCTTGTGCCCATTCCTCAGTTCCTCTCCAATGGTCAAGTTGATGACATCGTGGGTGAAGGCGGTCACTTTCTGTGTGTGTGTGTGTGTGTGTGTGGGGGGGGGGGGGGGGGGGGGGGCATGTACAGCACATCATACAGACGTACATGCACAAAACAATCATAATGCACATCATAATCACATAATGCCCTTCACATTGTAAGCCCTTCGAGTCCACATACAGTAAGATACGTCACATACACTGCCGCAGGCTTACAGCCATTAAATCTTAGACTGTTGACTGTAAGGCATTGAAATGCAATTATGTGTCTGAAGTAGAGAATTGAAGAAAGCAAATGGGTTATAGTACAGCAATCCCACTAAGTAGCTGTTGATTATACTACTGGTCTCAACAAGAGAAACAGCTGAGTTGAACTCACTAACCTATTTTTACTATAGTAAGACTGGCTCTATTAATTGTAGCTAAGAAACTTTTCATTTTACTTTTCATACTGGGGCTAGGGAATGAATTGGGCATGGTCATTTCTGTCAGTAGTTCAATGGTGCGAAGAACATAAATACACTACTGCAACTACAGCTAAACACCCTACCTTACCTTTCCAGACAACAGATAACTCACGTCTATTAGGAAGTACATTCTCGCAGAGGGATCCTGAGGAGGTCCGTCCCCATACTTATCCAACTCCGCGTGGGTTTCTTCCAGCTTAGCCTCAATCTGCTGCTCCAGCCGAGGCAGAGTTTTCTAAAGGTAATGAAAACACACATGAGCAGTAACGATTCAGTCACCATACCGAGAAACAGACCGTGGCCATGACCGAATATAATCCCTGTTCCCTGCCCCCTGTCCACTCAGACCCCTGTTTACTATGTGCCCACTCCCCTCACTTTGCAAGCAGTGTGCGAAAGAAATCCTGCAAAACTCTTTCTAAACTAGAGAGGAAGTTCGTAATACGTCTCACTGTTGTACCATAGACATGCATATATGCTCTTGTCTTGTACTACTAAGTACTAAGTTGTAGCTTTTACTTCCGGTTTACTTCCTGAAATTGTCGGGTGAGTGCACAGTTCTGCAGATGAGTGTGGTCCTGAATCCCCTCAACAAAACCCCAGAAATAAGGTTTTTATTCAGGGATTTTAAGTGCCCCCATTTGTGAGAAAAAGTCACCCACTCAAAAGCTTTTTGACGAAGTTGACTCAAATATGCGCCTGCAAAGGGGTGAAGGGATCATATTTGGTCATGGCCCATGTTAATGTGACATTTTTGAAGATTCTCACAAATAAAGCAACTAAAAAAAAATGCAGACAGGTACATAAGGGCTTTCACAGAGGAAGTGCTGTGGCATTACAGACAAGGTAAATAAAACTCACTTTTGCATAATTTTCAAGTGGGAATTACTATATTTTCATCAGTATAGGGGGGTAGATATCTATGGGTCCTTCTGATGGCTTAAGATAAAAAACATTGATATCACAATGTTACATACACCTAAATATGTTGCCTAATCATTCACTCTTGTACCTCAATAAAACATCACTTTTCCCTGTACTCTACAGTATGTATACTTTTATCCTGGGATTGTATTTTTCTGTAGTTTTAAAAAAAATTTTAATGTTCCTATTCATGACTCCAAGGACATTTTTACCTTAATCTACCACATATCGGCGCACAGTAAATTGGAATGAGCATTTGTCATGCCCTAAGAGACAAGTATATACGCCATAGCCTATATTATGTACGATAACATGAACATAAAATAGTATTCCACCGTCTGCAAAATGCTGCCAAATGTTCTGTCTTCAATGAACATCGGTAGCCTACATCAAAAATACATTTAACGATTGCATTACAGTATGTGAAATGCACTCAAAATGTACCAGACAATAAATGACCACTGAATTTTGAAAGGAACATCTCGATATGTAAAACCAATGGTAGGATTGTATATTTATTTAATATTTAGTAGCATATATTGCTAGTCGAATACATGGTAGAATGAACTTTCACAGTTTATTTTGCATTTGAGTGAGCAGGGCTTTTCACGGCTTTTCTGGCATACGATCAGGCTATTGTTGGGTTTATCTCGTTGCTATGACGTTACTCAAATTTTATATGATGAATAAATATATTTATGAACTCAAACATAGGCACTATTGTCCACTATGTCACGCATGGGTAGGTATAGACTAGGTGGGGGTTGCTTGTTAAATGGACTTGCTACGGGGAAATAGTGACACTCCGTATTCGGCAGAAATCGTCACAAACCGTCTACCAAAAAAGTTAAAACAGAGTTTGTGGTTTCCACCAATAGTTTGGCTGCAGTAGCAACAAATGTCTCAGTTGAGCGAAAAGGTCCCACTGGTGTCACCTTCTACGCAAAGGAGTTAGAGACAGTAAAAGCTGAAAGATCTCTCCTCCTGTCAAGGTCAAAAATGAATATTTAACTTCACCATTCATGATAACTTAACTGGGCACAGGAGCATAAAAATAAGCACAGATCTTTATGCCTGTCCAATGCATCCTACTGCTTGGTTGACTTATAAGAAAACCAATCGCTGCTCAGATAACAAAAATGTAAGGTGACCCTTCCATGGTATTTCCCAGTTTGTCCAAACTGATTGGTCAGATATTCCAGGGATGTAGTCATCGGATTGACTCAAAGGTTTAGTATGCGGAAGAAAACAACTACACCTGAGAAGCTTTCAAACAAATGGGCCCTTTTTTGAATTGCAATCACATTTAGCCTATCACATTTAGCCTATTTAGCAATCACACAACAGCATCATCACGATTGAAGTAGTGTCTATACTGGAAGTTAGTGCAATGTAAGTAGGCTACATTACACGTGGAGAGTTTAAAAAAAATTCTGAATGATTTGTTGGGTGATCTGAAGCTCTTTTTTAAAAGTTTGATGTGGTTAAGGGTGCAATGAGGGGTTGGGAGGCTCATTATGCTTTATTGCCCTTTGAGTTTATGGAACAGCTGGTAGTTGCAGACGAGTCTCCTGAAGGTTCTGAATGCGAACTTGCCGCGTGTTTGTCGCATACGTTTTAATAAATTGTGGATTCGCCGGCAGGAATTTTGGCAGCTAACCAGTCCATCTTCCACCTCACGATGGTAGACGTTTTAACAGTTGTCTTAGAACTAATGTACGGCAAGAGACTTTCAATTTGAGTTTAATTTTGAACTAACTCTGGAGGAGACACAGTTGACAGTATTGTGTTTTTTATAAAAAAACGGACCAAAGCTGCTAGCTGGTAGCAGCTGTCACTCTCTGTGCAATATAAGTGGCTAGAGAGCTCTGTCCCGGCCCCGTTTGAGTTGCATTTTACAAATACAGACAAAAATATTTAACTGAACTGTTTTATTTTACGGGGGCATTTCTTTGCCCCTGTCATCCAGTTTTTGGAGGGAAATTTTGGTTTTTTAATGGGCATTTAGCCCCAGTTCTCCTCATTTGGGCTAATGGATAAGTAATCCATTTTAATTATTTAAAATTGTGGATACATGTACTCTTCATTCTCCGCACTCACACTTGGAGAATATTCAAGGCAAACATCTGCAATGCTAATATTGTTACATCCGCCGTTTCCCTCCCTTTCGCCGTTTCCCTCACTTTCATTTCCGTTGTACTCCCATTCCTTGTGTTTCGTGTCATGTTTTTCGGTTTACCCTGTTCGTCTTACGTTCTGTTTTTGTTTGCAGGCTGGGCGTGGCTCCTTTTCAGTTTCTGGTTTCTCCCTTTGGTTTGCCCCAGCCTATTGTTTCACCAGCTCACTCACATTCCACACTCCTTTTAGTTTGTTACCTGTCTGTCTGTTTTTTTATTCAGCCCGTCCAGCCTGTCTCCCGCCAGTCCTGACCTGTCACCTGCCCGCTTTATTTTGCCCCGCCCTGTTTCCAGCCTTCCCTTATTGTTTGCCCAGTTCCTGCCTGCCTACTTCCTGGTCGCTAATAAATATCTCCCCAGTGGAGTTTTGAACCAAACCTCTGTCTCTGAGTCCTGCGTTTTCCTTCCACATACTCATGTTTCACTTCCTCATTGTGTCAGCCCCGCCTCTCATCTCTGCCCTGATTACCTATGCGTTTCACCTGCTTCATGACTCACCTGTGTCTCGTTTGCTTGTTAGTCCTGTGTATTTATACTCCACTCTGTTCAATGTTCGTTGCAATGACTGGGAAAAATATCAAGAATACTGCATAGAGGGAACTAAGTCAATTTCAATGAATGGTAGTATAGAAGAATGCTATACTATAGTGACTAATTAAATTTTGAATGCTGCATCAAAGAGCATACCCATGAGTAGAATAACAGGGAAAAGGAAAGCGGTACCATGGTGGAATGAAGAATGCACTAAAGCTATTAGAGAACGAAATAAAGCATTACGAGTATTAAGGAGTAACTTGAATCAAGAAAACTTAATGGATTATCAAAAGAAAAAAGCTCTGACTCGTAGAATTATCAAATCCAGTAAAAAGAATGCATGGAGGGAATACTGTTCTACTATAGGCAGAGAAGTGAAACTAGGTGATGTATGGCAAATGTTAAAGAAAATGAGTGGCAAAAGGAAATATACTAAAATTCCAGTATTAGAAGATGGAGAAACAATAGCTAATATATTGGGTAAGAGCTTTGCTAATGTACACAGTGGGAATCACTTAGACGATCTGCATAAAAAGAGAAAAGAGACAGTGATAAGGGAAAATCGTAATATACTTAGGGGAAAAAATAATAATACAGACACAAATCTTGATGCTGAGCTGACTATGAGTGAGTTAGAAATAGCGATAAATAACACTGGATACACAGCAACGGGGCAGGATCAACTAAGTTACGCTATGTTTCGTAAATTACCTGATCAAGTACTGAGAATAATACTGGAACTGTTCAATAAAATATGGAGAGAAGGATTGTTACCAAAAAGATGGAAGAGTGCACTCATTTTACCTTTTAGCAAACCCGGTAAAAACCCAAATAATGCTGGAAATTATAGACCTATTGCATTAACTTCGCATCTGTGCAAATTGATGGAAAAGATTTTGGTCCGAAGACTTAACTATTTTTTAGAAAAGAGAGGTTTAATTGCATCATACCAGAATGGATTCAGGAAAGGTAGGTCTTCCATGGACGCACTTGTTAAAGTTAGAAATGAAATAGAGAAAGCATTTAAAATGAAAGAATTGATAGTGATTGTTTTCTTTGATATCGAAAAAGCGTACGATTCTATGTGGAGGGAAGGTCTGTTAATTCAAATGAATAGAATGGGCATTAGTGGAAGATTTTACAACTGGGTACTAGATTTTCTATCAGAACGAAAGTTTAGAGTTAAGGTAGGACCAGAGTTATCTGATGAGTATGATATAGTTAACGGAATTCCACAAGGAAGTGTCATTAGTCCGGTGTTATTTAACATTATGATCAATGGTATATTTATGAATCTTGACAGAAGGATATGCTCATCATTATATGCAGACGGAGCTATATGGATTAGGGGGAGAGACAACACAAGTGTGCTGAGAGAGATTAAGATAGCTATTTTAAAGGTAGAGCAATGGTCATACAATTGGGGTTTTAAAATCTCGACAAGTAAGTCTTGCTACATGTACTTAACTAGAAAGAAAAAGATAGAAGAACAGTGTCTTCTTTTATATGCACAACCAATGGAAAAAGTAAAGGAATTTAAATATTTGGGAATTTGGGTAGATGAGAGATGTACATGGAAGACACGTGGAAAAACTAGAAACTAAATGTAAAAAAAGTAATACATTTAATGAGGGCTATATCTGGATATACATGGGGAGCAGATAAGCAGGCATTAATAGATATATATAGGGCTTTGATGAGATCAGCAATTGACTATGGGTGTTTTGTTTATGGGGCAGCAGCTAAATCGTACTTAAACCGAATTGATAGAATACAAAGCAAAGCCTTGAGGCTTAGCATTGGTGCAATGAGATCAACGCCATGTAATGCCGTGTTAGTAGAATCAGGGGAAATCCCACTAGAGCTCAGGAGAGACAAACTGACTCTAACATATTGGATTCGGCTTAGAGGATGTGGGGATGAAAATGCCACTAAAAGTGTCCTAAACGAATGCTGGGAGTATAGATATAACGGAAATGGTTTTGGATGGAAGATAAAAGATAAATCAGAAGAATATGACCTAGATGGAATACATTTAAATTCCCCTACTCCAATAAGTAATGTTCCCCCATGGCTCTTCCCTAAGGCTAAAGTTGATTTTAGTATCCTGGAACTAAAGAAAAATTGGGCGGAACACGAAATGGGATACTGTGCAAACCAGCATATAATAAACAAATATTCTAACTACTTACATATATTTACTGACGGATCAAAAGATCAAAATGACCATGTAGGAATAGCAGTATATATTTCACAATTTAAAATACATATAGGAAAGAGAATTTCTGATAAATTATCAGTTTATACAGCTGAGATGATGGCAGTGATTGTTAGTCTCCAATGGGTGGAAGAAGTGAGACCAGACAGGGTGGTGCTGTGTATTGATTCTGCAGCAGTTCTTTTTAGCCTACAGACGATTAACTCAATTAGGGAAGACCTAATATATGAAATGTTTCAATGTTTATTTAGAACGCAGAGAATGGGAATAGAAATAATATTTTGTTGGGTATCTGCACATATGGGATTAGAGGGTAATGAAATTGCAGACAGGATGGCAAAAAGATTGTTAAATATGACGCACATAATTAATATAGCATTTGGAATAGGGGAAGGTAAAGCATTAATTAAAAAGAAAATATTGGAACGCTGGCAGAAAAAGTGGGACGAGGACAGTAAGGGTAGAACATACTATAGGGTACAAAAGTCCGTTAGAGCACAGAGGGCCCTATCTTACACCCAGCGCAAAGCGGCGCTAACCCAAACGCAAGTGTCTTTGCTATCTTACACCCGGCGCTAGGTCCATAATAACGCCTAACGCTCACGTCCTTTAACTAGCATGTATTCTTGCGCCATCACAAATGAACTGGGTGTGTTGGTCTTAAGATGAGGAGTGGCCAGGATTCTTTTTGGCGTATTGCTATCTTGAGCCAGCAGAAAGCGCTTGCGCTAGAACCACCACAAACCTGGTCTAAAGTCATGTCGCAGTTGTTTACATGTTATTTTAACGGCGCATATAAGTGCGTCTACATAGGCATGTGCACAACGCGCATACCCTCCTGTCTGTTACACACAGGGGCGTGCACAAGCATGACTAAAATATCTAGATCACAATGTGAAATATTATTATTGTGTAGGCTATATCAAAAATGCATAATAATAAAAGGTTCCATAGGTCCACATACCTTTCCTTCAGCGAAGGGAAACGATGCCACATTACATTGCTCTCAGCCCACTCCATCAACATCCAGGCGAAGTGCGATGGTATGGGACAATGGCTATCCATTAAAAAGGAGCTGATAACACCTATATCAATCCTAATGCGCGAATTGTCATTCAATGGAAAACTCACGTACTGCAATAGACGGACATTTGCGTTTTGAAAATGCGCTTCAGATGTCATTACAATACAGCTCTGTTTATCTAGGAGTACAGCCTGTAAGTAGGCTAAATAGAATGGTTTGTGACTGAAAAAAGTTCAAAACCTTGTCCAGTGAATATTGCTTTTATTGTTTTTCAAATAGCCTAGGCTACAGCGGACTCGCTGTGCATGTTTTTTCGATAGACTATGGTTAAAAAACGGAGATAAATGTCATCATGTTAACTGAATTGTAGCCTAACCTTAGCTATTCTTCGTCCTTCATATTTTTTAAATTACAGTGACAAGGTTTCCATACCCTCAGCTTATTAAAACCCCGCTGATTTCACCTGTTATTCCATAACTGAACAAAAGATTTTAAAGAGAACTAAGCGTCTAATTAGAAACGAAATTTGCAGCACGTTACACAATTAATTTACAATTAATTTTAATTCCATTATCTGCATGTTCGCTTTACGGGAGCAGGTCTGTTTCCCCTGCTGTACATCGCACTTTTCACGGTCTTCCTGGGAAAGTGAATCGTTTTAAAGTATTACGCTACCAGTAAAACAGGTTGGTCACATTTCCATAAGCAGGACATTATAAAACAAGGGAAAATATGCTGAACCTATAGGTTGCCAACCTGACAGATTTGTTGTATTTAGTGTCATCATTAAGGCAAAATAACATTAGTTATGTTATTAATCAAAATTAGAATGCAGGTAGCCTAATGAACTTCGGATGAAGCTTGAACATGAGTTCATTGCATAATCAAACGAAATTCGTTAAACAAGCAAGCTAATTTGGCATTTTCTAAGGTGAGAAGGAAGCAATTGGTCGCTTATTCTCAGCTGTTGCAGGTGCTTTTAACGAAATTTAACAGCATATATTTTGTAAACAGCACTGTCAGGAATTACCGGGAACTCATAATACTACTACTGCTACTGATCCATATAGCCTATTCCTTGATCGCACTAAACACGCATGAGCATGTCTGTTTCGCCATCATAAGCAATCCGCCAAGGTGGAAAAGCAGGCTTTTAAAGGGAATGGGATATGACATTTTGATTGGTTTATTGCATGTCACGCCCAAGACACAACTATAATTAATGAAGAGACTAGGTTCAGCCCAGTTGCACCTTGCGCCGTGCTTAGCGCCCAAAAAACACGCCGTTAAAATAGCAAAAGAGGACTTGGACACGCCCTAAATGGACTTAGCGCCATGCGCTTAGACTAAGCGCCAAGATCGCCAAGATAGGGCCCAGAGTGTTAAAGAGTGTTTTTGTTAAGTGTACTTAGTGATTAAAACTGATTTTTCTTAATTGAATTTATAGTTTAATCTCCATAACATGATGTGACAAAAAAACCTGTGTGTTTACCTGCCAATGGATTATTCAGATCATTGGCTCATTTGTTTATCCAGGAAAAACAGATTGAGAGCAATGATCAGTTTAAAGGGAAGTTTGATTTAGGGGGAAGTAACACCATTGTCAAAATAGTGATAGTACTTACCTCAATGTGGTGAACCAGCTCCAAAGTCAGTTTCTCTGCTAACTTAGGGATGGTGGCAAAGCCTTCTTCCAACAGGGTACTGCAGAAAAGAACAACAGAATGAGAAAGTTATAATTTAAGGAGACTAGCGTAATACTCAGCAGTGAACACTAAATGGCTGTGAGTTTGAAATATAGGAGGCAGAAACCTGCAGTCATGTAAAGTATAAATTTCGGCCAGATGACTGACCTGAAATGGATGTGATCTTGGAAAAAGGCCTTCTCCTTGTAGGTTGCCTCGCTCAAAGACACCTTGTCCTTGATTTCCTTCTGACCTCGACACTTGACAATCATGTAGCCTTTGGTCAAATGGATGACCTCATTGTGGACAATGTCCACCACCGTTTCTTCTGTGCCCTTGTCCACCAGATCTGGCTTGGTCAGGATACCTGCCCACATTTGAAATTAAACCTCAACTGAAGTGATTAACTGTAACTCCCAGATGGAATTTTTATATCAATTTATTTTCATGCTGTTGTTGAGTAAACATTAGGCTAATTGGTCTAGTTATAGTTCACATGATACAGTGCTTTTGAATCTAGATAAGTATGAACAGGTGGGTGCGGAACCGTTCCATTGGGCGACCTTATAGGACCGGGCCTGGCCACTCAGAATGCCCCATAAATATCGCTGAACATTTTCACATAAAACTTGAATTTTTGTATTTGTTGCCATGTTATCATAGCATACCGCATTCAAATAATTATTAGGCAATACATTGGGGTATATCAAATCCACTGGCAGCAGCAAGCAGTTTCTGATTGATACGCCCAAATATCTAAGCCCCTTCCCCCCAATTTGGCTGGTATGCGACCTCTACAACAGCGCTGCCCAATAAAATATCTGATATTGTAGACAGTTAATCTGTTAGGGTAAATCTTCCCAGCACATGCATTTCACCAGTTTCCTGGATGTCCTTTGGATGTTATCATTAGGCCAGAAGGAACATTGCAGTAATGGCCTAAGAACTTCATTACATTCAAGGTTTTTTTAAAATAATTGTGGATGGTCCCTGATAAATTTATATGAGTGACCATCCATGTTTTACTTGTTTATTGCAATTTGCACCATTATACAAATTTTAAATGTATTTGACATGATATATCCATGATATTTTTGTGTGAATAAATGGTAACCCATAGGCCACGTTTCCAGTAAGTGCCACTATGTCTGCAACATGCCTGGAATGTCTTTCTGTAACTTTGACCAAACTTGTCTGGAACATTAAATTTGTTTGAAAAACTGTTTGGGGGCACATTCTCATTTTAATGTTATCCATCCATCCATTATCTAACCCGCTTATTAGATAATGGAAGGGGTGGGGGGCTAGAGCGTTTCCCAGCATGCACTGAGCGTGAGGCAGGAATACCCCTTGGACAGGTCGCCAACCCATCGCAGGGCACACACACCATTCACTCATACACTCATACCTACAGGCTATTTAGAGTCTCCAATTAGCCAACCTGCATGTCTTTGGACTGTGGGAGCAAACAATAGTACCTGAAGGAAACCAAAGTGGACACGGGAGAACATGCAAACCCCACACTGAAAGGCTGGGATTCGAACCCAGGATCTTAATGCTGTGACAGTGATATCCACCATACCACTGTGCCGCCCTCATGCTATCTGACAGCCAAATTACAGTCAAACTGGAATGTTCCCTCATGTTAGCTGGGAAGCCAGGAGATGCTCAGCTGTGGGACTTATATTTCATCTATTTTGTCCATAAGTTAAACAGAGATAAAAGGCTACAGTAATTCATACTTTCACCACAGCACACGGACAAAGGAAATATTTTCTCTAGCTTATAAAAGGACAGAATTCCAGTTTGGTTAGTTAGAACTCCACTGGAACAAGACTATGTGCCACTAACTACTACTATTTTGTCTCTAACTCTGCTATTACTGTTATTGGATTGGAGTCAAAACCCTGTGACCGTAGATCAATGGAAGAAGGGAATATACCATACACGATGTTGTGTAAATAGTGAATTACCCAGAGTCCTCTCTCCATCAGGGTCCTCGCCCTGTGCCATCTGCAAGGCCTCAGTTGTTGCTATGTCAACGTTGCAGGGCACCACCACCAGGTTGATAGTCTCCTGCTTTCTGATGAACTTTGAGATCAGCCTCTTGATCTGAAAAAAAAAAAAATACATTTTTGCGCAATCATTGTACCTCACCAAACTTCACCTGCATAAGTGCTTCTGGCTTTACAATTCTAATCACTAATCACTTTGTCTGTGATTTGGAGAGGATACCTGATACCTCTCTTTATTCATAGATACGGAAACACAGCCGATGTGGGCAGATGTACAGGTACGGGTAAGAGGGGTGGAGTTCTCACCTGGTCCCCAATGTTCTCGGGCTGGCCCTTGACGGCAACTCTGGCGATGCCTGGCAGGTCGATGAGTGTGAGGTCGGGGACACCAGGGGAAGAGATCTCCAGGCTGATGAGGTCATCACTGATCCCCACCCCCACTCCCGCCATCTCATCCTGAGCTGGAGAACAGACGTTGGGGGGGGAGGCGGGGCTGCTTACATAACATTCTGTAACTTCATAATACTGTGTGTGTGTAGCATAGAAGATTGCTAGCTAGAATGCTGTTGTAATGAAATATCTGAAGCATAGGCCTAATTAGGTGATTTATATGCTGGACAATGTGGAATATCTAGAAGATATGTCTTTCTGTTCTCTTTTTTCCAGCTCACTGAATGGCTCAGCAAGGAACAGCAGCCCCACCTTCTCTGATCATTTTCTCCACATCATCAGGATCATCAATCTCCACATTTCTGTCATTGTAGCTGATTCTGCCATGCCAGCCCTCTTCCTCTTTCAACCTCTTCATCTTCAACTCCAGAGGACATCTTGTCACAATACCTATAGAGAGGGAGAAAGGAGGGTAAAGAAATAAAGAAATAGCTGTTACGTTCACGCATTCATTTGATATGGACATTGATGGGTGATATACAGAGCCAATATTTTCGTAGGGCACTGTATATATCCCACATTCACTGTATATATCCCACATTCTTGAGAATTGGGACAAATTATGTCCTGCCAAAAACAGTACAATTATTACTTAAAACAACAAATTAAATCCAAAAATGTATATAATTTATTAAATTTTTTTGGACAATTAAATTTAAAAATTTTTAATAATTTGTATACCTTCTGAGTGCCAGGAAACACCCTTGTCCCAGATAATAATTCACAATTTCAAACAACTAACAAATGCGTTAAAAGCTTTAAAACAAGCGATACTATAACGTCTCTGCATTTGAATGGATCTCTATGGGAATTGGGGGGTGGGACTAGTCATCAAGGGTCTGAGGTATCAAATGAGCCCCAAACCATCACTCTGCTGCCAGATATGCAGTAGATATGGATGGATCACTTTAAGAGTTGTTTCTCCTGAAAAATTTTCCTATTTGAACTGTATGGAGAAATAAGTCAGGAGAAGAAACCCTTCAAGTTATCCATTCATATCTACTGTATTTCTGGCAGCAGAGTGATGATTTAAGGCTTGTTTGATACCTCAGACCCTTGCTGACTTAGAGACATTTAGCCAACCATGTGTTCCATACTGTTCCAGTGTAATTTACAGCTAAATCTAGTCCCACCCCCCAATTCCCATAGAGATCCATTCAAATGCAGAGATGTTATAGTATCGCTTGTAAGAGCACCAGAAAATAAGATATCTATTGTCTTTTGATGTTGTTGGTTCACAGACATCAAAATGTCATGACATGCAAAAGATATGGAACAGTCATCTTAGTGTATGTAAACTTCTGACCCACTGGAATTGTGATATAGTGAATTAAAAGTGAAATAATCTGACTGTAAACAATTGGAAAATTGTTGGAAAAATGACTTGTGTCATGCACAAAGTAGATGTCCTAACTGACCTGCCAACACCATAGTTTGCTAAAATGAAATCTGTGGAGTGGTTAAAAATGAGTTTTAATGACTTCAACCTAAGTGTATGTAAACTTCCGACTTCAACTGTAGTTATTTGTGGATCTCTTCGCACATCTTGCTGTGAGGATTGTCTCAGAATTCTGCAAATAAAAGCAAGCGATTCCACACGCGCACATTTATTCGTTCGGGAGACATTTGTTTGTGAGTGCAAAAACATTTTTGTGAATCAGTCGCATTTATTCGCGGGTCAGTCGCATTTATCTGTGAATATATTTGTGGTCTCTGCATTTATTTGTGAATCAGTTCTATTTATTTGTGGATCCATTTAATTTATTTGTGGATCAGCTGCACTCATTTGTCAATCAGTTTCATATATTTGTGGATCAGTTACATTTATTTATTTTTGAGACAATAATTGCTAATAATAAATAATACATATAATAATACCCCCATACAGAACCTATGTCGCCGTTAGCAGTGGTATTACCTTTTCCTGATTCATGATGGTTATTGTGAAAGTACCTTTTTCATCCAAAGCAGAACCATAATTAGGCTACTGGCGTATACAGACTGGTAGTGAGTGTGCATGTACACATGCCGCCTATGCGTGCACAAGTGTCTGCGGACGCTCACCGCTTCCCCTGGGCAGCGCCACCCCAGATAGGGCCTCCAATACGGAGCTCTTGCCGGAGCTCTGGTCCCCGATCACAGCGATGGCCGGCAGAGCCAGGTCCTTCTCCACCCCCAGGGAGCGCAGAGAGTCGATCAGGTCAATGCAGGGGCGCACCTTCTCCTCATAGTGCTGGTTTAGGGTGCTACTCACGTTAGCTGGTGAATGAAATGTGAGGAATATTAACATTATTATGGCACTCTGTGTCAAAACATTATCTTTTGGGTTTAAGTGCCAATATAGATGTCAAGAATCAGTGTATTTTATTCAC
Source organism: Synaphobranchus kaupii (assembly GCA_029718625.1). Classification (NCBI taxonomy): domain Eukaryota; kingdom Metazoa; phylum Chordata; class Actinopteri; order Anguilliformes; family Synaphobranchidae; genus Synaphobranchus; species Synaphobranchus kaupii. The sequence continues at coordinate 59,523,345 of CM056383.1, read as the reverse complement.
CAAAACTAGCCTACATTTCAGATGGTACAATAAATAAATTCAACATTTGAATTGAATAGAACCCAGTGAGCAAAATCCAGAATCTAGACGTCCAGATAGGTGGAAATTTCAGATTGAGAGGCGTTTTCACACGTTTTTTTAATAAACGTGTCCATTTAGCTCAATTTAGCCCTAATCCCAGGTAACAAAATTAAGTCCCCGGGACGTCCCCTGAACGTCTCGAAATGTCCTCAAGACGTCGCCTTGACGTCTTTTTGTAGGGTTTTCTAAACGTTACGTGGACGTCACAGAGAACGTTCCGGGACGTTCTAGTAACGTCCCCCAGACATTCATTACATGACGTTATATTGTAACCAGTAACAGACGTAGCAGGAACGTCCCTGAATGTCCTATGAATGTTATGAGCACAACGTCATATCATCGCCGGACAGGGACGTTAATTGAACGTCCTCGAAAAATTAGAATTAAATGTCATGTCATATTGTAACCAAACAGTGACCTTCCTAGGTCTTTAATAACGTCATAGTAACGTTTTTAGGACATCCCTAGGAAACGTCACATCATAACTTTAAGAGGAATAAAATGGTACGTCCCTAGGACGTCGACTGTTTGCTGGGATTTAGCCCAAGTGTTACCCGGACATAGCCTGGCTCCATCCTAGCCGGTAAAAAAATGTAACTGTATCAAAAAAAAAATGTATCAATCAAATGTAGCCGGTTGTTGTGGGTTTTTCACCGACTTTTCAGCACAAAAATGTTCACTGGGAAAAAATCGCTAAGAAGAATTCGTATAATCATAGCCTACCTGCTTCAGTTTCTGGCATCTCTATTTCCAGACTAGACTCAGCCATGATTTGTCGTGTTGAGTGTTCACGCGATGGAGTCTTCTTTCCAAAAGGCAAGTTCCAACTTCCTAGTGGCACGGCATAGCTACTCAGCCTTTTTCTTTTTTTTTTTAAAGCAGCGGAGCAGGAGGTGCGCTGCGTCTGTCGGGGAAAACGAAACTGCGATAGCCAAGTTTCGTTTCTGGGAATATGGTGTAATGAAACGGCCGGTCTTTCTGGTTTTATACCGTGGCCAGTTAAGTTAGGCTATTGTTGAAAAAAATATAAGACCCCAGTCCGGGCCAGATGGACTGGAGAGTTTCTCCCACACAATTGAGTGTTTCTTCAAGAAAAACAACCATGATCTTCAGAGTCTGATGCAATCAGGTTTATTGCATATAAACATACATTATATAAACATATATTGCATAACATACAAAAAAACCCGGGCTGGTCTGCGCAGACCAACTCATATTCAATCTCAGCAATCGTAAAAAGCCCCCCTCATTTTTAATTACTAGGCCTTTTATCCTGTCCTTATCTCTACCTACTTGGGGCGGAACTTTGCATCCTCACAGAGGCAGGTCCCATCCTCTGAAATCCTACACCAGGCCTTTTTCTTTTCATGGCACAACATTTTAATTATGCATTACTTATGGCATTTATTTATACTGTAGTTTGATGAAATGCTATGATTTAAATATACAGGAAATGGCCTGGCCATGGTTTGACCATTCTAGTTCAATAAGTGATCATTACAATGATCTACTAGCTTAAAACAATAAAAGTACAATAAAGTAACAGAAATAAATACAGTCAGAAACCAAAAATGAACTAAATGCATATGACACATGTAATACAGAGACTATTGATTGTAGTTAATTTCTCCTTACATTTAACATGCGAAATATGGAACACAATATTAGTAAGCATTAACACCAGTTTGTGTGATACAAATAACAGCTGAGTTTCAGGTTATAGAACAAACAAATCTCTCTAGAATGTGTAATGTAATTGTACAATAGATAATTCTTACAGAATTCCTTTACTAGCAACACAGTTTTACAGTACAGCTCACCACATTTCCCCTTTAATCAATGTCATTTCAATACTTTTACACAAATCTAGAAAGCACTGCTTACTTTACACAATTGTAATTGTACAAAACACTAGTTTTCTCCTTCACTGCCAGAAAGCACTTAATGAGTTCCTTAACATTAGTTTTAGGGAAATATTTCTACTGCCTATGTGAACAGTAAAATGAAATTGAAAAGACCCACTGTGGACCAGATACTATTGTAGTTAATTTTCATCCACCAATTTTGAAAACCTTTGTTATAATGTACTTATCATACAACATTTACCTTTAAATATTTATCTAACAGTGTTCTCAAGACATAATATTTAAAATACTTGTGTTGTGTTGTAGTTGTCACATTTACATACAGCCCACAGTGGCATCAATAATAAGTTTGTGAAAAGAACATCAGGCCGTCGATTACTGTGAAGACACACTGAATAGCACTGTTGCCCTCACAGATATAATTTAATACTTATTACTCCCATCAATCTGACACACTCGAGAAACTATAAGTTTTATTTCCACAGACCTTTGTGTACGTGTGAATATGTTTAAGAAATATAAGCCAACATTTTCTCTAATATCATTCTCGAATGTTCGCATACACTCATTTTAACCTTTTCCTCTCGTCTTTGAACATTCCAGACAAAACCCAAGCTGGGCCTCTTAGCCTTGAGAGATCTGCAGCCCTAAACTTACTTGAAGAAGTGTGTGTGTTCTTTTCCTATGTGTGTGTTCATGTCCTTCTACCATGAAGCAGAAAAATACCTATAATTGCATCTGAATGGTCCTTTGTCCGAAGATGAGCGCATACTTGTGACTATATCTCACTTTGACACGAGCTAGATTAGGATGGGCCCAGGCTAAGAGACTGAAGGCCGTATTTTATTTTTAATGAGCACAACTGCATGAATGTGTTTTTGACGCTTCAGTTTGATAAGCTCGCCGGATCTCTCTGGTAGGATATGGGAATTTTCTCCCACTCAGATCCTTACAATACCAATTAAAAATGTGGCTGGGCCCCTGATTCCAGTGTGTGTAGGTCTGCCCATGTGTCTTTGATGGTGAGAGGCCTATGTGTGTGTATATTGGTGTGTGTGTGTTGGTTCTGGTTTAGACTTGTTTTGCGACTAGCCCAAACCCCCCTATACAGAATACCATCTTTATGTAAGCGTGTCATAAGCCAGTCAAGGCCATGCCCGGCACAGAATATCACGCCTACACAAAGTTAGAACAGGGCCCTTACTCTGGACATACAGTGGTCTGTAGTGATACATTATATACATATACATATATATATATATACATATATATATATTATATACATATATACATATACCTAGATGCAATCATACATATACATATATACAATACATCGTGTATAATCAAATATAGTGGTCATATATTGTTTTTAGGCCTCATCATTCCCTTTTATACATTTATGTGTAAGGATACCTGGGTGGAAGATGAGGGCCACTCCCTCAATCTCCCTGCCCTTACACCCTGCACAATGCCTACCAGGATTATGTCATTACTGTTTATACTAGTACTATTTAGACACATTCTGAATGATTATTCTCATACCTGAATTTTATTCCACACTATTATTTAACATTCACCTTGACAACAGGAGATAAAGCGCACAGACGACATGAAGTCAAGTCGCATTGAAAACGCCGAAGAGTTGTGTGCCGAATGTGACTGTACCTCGTAGGCCTATTGTAATTTAATGTAGCATTTAAATATCCCGTAGCTACGCTTACATTTTAATGTCGGTGCATTATAAATGGCTGTCCTTTTATAATTCCATTTATAATGCACCGACGTTAAAATCCAAACATAGGCTACACGACGGGATATTTAGAACGAAACTCGGAAATAGCCACGTTTCGTTTATGGAGAGATGGTGGAAACGGCGTTCTGGTTTTCTACCTTAAGTTATTATTTAACATTCACCTCGACGTAGGCTACAGATTAAACACACAGACGACACGGTCGGCAAGTCGCCTCGATAAAATTGAAATATCTGATGTGGCCGGTTTTTCTGCGGCCAATAGCCTAGCCTACTCCATGCCTAAGAAGCATTCTGATGTAGGCTATTATCTGTTCAAGGTTGATTCCGCCGAATGAGTGCCATTTAGCCTTTGTAACTTTTTAAAATTAAACTTATTAATATTTTATGATTTTTCTATATTGGATCTGAGAAAACATGCATTTAACCATTCAAAAAATGCGTTGGTCCATCTCAGGCAATATTACCTCAATTTTTACAAGGTTTCTTTGCTGGCGATGGCCGCATTTTGTTCGACCCTGTTAGCAAAACTATTTTTGTGCAACTATTTGAATATTATTTTTAAAAGTATGTTAAATAAATCCTTTATTTCCACCTAAAGCGTTCATTTTTAAGAAATTAATGGTTACATATTAAAATAATTGCTATTTGTTCTAAAAGAATGACCATATGCATGTAAGTTGTATTTAGCAATTTTTCCTAACTTCCCTCCCTCCGTGTTAACGGCTCTTGCTCGTCCCGACTGCGGAACTTTTCCACCCTAGCACCCCAGTGGTGGAATGAACTCCCTACTCCTCTACGCGCGGCTCAAACACTGTCTGTTTTCCGTCGTGGTCTGAAGACGCACTTTTTCAGACTCCACCTCGACTAAACTACCTATCTAGGGCTAATTCCATAGTACTTGCTTGATGTTTTTTGCTTGTGTTATATTTAACTTGTGTTGTTTTGGTTATTTTATAGTTCAGAATGTATAGCTGACTGTGTGTACTATTCTATGTTCATTACAAGGGATAGCTCCTACGTTGAGAAAGTTGTGCTTTGTCGGATCTACTTTGTGTTCGCTTCAATGGCCTTCAGCATGCACTTATTATACGTCGCTTTGGATAAAAGGGTCTGCCAAATGATTGTAATGTAATAACTTCTTCTCAAATATAACTAATATCTGTAGTTATGCATGTGGTCTCACTTCACGGTGTGTGTGTGTGTGTGTGTGTGTGTGTGTGTGTGTGTGTGTGTGTGTGTGTGTGTGTGCGCGCGCGCGCGCGCATGTGTGTCTTCTTGTAGCACTGCACAGCGTCTTGGAAGTTTGTTGTGTATAGAACTGATGGGTGTATCGTGTGTGTGTGTGTGTGTGTATCACCACTCTACAATGTCTCGTAAGTTTGTATGTGTATCACCACTCCACAATGTTTCGTAAGTTTGTATGTGGGTGTGTGTGTGTGTGTGTGTGTATCACCACTCCACAATGTCTCGTAAGTTTGTTTGTGTGTGTGTTTGTGGAACCGATGTTTGTGTCTCCTCTCCTTGTAGCACTCCACACAGTCTCAGAAGTTTGTTCTGTATAGAACTGATATGTGTGTCTCGCATATCCCGCTGTATCGTAAGTGTGTGTGTGTTTCTCCCTTCCTTTCTCACTCTCCATCATCTACTAGAACTAGATCTCATCAAGTTTGGCCCAGACTTCCTTATCTGTCTCCACATGACGTGTATGACTTCATTCATTTCAATTTGATAATCAAAGTTAAAATCTTGTGAATAAGGTTACATAATATTTATACTAATATATCACTGCATAGAAAAGTCTGAGATCACCCAAGATAATAGATTAAAGTTACAGTAATTGTCTAGGTAGTAAGTGTTTATGTGCTTCCAAAACACTATGTAGTGATTGGACAATGACGAGCGATTGGACAATGGACAATGACTGGGTGGAGATTGAAATCTGTCGCTCGCCCTCACTAATTGTGGGTAATTGATTGCTTGAACTGATTGGAGGGGAGGGGTAACTCGTCCCTTTTAAAACCCCCAGTTTTCCGCGGCTCGGGAGAGGAGCGGAGTGGAGTGGAGATGTGTTTATGGAGACCGGTGCAGTGAGCACAGCAAGTAGGGATCCTGAGTTGCTCGAGTACGTCCAGCGTGAGGCTGTGTGAACGTCTGATTAAGCCAGATTACTAGCTTCGCGATTGCTGTGTTGTAGAAGTAAAGCACCGCGAAGGCAAACACTCCGTTCCATCAACTGCGCGGTGCGGGGTGATTGCCGCTATTATTTCCAAAAGTTCCTTTAAAACCCGTATCTTTATTGGAGATTTATAATTCTATTAAAAAGTCCAGCAATAAGGTAGAGCACTCTGTTTGCGTTATTTTACCCAAGAGCATATCACACATCTCTGGCCGTTCACCGGAATACGCAATATAATAGAGTAAAGTAAAATGTATCCCTTTTAACCAGGTGAATAATATAGCTCAAACACTCACTGCTCATTTAAATTATACAAAGGAGAGAAGGGGAGGCTTAGCGTCCCTTGCCACATCTGGGTTAAGGTCTAAAACAGAGCAGACTGACCCGGCAGGTGTTCGGTGTCAGTCGTCCGTATTGTCGTCGCAGGTTTACGTAGGTGAAACTTCGCAGAATATTTTAAACGGGGAAATCGTGATCCTGGGTGGGTTATTTTAAAGAGGCCTAGCTTCTTAAAGGGGTAGTACCAGATTACCACACACACACACCCACATACACGCCTACACACCCACACACCTACCTGCATACACACATACATGGAGGTAGGCATAACTTCCTAGCATGATTACAGTGATTTAACCCTTTGAGTTTCTATTGGTGTGTAATATTTGCTGTGTGCTTGGACAGTGTTGAACATGGTTATTTCCTATGGGTGTGTAATATGAAAGATTAAGTGAATTCTAGTGGGTGTAACCTAGAGTGATATTTGGGTACTTTTGGGAAGTGTGCAATATTTGCTGTGTGTCTCAAACAGGTTAAACATATTTATCTGCTATATATGTGTGCTGTATTACCTTTTACAGATCCCCTAATTAAGCTTACCTGTTGATAAGCATTGAAGTGTGTGGCCCTCTTTTGATTCTCAGCCCCCCATGGCAATAAAGCATTGTTTCATTTGAATCTATACTGTTTTCAGCCTTATAGTTTTTCCATTTCGCCAGACCCTCCTGGCTGACCAAAGGTGGTGGCAGCGCTCACGCTATCCAGCTAATATAGTAGCCTTATCCAGCATACGCTACAACTATACCATTACAATAAATACAAGTAAATGTTATAATGATAAAAATAACACATTTTAAAATAACAATGTATAATGAGATGGCTACGGTTTGCTCCCTAGCCTCTCTTCCCTTCAGGTTGAAGACAGAAAATGCTTGATTGATAAATTAGCTTCAAACGTATTTAAAAATGTAACAGAGGCAGAGGATTTATGCAGAGTATGGATGACACTTTTGTTGTCATCCCTTCGGCAAGTCAGTTATGCCTCCCACCCCCCCTTCGCCGCATCCATCCTATGTTTCATGTGTCTCATGTTAAAACTTTTGTTGTGTCTCATTTCAATTTTAGGTTTGTACCCGCTGAAAGAACTCTGCCCTTGTTACAATTGTTGAGACGCTTCCGGCTGCGTTTCCGTTTTTATCGTCAGAAACGCTATGAACTGTGGGTAATTCTCTCAGCAAAGTCTGCAGGGCCGCGACCGAATACGACCCCTGTTCCCTGTCCCCCATCCCGTCCACTCAGACCCCTGTCTACTATGTGCCCTGTGCCCTGTCCCCTCACTTTGCAAGCAGTGTGCGAAATAAATCCTGCAAAACTCTTTCCAAACTAGTGAGGAAGTTGTTTGTAATATTTTTTTATTATTTTTTATTTTTATTGAGAATATCAATCAGTTTACATATGACGATGGTTACAAAGTGTAGATTATGAATGGAGATAGAACTAGCAAAACAAAGAGAGTAGTTTGTAATATGACCCACTCTTGTACAATAGATATACATTTACGCTCTGTCTTGTACGTTTTTACTTCCGGGTTACTTCTCGAAATTGTCGGATGAGTGTGCTCCTGAATCCCCTCAACAAAACCCTGGAAATAAGCGTTTCATCCTGGTATTTTAAGTGCCCCCATTTGTGAGAAAAAATCGCCCACTCAAAAGCTTTTTGATGAAGTGGACTCAAATATGCACCGTCAAAAGGGTGTAGGGATCGTATTCGGTCACAGCCCAGGATTGCAGACTTGCGGAAAGTCCGCATAAAGGGCTTTAAAAGTCTGCGACAGAGCCCTCACACACTTGAAACGCTAAAACGATGAAACGCTTATTTCCAAGCCCTCACACGATTTTACAGTGGGACAGCCCTGATCCCTCGCTGACTTATCTGGAACACGCCTCAAAGTTTGTGAGGGTGTAAGGGCAGACATTGTGATTGGGCCAAGCTGTTAAATGAGGTGTGCTTTGTTAGGGTTGGAGTGAAAACCTACATGATGGTACATCTCCAGGAATAGGGTTGAGCAGCCCCGCAGTAGGCTACTGACAAAAGAAACAAAAAAACACACCGGCCAGTTCAGCCTGGAATGGACCACCCGTTCTTCCCAAACTTACCTATGGTCGACGGTGCTTATGAATGAAGACATGCATCCTTGGCAAGCATGGACAGATGGATTAACTTGTATTTGTTTTTCTTTAATTCACACCTGGTGTTGTCCAAATGCACAATTGAATGCATAGTCTACCCGTATACTTTTCCTTAGTGTAGGCCTACAATGAAAAAGTAATGTAGGCTATTACATCTTATTGAGAAAATGCATGTTTTAGTTTAGCTATACTGTACATCAGCTGCTAGGTGAACGGTGGGTGAATCAAAAACTAACAAGTTTGTTGTTTGACAAGCTAATGTTAATAATGTTCGCAACTAATTGTCTAAAATTGCTGACAAACCTTAATCTCACGACTACTTTCTCTCCCTCCTTCAGTTTTCTGCAGCTGCCAGGGAATTTAAGAGGAGGAGGGGAAATTCCAATCAGAGAAACCTACAACAATACTAAACACGAGCAATGACACAATAACGACTACTAAACCCTCCTCCTGTGTAAAACAATTGGCCGGGTTAGAAACTGATTCTAGAAGGTGACTGGTCGGGTTAATATTTGAATGACATGTAATTCCAGCCTTCTGATTGGGGGGACCAGAAAGTGATTGACAGTACCCACCCACCCCATGTATCCAGTCTGCAGACACACCAAACTCCATACTCTCTGTAACGTTTGTGTTCCCACTCCGTCACACGTTTCCCTGTGTTTTCGGTAAATTCGGTGTTCTCTGTAATTTCCTGCTATTTCCTTCTTTCAGTACTGATTACTAATTTACTAACTTCATAGGTTTACTAATCTCTTCTACATCTGTGCCTGGTCGTCACTCTTGGGATCCGTCTCGTTACTCTAGCGACCTCTACAGGTTTATCGGGACCTTGCAGTCTGCTCTGCTGCATAAAGTTGCACATGAAGAATCTTCTCCTGACTCATCTGTGTGAGCTTTGCTAGTGGTTTGCAGAGTGAAAGGACATCGCATGCTCAGAGGACGTTGCATGGTTTCTCAATTGAGAATTACAAATTAGGGAGAAAATAGGAGGCAATTAGCTGATGTTTTCAAAATTCAGACATTCTTTAAATTGTATGCGCCTTGTGGCATTAAAATGTAGCAGTATTAACCTCTTCCTACCGAGGGCAAAATAGGCCAATTTTCACCTGTTTTCACTAGTGACAAACAAAGGTGGTTATCTCAAAAACTATAAATGGTACAAATATGGGTCATGGCTTTTATTAAAGAAGACACCTGCAGTATTACGACTAAGCAGTGAGAACTCATAGAAATCCAGTTTTTGATACTTAACTACAACAATTTATGTACAGAAAATATAAAAAAACTAAAAAACGGGTACCTACATTCAAGTTTAAGAATTTTTACCTGGGGAGCTACAAATGCAATCAAGGAAATGACTCCTCTATCTGATTCATCAATATGCTGCCTACCTCTGGTAACAATCTGGTGTCAATATCTCAAACCATTCAAATTTTACAGGGTTTTTTTCAGGTGAACCTTTTTCGTTATCCAAATGGTGCCAAATGGTGCCAAATGTGCCAAAAATGGCAATGTTCCAGAAAGGTCTCAATATGACTTATTTTTTAGGTTTTTACAAAACAATGAGATAATTTGTCAATATTGGCAATAAAAGTTCATTTTTAGACGTGTTCTTGTTGCTCTTCATATTACACAACTAACTACCCGAGGTCACAAAAAGCTGTCAAAACCCATGTAGCAGCACAGTGAATCTTGTGTATTTCACCAGAGCCCCATTAGCCAGAAATGAGTCCAGGAATGTGCAAACAGGTTTTCAAATGAATAATGGGAATAGTATGAAACTTCCCTACACATTACTGCTAGCCAGTCCTGTCCTTTATTCTGTTGCCACCTCCTATGACAGGGACGTTGGGGTTGGGTTTTAGGAGGCAAAACTTTATACATGACAAACATATATCAACTATATACAAGTGCACTAAGGTGTACTACTAAAAGTGCAGTGGATAAAAAATCAAAAGTCCACCAGTTTCCTAGATAAAAAATAAAAACACCCCTGCTGTAACAAATAAAAAGATCCTTGCCCTCTAATTGCTGAAGTTACCGTATTTACACAAAGAAAGTACAAAGTGGCAGGGTCCAAAAAGCTAAAAAAAATTAACTAAAAACAAAAAAAGGCAAAGGATCAAAACATGGGGGTGGAGGGTGAGGAGAGATTATTTAACCATTCATACAGAAGCCATTTAGACTACACATTCCCTCAGGAGAGCAATCTGCATCCTTACAAACCCCACTAACCCTGTCCATGGAATTGTCCACCATGTTGATATACCCATTAGTCCCCCTTATACAACAACAATCAACAATAATAATAATAAACAAGTACTCCCTCATGTTATCATGTTCTCTCCCTCATACCATGCATAAATTGCCATTTTGTTTACCTGCACAGCCTTCTGTACTGCATACAGAACAATTTACTCATGTGGAACAGTGACTTTACTAAACACTTCCAGAAGCCATTTCACACTCAAAAAAATCGATTTAGTAGCTCATCTCAGACACAAATAGATAGCTAGCTGCTTGTTACCTGTAATTTTGCTTGCTAGCTTGCCACTGTAAAGGTAATACTATCTATATTAATTTAGCTGAGAGGGACCGATTTTATGCATAAGTATATAAGGTTAGTTAGCTTCACAGAAGAAACACAGGGATTCACGCATTGCAGCTAAATTGCACATTTCCTTCGATGCTTACACCAAACTTACAGTTTCCACAAACATCTGTGTTGTTGGCAACGCCACGTAACACGTGCGAGTTTGTCAACACAGACAATACACCTTAAGTTTACTTCATAAATTATTTATCATACCGTTGGAATGTGCAATTTGTAATATTAATTGTATGAAAAACAATAAAATACAGTTGACAATGTAATTACGAACCCGCATGGCATTGCGTGAATTCACACTGGTATATCGAAAAATCGGTAATACCACCAGCCCTAACCTTACCTGCCATGGCGAAATTCAATGCGTTTATAGCATAACACTGTTAGTATGATAAAACAACTTACATGTCAGCAACATCATCTCGGTCATCAGTGGATTCAGCGTCACTGAGACAGGATGAGTCTCCCTCGGCAAAAACATCTTCTGGCTTATCCAGTTCGTCTAGCACTTGGTGCACGGATAAACGCCTAAAAAATCTCGACATAACTACACAAAAACTGTATCAAAAATACTCTAAAGTAAAAAATGTAACTGCGGGCCTTACCTAATTAATTGTGCTTTGCTAAACGGAATGTAGCGAGCTACGCTACAAGGTAAAAACACTGCGCCATCTTGGCTCGATAATTACGCGTGGGTGCTACTTCCTTATACGCACGGCAGAATCTCCTTGATATACGACGGCTACAGTGTTCAATGACGGCTCGTTTGAAAGATAAGAGTCTTGGCTATTGGCTGGAATATTTGACAGACAGTTTTAAAACCCAATGGAAAGCAAATAATACTCGGAGTGGAGGCAGGTCGAAGACAGTTTTTCCCACTTCAGATAGGCCTATTGTGCTATCAGTCAAAGAAATACACCCAATTGACGACGGTTTTGCATAATTCTCTGCAAACAAGTTCAAAACCACTCTGGCTAACATATACTAAGCCGTTGGATTGGTACTCCAGAAACTGGTTGAGTTTCACAACGCCAAAGTGAACACAGCCGAACGAGTCGTAATCAAGTGCAAAAAAGCACAAGTCGGTTTAAAATTGGAAAAAAAATCATGTACAGCCTTATGAAAGTTTTAAAGTATTTTTTCTTGAAGCCTAAAGGTATAATGATTTTTTAAAGCAAAGTTTTGTGAAATACAATTAAGCAGAACAGTTTACCAGCACATTGTTTATGGTGTGACATCAAGCTGCAATACATGTTTGAGAATTAGGTCAGAGTTTCCAACGTTATTTACAAAGTTTTATCTCGACGTTTTGGGCTTAAAAACCACTTTCCCAGAAGGAATGGATATATCATAAGGATATTTAATCAAAATATTGAGGTGAGCAGTTTATTATATATTATTAAATTAATGAAATGTATAATTTAATAATTTCCGTCACGCCCGCGTTACCGCTAAGGGGCGTTTGGCATTAAGAGGTTAAAACATGTAGCCAATGGCAGTTATTTATAGAATATTTTTTTTACATTAATGCAACAACACGATGTTAACCAGATGATATTCTGCTTTAAAACGTTTTTCTTTGCTTGAAAAATGGCCATGGGATACCTGTTCCCGTAACGTTAGCTATGGCATAACTGCCGTGGTGTCCAGTGACTGAATTGTTTAACTAACAGACTACAAGTGAAAAGTTAATATTGTGAACATGTCTTTGCTTTTGCAATAAAAAAACATTCTTGTTTGAGAAAACCAGAACATGTGCACACTGTTTTAGTCCAAAATGAAATTACACTTTAATACCAGGCGGGGATCGAACCCAGATCACCCGCATGGTGAGGCTTGACGCTAACCACTATACCAAAGCCTTTAGGTACAGTCATATATAGACTATAGGCCATTTGTCAATGACATTTGTTTCCATGCTGCGTAACGTTACCTGAAGTGGTGTCGTCTGACTTTCACCATTTTGCTGTAGTACAAGTGAAACTTTGAACAGTTAATATTGGAAACGTCTTTTGCCTTTGCAATAAAAATATGTTTGTTAATGTGAAAATAAGTCTAATAAATGAAAAGTATAACAGGTGAACATTGTTTTTGTCGAAAATAAACTTGCACCCTGTTGGTGCAATCCTCTGTGTGAGAGGCAGCAACTCCAACCAGTGGGCCACAGTAGCTTAATGGAAAACACCAAGCCATATAGCGGTTTTATCTGTGATGTGTCCACATTAGTTTGAAGCGTTTTTATTGGTCGATTAGCTTGGGAGAGCAGGTATGCGATGTTGTTATCCAATGGGGAGAATTATTCTTTGAGGGTACGGCAGGAAAAATGGGAAGAAGAAGAAGAAGAAGAAGAAGAAGAAGAAGAAGAAGAAGAAGAAGAAGAAGAAGAAGAAGAAGAAGAAGAAGAAGAAGAAGAAGAAGAAGAAGAAGAAGAAGAAGAAGAAGAAGAAGAAGAAGAAGAAGAAGAAGAAGAAGAAGAAGAAGGAGAAAAACGGCAAAATAACCCAAGTTTGGGGCTTTATTGTGTGGATGTGTGAAGTTGTATCTGCATGCTGTGTGGTTACATGAGGTCAGAAGGTACAGAAGGTAATGTTTTTAAGGGCTGAGAGTCTGTGGTCATTGTGGTTATTCTGTAGGAAACCCTGAAAAGTGCCAAGTCCCAATACCAGGGGTGTCAGACTGGATCCTGGGGAGCTGCAGTCTGTTTGAGTTTTGGAGTGTTTTACCACTGAATTACTTCATAGTATTTACTGCTTATCCTATACTGGCTTTTGACTGAAAAAAAAACATGCATGGACACTGCAGCCCTTCAGAACTTAAATTTGACACCCCTGGTCTAGACTCCTGACAGGAATGATGGAGGGGGTACAGTACACACGTTTAAAACTCCAGCAGGTAGTTGTGCGCCTGCATCAGGCGCTTCAGGCGGCTCTGCAGAGCGGCTCTCTTGCTCCCGATGTCAAAATCCTCCTTCAGCAGCAGCTCCTCGTTCTCCTTGTCCTGCAACATCTGCAGCATTTCCCTCTGTAGCTGATTAGCCGACTCTTGTATCATCACGTAGAGGATGACCAGCGGGATTTGGTCGGCCAAGCGCTGGCTAGCAATCTGGGGTGGGAGGGGCACACGGTGAGGTCATGTGACAGAAGGCGGGCAGGACTTCCTATGACATAAGTCAAAACAAGATGAGTATGGAAAAAACCCAGGGGTTCATGAGAGATACAGTATGGACTGCTTGGTCTCTAGACCTGTGGGTGGTGCACTCTAATCTCAGACTTGAAATTGCTGGAAAAAATCTCAATCTAAATTCCTCCATGCAGGCTATAAAATCCTGCTGTACATGCAGCATTTTGTAAACTCAGCACAGCTATGATGTGATGCATACAATCCCAAAATTATCTTATTCATGCATAATTTTCTTTGCAAAAAAGCAAAGGTGAGCAGCCCATAGCACTACAATATTAAAACATCTGAAGTATACAGAAGTATACTGCACAGGCAACACTACTCCACTATATAAACTCCTCACGGTATGTCATTATAATTAGTAATTATTTATTTTCTTTTGTGTTGTTTAAATACCTATCTGTGGAAAGGTGTTAGCAAATGCTATAATCAGTGAAGCAATAGATGTTGCACATGTTAACAGACTTAGATCAATGTAAATTGTATTGTTAAATGAATAAATAAAATACATTTTTGCAAATGTAACACAGAACAAAAAGCTAAACATTTACTGCCAATCCACCTTGAATGTGGAGCCAGGGGAAACAATCCAAAACCAAGACTGGAATAAATTGTTGATGCACCCTGCATAAACACGACATCTTTTCTCTGAATTATTTCATTTACAGAATAAGCAACATTTTGTTCAATTCCACCATCTTCAACCCTGACCACACCTACTCTGTAATAGGCCTTGAGGTGTGATGTAATTTCCTGCAGTGTGGCATGGTAGTCCATGCTGTAAACCAAGCTGATTTTCTTCGCCTGCTTGCTTTCTTCCACCGTGCTCTGTTTCTCCTCATTCAGGTTGTGGCTGTAGGTGCTGTCCTGGGTGTAGACTATCTGCTCCATCTTGAACTGGGTCCTCAGCATGGACTCTGCACTGGACTCTTTGTCCTTTTTGATGGCCTCCATTTTGGTCTGAGTGTGAGGAAATTGAACGGTTATGCCGCTGAACTCATGGGTTTCCTGATGACTGCCCTACTCCAGCTAAAAAACATGCAGGGCCCACTAGCATTGGAAGAGCTCTCAGTCCACTAGCATTTCACTATTATTACAGTTGAGTAGTGGACAGTTGAGACAAGGCAGTCGAGATGATCATCAGCTGTTAACAGAAGGCAAATTATCTGGTGAATGGTCCTGCCACTAGCCGACCACAATAGTGCTGATTTTCTCAGTGCTGGAGGACTGACAGCTGTCTGAGAGGTGTCTGCTATGGAGCTCAATAACTGACAAAAGTATTTGAATTTGAATTTAGTATATTTTAATTATATACGTGTGACTTTTCATAAACTTGAATTTATTTGTGCTGTATTTCATAAATTTGCATTTAAACAAAGATTGAAATTCAGATTTTAAAAATTCAGATCCATAAATACAAATCTCTCAGATTCAAATTTCTGAAATTCAGATTTTAAAAATTCATATCCATAAATACAAAGCTCTCAAAATTCAAAGTTCTAAAATTCAGATTTTATGTTAACTAGGCCAAAGGTGAAGCATCCGGGCTTCCCAGGAAAAGTAGAAGCATTCGGAAATGTTGAACTTGCATTCAGCCAATCACAAAGCTGCTAGACTTCATCTAGCGGCGGCAAGTGCAGCAACGCTGTTATACACGCCGTGGTGCAGATGACGAGCCGTAACGTTAACAAGGTAATTATATAGTTATATAGCCTACGTTAGTTATATACAGGGTTGATAAACACTCAAAGCGCTGTATTGCTACTAGTGTGATATATTTTGCGTTAGCTAAAGATCGGGATGTAGCTACCTGCATTTTACAATTCGACCACTGTAGCTAACCATTGACAGCAAGCAAACATACCCTAAGGCTGGCGTAGGTAGAGAACATTAGCTAACGCAAAATAGTCACACTAGTAGCAATACAGCGCTTTGAGTGTGTATCAACCCTGTATATAACTAACGTACCTATATATCTATATACTTACCTGGTCTGTGTAACGTTTATCAATTTGATTTCCTGATGCATCTCAAATTGAAAAATTGACAATTGGATTAAATATTTCAATTTCCATTTTTTTTATCCCTGAAATAAAAGTGAACCATTCAAACTCGTTTTTCAAATTTTTTGATTTACCGTTTGTCTTTTGAAAGTTGAAAATTGCATTATTGGTGTGGGTGGGTAAACCGGGATAGTTTCTAATATCAACGATCAATCGACGGACTCAACCATGACCGTAGGAAGCGATAACAGACTTCTTTCTTATTAGTCGCTGGCTTAGCCTTTTACCTTGACGTTCAGGGTGCAGGATAAGTGCCAAAAATAAGACTAGTGAGAGGAGCATATCTTACTCGAAGCTGGCAAATGATCTAGCAGCTGATAAGCCGGTGGTGGTAAATGAGAAGCCCTCTATTGATTCACCAAGGCTGGTAGCTCATGTGCCTGGCTTAGCAACCCACTGGATTTGCATACTGACCTGGCTGGTCATTGGCATTCCTAGGCTGGTCACTCGCGTACCTAGCATGGCAACCCACTGGATTGACGATTTATTTATGTTTTACAATTTCTGAATTAGGCTAATTTATCATCTCTCTTGCATTTGCAGTTTGAGTCTGCAGCTATCCATGAGGCAACAGTCGTTCAATTCAAGCAAAGGAAATCATTAACCTCATTAACTTTGGCCCACCAGAAGCAATTTTCACCTATTTGCTAGGCTACTTGTCTTATTTAGCCCAAGTGTCATATCTCAAAAACGATTTACTGCAGCACATCCATGTTTTAAACTTCGAATTGAAGAAGAGGCCTATAGCCTACCATCAGACATTTGCAGCAGAATAAATGTCACAATAAGCCTATATGTAGCCTAGGCATAAAAATACGTAGCCTATTGTGTGTAGGCTATAGGCTCTATAGCATTTGAATAGACCTACGTTAAAAGGTAGGCTATGTTTTTACATCCACAGCAATGTAGGCTATTACAGCCACACGTGCGATAGGTGGTCACTGTGGAAATGTCAACTTCATTGGACATTGGCGAACTATAACCGAAAGTTTGTTTATAGCCTACAACTTTTCAATAATATCAGGTAGGCCTAGCCTATTATTGTTCCTATATGGGAAAATTATTTTTGATGTAGACTAGAAACGGTGGGTTTTATGCATTTTATTGTCTGTGGCTGTGCCAAGATGAAGGTTACAGAACTTTTGGGGTTAACCTGTAATTTATAATTTCAGAGAAATATGAATAGGCCTACTGTAATTGGGATGTTGACGACTACCACTAGGGGGCCACCGTGGATAAGAGATCCACAACTGGTTTGTCAAAGTAAAATATTTAGCCTACCTACATGTCATTTTACCCCATTAAAAATAAAAACCATAGCTCCTAATTGATTACTTACAGTCAACTGGTTTTATTGCCACGTTAAAAATCTGTTTAAATATTTGAATGATGAAGCAAAACCGATCGAGCATTAAACTTTATGATATCTAGGTAGCCCAGTGGAATTCCTGCTTAGGCTATACCCTGCGATCTCGGTCGGAATCCAACATGGGGCAGAACTATTTAACTTTTGGACAGGAACAATCCTACAATTCAGTGCTGAGAATGTAGGCAGTAGCCTTTTAGACATTGTGTCATTGGATGAGCTTTCAGATTTATCCAATTCATCTACTGCTGTAGGCTAGCCTTGATACATTTGGGCTAAACACTGATGCTGTTAGTGTTGCTGTTGACTGACATCTGCACAATTACTCGCATAGCCTATGGTTTATTTACTATGATTACATTTGCCATTTTTAGACAAATGTTTTGTGAGTTGGTTGGTGTTTGTTTTTTATTGTGTTTGTGCGTGAGTGACCAGCCTAGGAAGGTCAGTGACCAGCCAAGTCAGTTGCAAATCCAGTGGGTTGCTAAGCCAGGCACATGAGTTACCTTGGCGAATCAATTTAAGATAGCCTATATGCATCAGGTAATCAAATTGAAAAACGTTACACGGACCAGGTAAGTATATAGTTATATACGTTAGTTAGCTATATACAGGGTTGATAAACACTCAAAACGCTGTATTCTACTAGTGTGACTATTTTGCGTTAGCTAATGTTCTCTACCTACGCCAGCCTTAGGCTATGTTTGCTTGCTGTCAATGGTTAGCTACAGTGGTCGAATTGTAAAATGTTTTCCGCAGGCAGGTAGCTACATCCGATCTTTAGCTAACGCAAAATATATCACACTAGTAGCAATACAGCGCTTTGAGTGTTTATCAACCCTGTATATAACTAACGTAGGCTATATAACTATATAATTACCTTGTTAACGTTACGGCTCGTCATCTGCACCACGGCGTGAATAACAGCGTTGCTGCACTTGCCGCCGCTAGCTGAAGTCTAGCAGCTCTGTGATTGGCTAAATGCGTGTTCCACAGTTCTGAACGCTTCTACTTTTCCTGGGAAGCCCGGATGCTTCACCTTTGGCCTAGTTAACATAAAATCTGAATTTTAGAACTTTGAATTTTGAGAGCTTTCTATTTATGGATCAGAATTTTTAAAACCTGAATTTCAGAAATGTGAATCAGAGATTTTGTATTTATGGATCTGAATTTTTAAAATCTGAATTTCAGAAATTTGAATCCGAGAGATTTGTATTTATGGATCTGAATTTTTAAAATCTGAATTTCAATCTTTGTTTAAATACAAATTTATGAAATACAGCACAAAAAAATTCAAGTTTATGAAAAGTCACACGTATATAATTCAAATATACTAAATTCAAATTCAAATACTTTTGTCAGTTATTGAGCTCCATATTCTGCTTGCTTAGACACAGTGGCCAAGAAGTATGTGGGCTTGTAACAGGTAAGTTGAATTTTTTCGAAGCACAAACTCTTTATGGCTTTGACCCTCCACGTAACAAATGTATTTAAAATGTAGTTACATTTAAATAATTTGGTGCCACAAAAGTTATGATTCTACAGCATCGTAATTGAAAAAAAAAATTATAATAATAAAAATGTAATTTACCTTGGCTGACTTGAGTAGATTTGGGTATCCGTTCAAATGGTTTTGAGCCACCTGCAGAAATGCCTTTCTCACAATATCTGCAAAAATAATTTTGGTCAATTTTTGTGCACCTATTGTTATTGTATTTATAAAAATGATTCATGCCATGCCATTGCATCATAATAAATGAGTGTCCCATAATAACCTTCTGACAAAAGGTCCTGCAATCATGCTTTGAATTATTAATAAACAGGTTATGCAATGATAATCACTGAATTATAAATGGCCTATGAAAGCTTATGGAATAATTTTACATTTGTGTAAAAAGTTAGCTTTATTTTACAGTTCTTTAAGGGGATTAAGCCACAATATAACACAAAATAAATATTTTATATAAGGTGTTTCTTCACTTATAATCCACCAGTTGAGCTGTGGAGTCATTGTGTTGGAGGAGTGCATTTCATAGTTGGCACAGTGAAATGGCAGAGACCAGACTACAAGTTTTTCAATGAATGAAATGTTGCGAGGACAATTCCAGAGACTGAAACCGTCCTTCTCTGGGCGACACTATGGCCGATTATGGGCCGCACCGCCGGCCAGTCAGCACTGCTGCAGCTTTAATAACAGACTGTGCGGTGCATCCACACACTGAAATCCAGTGTCTTAGCAGGACGATACACGTGGCAGTTCATAAATGCACTGTTTTGTATGGTGCACAGCTTTGATTCACCATAGGGCCCAATCAACCTGCAGTTGTTCTCATGAGACAACAACAACCTGTTTTTTAGCCTTCACACTTGGTTGCTGATATGTGGACGGTAATCACCTGTGACCCTCTTCAGCTTTTTCACAGCGGGCTCCTCCAGCTTTTTGAGCTGGTCTTTCACCAGAACCTCAAAGGTCTTGTAGTTGATGAAGCCAGGAAGCTCTCTGCCACGGTAGTTGTCCTCAAAGTCATTCACTTCCTCATCAATCTGCTTTTGAACTGGAAAATCAATTATTATTATTATTGTCAGTAATTTATTCATTTGGCAGATGGCCTCATCCATAGACTCTGCCATCATGGCACAATACATGAGAAATGCTCTCAGGCAGTACAGACCTTAGAGTATATAATATGTAGAGACAGCAAGGCCAATACAAACCTATGGGGACTGCATCCAAACCAGGAAGTTTTAATTTCATCTCACATGCGCAGTTGTGTCCTTGGAGTCACGTACAACGAGGATGGCGCAGAAAGTGACATGGAGACGGCCTTACGAGCATGTAATTGGTTGCCGACTAGCATGCAAACATAAGATGTAGGCCAGAATAAATACTAAGAAAAAAATGTTTATCTTTGTCTGTGTGGTAAGAAAAAAAAAAACTGAACCAAAATAAGAAATTTTGAAAGAATTTTTGTTAAGAATTCTGAGTTAACATCAATATATGGAGTGGAAGTATTTTTAATTTGCTGTCAAAAATTAATGAAGTCCAATGGGGAAACTGGCTTTTTGAGCGCAAATCTAGATATCAGCAGAGGGCGACATTATATCTGGTGCTGAGGTTGAGAGCCGAATGCTGGCCCCTTGGTACAGAGTAGACGCAGTAATTGTGGGAAAGATAACAGGGGGTTGCATACTACATTGAAGTTCGTTTTCAGTGCAGAGTTTGTTATTTACACATTCTGTTTTGTTGGCACTTAATTGTGAAGAGTGTAGTCTGTAGTGATGGGAGAATGAGGCCTCACCACAACAATAAATGGCAGAGCTACCATATGCTGTTTGTGGCACGCTGATTTGAACCGATAATTGTCAGTTCAAAAAATGACAGTCCATTTTGAGGTCCATGAAACCTCACGCTCACATCATTAGAACAAGGCGAACTCACAGCTGTGTCCAGAGCAGTCGAGCTGTGCCTTCCACTCTCCAAACTCAGCCCTCAGGTCAGAGAAGAGATTGAGCTTGTACCCATTCCTCAGCTCTTCCCCAATGGTCAGGCTGATGATGTCCTGATTGAACGCTGACACTTTCTGTGTGTGTATGGTGGGGGGGGGGGGGGGGGGGGGGTAATCAGAAGAGAATTTAAAAAAAAATTATTACGATTACTTATATTTTATTATATAAGTTTTTATTTTTGAAGAAACAAGACATGCAAAAAATATTATGGTCACACATGACATTCGTAACAAAATAAGATGGTCTTGGTAAACAAAACACACAACCAGACGACACAGAAAAAAAAAACACACACACACACACACTCCCCTTTCATGATGCAAAAAGCAGGATGAGAATTCACCTGAACAAATTCCCAGAGAAGCCCCTGATACTTAACTAGCTAACCAAGCAAATACAGAACGAAATCCATGGCATCCTTCGGGTTGTAGTGTACCACATCATCAATGACACAAACCTGTTCCCCATGACATAGGCTTTCCAACAACACCAAACTTAAATACACTGTATATGAAAAAAAACTAAGGTTACGTAATGCTGTTTCAACTTCAGTAATTCTGTGAGAATTCACTGGACGAAAAGGCTCGGTTCCGTCTAGTTTATCTCCGTACATGAGTACGGAAGTGCACAATATATGGACATTTCTGTCCACGTGCTAGGAAATGTGCGGACATCCACATGCCCGTGTTTTCCCAGAGAATGCACACATTTCGTGGCCGGAGATTTCCGGGTACCGTGAACACCTCATGAAATGTCAGTATACCTCTGTGTATCGTCCCAAATCACCTCCCAACCGCCCAATTACCCCCATCAGCTCCCCTACCCTGGACCCCCTCCACCCACCTAGCTCCCTCACCCAGACCCCCCCATTCCCCCACCACCACCACCAGCAGAAACTTTACAGAAAATGCAATTAAAACAATTAAAATTAAAAGTCTTTTTAATGTTAATTGAACAACAAAAACAACATACAATACACAGGATAACGACCAACTAACTATCAAATTAACAATTGCTAATAACAATAACTTATGTGAACTTTATTTATATAGCACTTACAAAAAAACAGTTACAAGGAGTCTTTTGATATTCTTTTCCCAGTCATGATAGCATCACCTGTTTAAGTGTGGAATGTTCCAAATATTTGAGATTCTTGTGATCCGTCCAAACTGTAAAGGGGTGCTCGACCCCCTCGAGCCAATGTCGCCTCTCCTCCAGCGCCAATTTCACCGCCAGAAGTCCCCCGGTCCCCTACGTTATAATTTATCTCGGCCGGTGTCAGGCCACGAGAGAAAGAGGCACACGGGTGAACTTTCTGATCCTGGGGCGAACGCTGAGATAAAATACCCCCCACCCCCAACTCAGATGCATCAACCTCTAACACAAAGGGGAGGGACGGGTTGGGAGTGATCAGGATGGGCTCAAAGCTAAATCTCTTTTTAAGCTCAGGGAACGCTGCCTCGGTCCTCGGATTCCAGTGGAACCGGGACGGTGCCGTTTGTTTTGTCAGCGCAGTGGTTGCACCTATCAATAAAATTGCGAATGAATCGCCAATAAAAATTAGCAAACCTGAGGAATCGCTGCACCTGCTTTACAGATTCCGGGGTCGGCCTGTTCTTAACTGCTGAAACCTTTGCAGGGTCCATCCGAAGTTTACCCTCCGACACAAAAAACCCCAGGAAGGAAAGAAAGTTAGAATGGAAGACACACTTCCCAGCCTTGATGTAGAGTTGAGCCTTGAGAAGTGCTTTTAATACCTGCCTGACATGCCCAATGTGCTCAGAGAGATTAGTGGAGAAAATTAAAATGTCGTCCATGTAGACAAAGACAAATTTCGCCAATATCTCCCTGAGCACATCAGCACTGCGCCTGAAGGACAGAGGGGGTGCTAATCAGCCCGAACGGTATGACGAGGTATTCGTAGAGCCCGCTGTGTGTGCACCGCGCCTTTATGTCCCCTGGGCCTCCGCGCCTTCATGTCCCCCGGGCCTCCGCGCCTTCGTATCCCCCACGCCTCCGCGCCTTCATGTCCCTGACCACAGGCCACCGCGCCCGTTCATGTCCCTGACACTTGTGCACTTCACAGATTTTTTTTTCTCCAAGTTTCACATGTTCACATCCCTATGTTGAGGATAATTTCCGGTAACCCGAGAAACTCAAACCCCAAACTGTCATGGTTTCTAGCAGCCTCTGCTGTTTCTGCGTTCAGTTTTTCTTTTGGCGTCATTGGGACGCTCTATCGGATTTTTTCTGCCTCCGTTTCGTTGTTTGAATCTTGCCCGGCAATTATTCCTTTCACCTGTTTTGGATTTCCTGCCGGTTATAAATAGCCCAGGACTTCCGCATTTCCGACGCTTCCATATTGTCTTTGCTACATTGACAAGGAGGTCGGTAAGGTATAGGATTCAGTCGCTGCATTTCTGGTTCGTACGAATAGGAAACGCAGCAAGTCCGGTTTACAGCTAGGAGAAAGATTTATTTTAGCTTTTTCTTTCCTTTCTCTCTTCATCCTTTATACTCCCCTACCTCTTACCTTTTTGTTCAGCTCGTTCTCACCTAGAGCTGTAGGTAACAGGTTTTAGTTTCTCTGTCATTTCTCTAGCCCCTTTATACGGGGGGTTTCTTTTGTATTTCTCTGACCTGTATTAGCTCCTCATTTAAGAGCATGAGGTTCTTTTGTTATTGATTACTCGCTATTCTCGAGTTCGCCCTCGTTTGGGGTTGCTTTATTTTTGGTTTACACCAGGAGGTTTTTTTCCCCAGTTTATTTTACCCTTTTCCTGTGCAGATCTGTCTGCTTTCATGGTGTAGGTGTTATCTACACTTTTAGAATCCCTGGTGGTCGCGCTTAGTCCCTCCGGCTCAGCCACTCCCTTGACAAACTCACATTGATCAGGAAGTACGTCCTTTCTGTGGGGTCTGTGGGAGGCCCATCCCCATACCTCTCCAAGTCTGCTTGGGTCTCAGCCAGCTTAGCCCCGATCTGCTCCTCCAATCGAGGCAGGGATTTCTACAGGCAATGGAAACACAGCCAAGTGATTGGTCACAGCATTTTACACTTATGGTATTAGACTGAGAACACGAGGGAAGCTGACACTGTGGTTAGTTTGCTGGAAGAAGAAAATAAGGCACAGCAGAATGTCACTGGTAGAACAGGACTCAAAAGGTTACAGTAGGAAATGAGAGCTTGTTGAGCAGGTTGTAGCTCTCCTCTCTGGGGTGGCAGTGAGAGTACTCCTTACCTCAATGTGGTGCACCAGCTCCAAGGTCAGTTTCTCTGCCAACTTGGGAATGGTGGCAAAGCCGTCATCCAACAGGTTACTGCAGAAATTACCAACAAAATGAGGAAATTCTAATTTAAGGAGACTAGAGTTATACTCAGCAGTGAACATTCAAGTAAATGGCTGCGAGTTTGAAATAGAGGAGTCAGAATGGATTGCATTAATTCAGTCAAATGATGGACCTGAATTGGGCGTGGTCTTGGAAGAAGGCCTTCTCTTTATCAGTTGCTTCGCTCAGGGACACCCTGTCGATGATTTCCTTCTGACCTCTGCACTTGACAATCATGTAGCCCTTGGTCAAATGGATGACCTCATTGTGGACGATGTCCACCACCGTTTCTTCTGTGCCCTTGTCCACCAGATCTGGCTTGGTCAGGATACCTGCCCAAGTTCACAAATAGGGGGAGAAAGGAGAGATGTCAGAAAAGAATGAGGCTCTGTAACCCTGTAAAGGTGGATGTTTTTTTTAATAAAACATCCCCCATTAGTTAGAAATCTCAGCTTCTCAGACCATGGTGATTCACATTCCCGTACCCAGAGTCCTCTCTCCCTCAGGGTCCACTTCCTGTGCCATCTGCAAGGCCTCAGTTGTTGCTATGTCAACGTTGCAGGGCACCACCACCAGATTAATGGTCTCCTGCTTTGTGATGAACTTCCTGATCAGCCTCTTGATCTGAAAAGGCACATTGTTGTGCAATCAGTGTACCTTTGTAAAACCTTTCCTATCTGCTAAGCCAATGGTAGTATTTCTAAGTATAAAATAAACTCTCCACTACCGTTCATTGCTCTGGAGAAAAGCATCTGCCAAATGATTGTAATGTAATCTAATGTAAAATCCCAGCCAGCAAGCATACAGTGCTCACTACAGACATGTAAAATGCAGCAGACTGATAGGCTCTTGCTTGCCGGGATGTCTCACAAACCAAAGTTACTTTGTAATAATACTATTCATTATATATATATATATATATTTTTTTTTTTCTCACAATTTTTATGTCCAATCGCTATACATCGCCTGTTTGTTTCTAATCACTTTGTGTCCTATATTTGGAGAGGATACCTGATGCCACTCTTTATTCATAGATACAGAAACACAGCCGATGTGGGCAGATGTACAGGTACGGGTAAGAGGGGTGGAGTTCTCACCTGGTCCCCAATGTTCTCGGGCTGGCCCTTGACGGCAACTCTGGCGATGCCTGGCAGGTCGATGAGCGTGAGGTCAGGGACATCAGGGGGAAGAGATCTCCAGGCTGATGAGGTCATCACTGATCCCCACCCCCACTCCTGCCATCTCATCCTGAGCTGGAGACACGATAAACTACAACATCACGATCAAGACACTAGTGTTAGAGAAACACGGTACATGAAATAAGTAACCACATGTTGCAGCCATTTCCACATGAGCTTGACTAGGAGAAAAAAACAATCAGGTATATTAAATTGTGTTAGATTTCTCACAGCAGTGCAAGATCACACCATTACAACAGCTTTTGTGATCTAATGCTAGATTATTACATATTTCATCTGCAAAATGCTCTTTATGCTCTCAAAATGTTGAATACATGTGCCAAAAGCAAATAAGTGCATAAAAACATAATAATTTGTCAGGAACCAACAGGAACGGGCGCGGTCAGGAAACGGCAATCAGCCGGGGGACAGAAGGCGCAGAGGCCCGGGGGACAGAAGGCGCAGAGGCCCGGGGGACAGAAGGCGCAGAGGCCCGAGGGACAGAAGGCGCAGAGGCCCGGGGGACAGAAGGCGCGGAGGCCCGGGGGACAGAAGGTGCGGAGGCCCGGGGGACAGAAGGCGCAGAGGCCCGAGGGACAGAAGGCGCAGAGGCCCGGGGGACAGAAGGCGCAGAGGCCCGGGGGACAGAAGGCGCAGAGGCCCGGGGGACAGAAGGCGCAGAGGCCCGGGGGACAGAAGGCGCGGAGGCCCGGGGGACAGAAGGCGCAGAGGCCCGGGGGACAGGAGGCCCGAGGGACAGAAGGCGCGGAGGCCCGGGGGACAGGAGGCCCGGGGGACAGAAGGCGCGGGGGACAGGAGGCGCAGAGGCCCGGGGGACAGGAGGCCCGGGGGACAGAAGGCGCAGAGGCCCGGGGGACAGAAGGCGCAGAGGCCCGGGGGACAGAAGGCGCGGAGGCCCGGGGGACAGAAGGCGCGGAGGCCCGGGGGACAGAAGGCGCAGAGGCCCGGGGGACAGAAGGCCTGAGAGGAGCGGGAAGCCTGGGTAGGAACAGGAGGCCAGCACAGGACAGGAGGGCTGGGTGGATACAGGAGGCCAGGGCAGGAACAGGAGGGCTGGGTATGTCGAGCCTGGGCTGGAGCCGCCAGGGGTAGGCAGATGACTGACAGGACTGGGGCAGCCGGGGAAAGAGTCCAAGAGGCCAGGGCAAACGAACAGAACAGGAAGCCAAACAGAGGGAAGGACAAAACTACAAACTAGTGATGTTACGGATGATACCGAAGCTCCGAGCTGTGTGTCGAGTACGTAGGGCAGTTTCTACAGAAGCCTCGCACCAAAGCTTGTATCACTTTCAGAGAAGCACGTGATCGATGACAAACGAGGCCTCGGGTGCTGTAGAACCATGTGATCGGTTTGTTTTGCGTTTTGGGCGGGATTAGGGGTTTTGAATTGTAGATATAATGGAGCGATACCCTCCTTATTTCGAGGGTTGTTGCGGAGAGTTTGTTATTATTGGTATTCTTGCTATTAAAAGTTTTTGGAGTATTTTTATTTATTTCTTTTGTACAACTTTTGTAGTTTTGTCATTTTTGTACAAAAATAGCCTAATGGAACCTGCACGGGAAGCGAAATCTTCTCCTGCTTGGGGATATTTTGACCTGATATCTCCCAATAAGGCAGGCCTAAGTGGCTTAGATATAAAAACACACTGAAACGCTATTCGAACACTGGGCTAGCAATCGACTGTGCATGTAGTTCGTTGGTTGTTATTTTAACGTAACTACAGCAGATTATTACGATTTGTTTAATATTATTATGATTTGATTGTTAATTCTTATTCTTTCTTATTATCATTATCATCTGCATTCCTTCTCAAATGGCATATTATTTAATTTTGAAGGTAAAGTGCTTGCTGTGCCTAAAGGAGCTGGCTTACAGCAATAATACCTCGTCCATGCTGAGACATTACCGGGCATTGCATGAAAATGCACCTGCCAATGAGCAAGAAACCAGCGGAGGTTATTTATTTATTTATTTTACTTTTTAATAACAGTTATGGTTGCTTTATCATAATCATACTGACATAAATGTTGATAAAAATACATTTGCATATTGTTATTTTCCCATAGGTTCCAGAAAGCAAGAACTTGATGAGGCTGTTAATAATAATCAATAAAAACCTCCCTTCTCAGTCACAAAAGCACCTTCCCTTTCACTGCCTGGTTACAGAAGCACTCCCAGTCCCAGACCAGAAACACTTTTACTGCTCAGTAGAACCCCACACAAATGTTGTCCCCCTTTATATCAATCTTCCTGTTTTTTTCATTTTCAAAGTTATATAATATTATTACATATATTATTTTATAATATATCTTAGTAGAAAACAAATTTAGCCTAATGACAGTTACAAATATAAATTGTGAGTATGTTAGTATGTGTATCGCCTGAGCGGGGTTTTGAACTTGAACTTTTTCTTACACTAATGGCTCTGAAGTCTGACGCGTTACCAGTGAGCTAAAGCAGGGGTTCTCAATCCTGGTCCTGGGGGACCCCTGTGTATGCTGGCTTTCGTTGCAACCGCAGTTGCAATCCCAGAATTTTAACAAGCTGTTAATTTTTCTTAATTAGGTGCTTGTCATGTTTGGAGGAATTATTCACCCTCTTAAGCCACATTATATCAGAAATAGCTATGGATGCCATGTAGAATAAACACCCCATGTTCACATTGTGCTATATTATTTAAAAAAGATAAGAAAATGATTTAACAGATCCATTTAAAGACTGATTTGAATCAATAGGCTCCTAATTGGTGAAAGTGTGGACACATGGCCACTAAAATTAACCATTTCGTAGATAATGAAGAATTCAAACACAAAGCAAATGATAACGAGCCAAACCTGCATTGTCTTAAGCTTAAAGAAAAAATTGAGTTAAACACGTGTTCAACAACCTAATTAGGAGCCTATTGATTCACTTCACTCTTTCATTTGAGTGAAAATACATTATTTTGTAACCTTTTCTTATGTAATTGTTGCAATATAGCACAATAAGCACAATGTGAACATGGGGAGTTTGTTCTACATGGCATGCATAGCTATTTCTGACATAATGTTTCTTAAGTGGGCGAATAATTCCTCCAAACATGAAAAGCACCTAATTAAGAAAAATTAACAGCTTGTTAAAATTCTGGGATTGCAACTGCGGTTGCAACGAAAACCAGCATACACAGGGGTCCCCCAGGACCAGGATTGAGAACCCCTGAGCTAAAGGATCGCTTGTTGCTAGCTCGCAGCAACTTCGTTATTTTGAACCTGGGGTGGAATTTGTAATGATTTCGTTGCTCTAAATAACTTTTACCAGCAGGTGTCACTAGTGTACACTGTGTTGAATGAGGCTTCGAGTAATGAATCTATTTGCGATACAATTGGCTGCAAAGCCTCAGTGCTTCAGGAAGCCTCATTTCGCCATCACTACTACAAACTAACGCCAAATACAACGGGCAAGACACAACAGAATAACAGGAACGATACAAGCAAGTGACAAACTAAAACAAGAAATTCACAGAGAAACGGGGCAGACTAAATACAAACACTGACGAGGACCGAACGAGAAACAGGTGGGGGAAAACTAACGAGGAAACGAGAGGGAAACACAATGCAGGTGCTGGGAGTGAAAAACACCAGTGGAGGGCGAGAGGGAAAACACGGGGTGGACTACCAGACAAATGGAAAACCAGACGGAACACAGGACATGACAATGATCATAGATCTGGAGTGCTATTCTATGATCTCTTCTTTGGTCTTTTTTATGGTGATACCTTGTTGTAATTTGTAAGTCTGCAGTTTTGTCTGGCAGGACTTACTTAATTGATTTTTGTGTCATGTGATGAGACTTGTGTTTCTGTTGGTATTTTGTTGCTTTAGGTTTAGGTGTTGACATTAGTGAGAACCACTGTTTCATTCATATGGTTGAGCAATAGGAAACAACTGTAAGCTGTTCCCAAAATTCTGGTTAAAATGATGACAAAAAAGGACTTGAAACAAAACTGTTGCCGTTTCTGGTGAACCAAACAGTCACACCAGTGGCAGAAGAACTTGGACCTTACTTCAGTCAGAAACTAGACATTTTTATTTCATTATGAAATGTATTCCACACACGTGATTCAGATGTTAGGGTTATGTTCAATTGTATATACATTTTAGCTAGTTATTTTCATTAATACACTTTCAGGAAATTCATAGAAAATTTGACTGGTTTATTTTTTTAAATAATAAAGAGAACAAAACCATGTTATGAAAAAATGAGAGGAGATTATTTCCACCTTGTCTGATCATCTTCTCCACATCAACAGGGTCATAGATCTCCTCATCTCTGTCACTGTAGCTGATTTTCCCATGCCACGCCTCTTCCTCTTTCAGCCTCTTCATCTTCAACTCCAGAGGACATCTTGTCACAATACCTGCATAGAAAGAGGGAGGGTGAGAGAAAGAGACACAGAGTACAGAAAGGACACAGTGAAACATGTGGTAGTGTGTGTGCATACATGCACGAGTATGTGTCTTTGTGGGTGTGCGTGTCTTTCTGCATGCGTATGTGTGAATGTACATGAGTGAGTGTCTGTGTGTGCACGTATGCTTGTGTGTGATTGTGTGTGTGCACATCTTACCGCTCCCCCTGGGCAGCGCCACCCCAGATAGGGCCTCCAATACGGAGCTCTTGCCGGAGCTCTGGTCCCCGATCACAGCGATGGCCGGCAGAGCCAGGTCCTTCTCCACCCCCAGGGAGCGCAGAGAGTCGATCAGGTCAATGCAGGGACGCACCTTCTCCTCATAGTGCTGGTTTAGGGTGCTACTCACGTTAGCTGGTGAATGAAATGTGAGGAATATTAACATTATTATGGCACTCTGTGTCAAAACATTATCTTTTGGGTTTAAGTGCCAATAAAGATGTCAAGAATCAGTGTATTTTATTCACCAAAACTAGCCTACATTTCAGATGGTACAATAAATAAATTCAACGTTTGAATTGAATAGAACCCAGTGAGCAAAATCCAGAATCTAGACGTCCAGATAGGTGGAAATTTCAGATTGAGAGGCGTTTTCACACGTTTTTTAAATAAACGTGTCCATTTTGCTCAATTTAGCCCTAATCCCAGGTAACAAAATTAGGTCCCCGGGACGTCCCCTGAACGTCTCGAAATGTCCTAAGGACGTCGCCTTGACGTCTTTTTGTAGGGTTTTCTAAACGTTACGTGGACGTCACAGAGAACGTTCCCGGGACGTTCTAGTAACGTCCCCCAGACATTCATTACATGACGTTATATTGTAACCAGTAACAGACGTAGCAGGAACGTTCCTGAATGTCCTATGAATGTTATGAGCACAACGTCATATCATCGCCGGACAGGGACGTTAATTGAACGTCCTCGAAAAATTAGAATTAAATGTCATATTGTAACCAAACAGTGACCTTCCTAGGTCTTTAATAACGTCATAGTAACGTTTTTAGGACATCCCTAGAAAACGTCACATCATAACTTTAAGAGGACTAAAATGGTACGTCCCTAGGACGTCGACTGTTTGCTGGGATTTAGCCCAAGTGTTACCCGGACATAGCCTGGCTCCATCCTAGCCGGTAAAAAAAATTTAGGCTACTTGTCAATCAAATGTAGCCGGTTTTTCACCGACTTTTCAGCACAAAAATGTTCACTGGGAAAAAATCGCTAAGAAGAATTCGGGGTAATCATAGCCTACCTGCTTCAGTTTCTGGCATCTCTATTTCCAGACTAGACTCAGCCATGATTTCTCGTGTTGAGTGTTCACGCGATGGAGTCTTCTTTCCAAAAGGCAAGTTCCAACTTCCTAGTGGCACGGCATACTCAGCATTTTTCTTTCTTTTTTTTTTAAAGCAGCGGAGCAGGAGGTGCGCTGCTGCGTCTGTCGGGGAAAACGAAACTGGGATAGCCAAGTTTCGTTTCTGGGAATATGGTGTCAAGAAACGGCCGGTCTTTCTGGTTTTATACTGTGGCCAGTTAAGTTAGGCTATTATTTAACATTCACCTTGACAACAGGAGATAAAGCGCACAGACCACATGAATATCTGTCAAGTCGCATTGAAAACGCCGAAGAGTTGTGTGCCGAATGTGACTGTACCTCGTAGGCCTATTGTAATTTAAAGGTTGTATCAGCGATTTTGGGTGGAAACATAAATGATCACATTCATCTGATTTTTCCTCACGATCCGCTAGCTGCCCGCCCCATAAGCAGGCCGTCAAAAAACCGCGTCTCTGTAGGCAGCCTATGCTCCGAGATCGTACACAAAAAACAAATGGTAGCCTACTACCAACCACTCAAAACCAAAATAAACAGTATTCCAACCAATCACAATGATCTGCACAAACGCTAATACTCTTATCTCGCTGAAATCTTGACGGATTTACAAACGGTTTGGTTTCTTACAAACGTTATTAACGTGGTTATAATTCTGGATGCTTGAACACTATTTTTTAAAACATAACATAATTATTCATAAGTAGCCTATGTTTGTTTGGGATTTCGCTTCAGAAGTGACGTTACGTTTGTGCAGATCATTGTGATTGGTTGGAATACTGTTTATTTTGGTTTTGAGTGGTTGGTAGTACCATTGTTTTTGTGTACGATCTCGGAGCATAGGCTGCCTACAGAGACGCGGTTTTTTGACGGCCTGCTTATGGGGCGGGCAGCTAGCGGATCGTGAGGAAAAATCAGATGAATGTGATCATTTATGTTTCCACCCAAAATCGCTGATACAACCTTTAATGTAGCATTTAAATATCCCGTAGCTACGCTTACATTTTAATGTCGGTGCATTATAAATGGCTGTCCTTTTATAATGCCATTTATAATGCACCGACGTTAAAATCCAAACATAGGCCTACACGACGGGATATTTAGAACGAAACTCGGAAATAGCCACGTTTCGTTTATGGAGAGATGGTGAAAACGGCGTTCTGGTTTTCTACCTTAAGTTATTATTTAACATTCACCTCGGCGTAGGCTACAGATTAAACACACAGACGACACGGTCGGCAAGTCGCCTCGATAAAAGCGAAATATCTGATGTGGCCGGTTTTTCTGCGGCCAATAGCCTAGCCTACTCCATGCCTAAGAAGCATTCCGATGTAGGCTATTATCTGTTCAAGGTTGATTCCGCCGAATGAGTGCCATTTAGCCTTTGTAACCTTTTAAAATTAAACTTATTAAAATATTTTATGATTTTTCAATATTGGATCTGAGAAAACCATTCAAAAAATGCGTTGGTCCATCTCAGGCAATATTATCTCAATTTTACAACGTTTCTTTGCTGACGATGGCCGCATTTTGTTCGACCCTGTTAGCAAAACTATTTTTGTGCAACTATTTGAATATTATTTTTAAAAGTATGTTAAATAAATCCTTTATTTCCACCTAAAGTGTTCATTTTTAAGAAATTAATGGTTACATGTTAAAATAATTGCTATTTGTTCTAAAAGAATGACCATATGCATGTAAGTTGTATTTAGCAATTTTTCCTAACTTCCCTCCCTCCGTGTTAACGGCTCTTGCTCGTCCCGACTGCGGAACTTTTCCACCCTAGCACCCCAGTGGTGGAATGAACTCCCTACTCCTCTACGCGCGGCTCAAACACTGTCTGTTTTCCGTCGTGGTCTGAAGACGCACTTTTTCAGACTCCACCTCGACTAAACTACCTATCTAGGGCTAATTCCATAGTACTTGCTTGATGTTTTTTGCTTGTGTTATATTTAACTTGTGTTGTTTTGGTTATTTTATAGTTCAGAATGTATAGCTGACTGTGTGTAGCCTACTATTCTATGTTCATTACAAGGGATAGCTCCTACGTTATGAGAAAGTTGTGCTTTGTCGGATCTACTTTGTGTTCGCTTCAGTGGCCTTCAGAATGCACTTATTATACGTCGCTTTGGATAAAAGGGTCTGCCAAATGATTGTAATGTAATAACTTCTTCTCAAATATAACTAATATCTGTAGTTATGCATGTGGTCTCACTTCACGGTGTGTGTGTGTGTGTGTGTGTGTGTGTGTGTGTGTGTGTGTGTGTGTGTGTGTGTGTGTGTGCGCGCGCGCATGCGCATGTGTGTCTTGTAGCACTGCACACAGTCTTGGAAGTTTGTTGTGTATAGAACTGATGGGTGTCTCGTGTGTGTGTGTGTGTGTGTGTGTATCACCACTCTACAATGTCTCGTAAGTTTGTGTGTGTGTGTGTGTGTGTGTGTGTGTATCACCACTCTACAATGTCTCGTAAGTTTGTATGTGTGTGTGGGTGTGTGTGTGTGTGTATCACCACTCCACAATGTCTCGTAAGTTTGTATGTGGGTGTGTGTGTGTATCACCACTCCACAATGTCTCGTAAGTTTGTATGTGGGTGTGTGTGTGTGTATCACCACTCCACAATGTCTCGTAAGTTTGTTTGTGTGTGTGTTTGTGGAACTGATGTTTGTGTCTCCTCTCCTTGTAGCACTCCACACAGTCTCAGAAGTTTGTTCTGTATAGAACTGATATGTGTGTCTCGCATATCCCGCTGTATCGTAAGTGTGTGTGTGTTTCTCCCTTCCTTTCTCGCTCTCCATCATCTACTAGAACTAGATCTCATCAAGTTTGGCCCAGACTTCCTTATCTGTCTCCACATGACGTGTATGACTTCATTCATTTCAATTTGATAATCAAAGTTAAAATCTTGTGAATAAGGTTACATAATATTTATACTAATATATCACTACATAGAAAAGTCTGAGATCACCCAAGATAATAGATTAAAGTTACAGTAATTGTCTAGGTAGTAAGTGTTTATGTGCTTCCAAAACACTATACCATTACAATAAATACAAGTAAATGTTATAATGATAAAAATAAAACATTTTAAAATAATAATGTATAATGAGATGGCTACGGTTTGCTCCCTAGCCTCTCTTCCCTTCAGGTTGAAGACAGAAAATGCTTGATTGATAAATTAGCTTCAAACATATTTAAAAATGTAACAGAGGCAGAGGATTTATGCAGAGTATGGATGACACTTTTGTTGTAAGTATATGGAAATTAGTAAGGGTGCACCAATATGACATCTCTGGACCAAAACCAATAACCACCAATTGGCCGATACCGATAACAATATATTGTTATTCAGCATTGAAATAATATGGTCAAAATATTATTTTCAACAGATAGGCTGTGAGACAACATTCACTCAGTAGGATAATAATACAAGCTTTTAATAAATAATAAAGGATAAACAGCAAGTTTCTAGGTTTATTGAAATCAATGCAGCATGCATTTTGTAGAATACAAGGTGCCAGCATGCTTGTGATGGCTAGTTAATCGCATTATAGTCAGGAGTAATTTAAGTGTAGTTTCAGTACTTTTGGTAAATAAAAGACACTGCCGTTCCATTCAAGTTTGAATTAAACTAAAAGGAGTGTGTCATTGTCTAATTGGCATGAAGCAAGACTCACATGTTTGTGCAGAAATGATGACAGGGTACATCCTGCCTTCCGTGTAACCCTCAGATTTAAGGAACTGAGAGAGACAGATTGGGGGGGGGGGGGGGGGGGGGGGTATACTTAAATATACTTTAAGTTTGTAAGACGTGTCTCAATTTAGTACACTTAAGTACAGTAAGTACACTAAAGTTGTACAGAAGTTCTACAAAAGTACAACTTTAGTGCATTTATTAGCCTGTACTTGAAGTTTGGCCAGTTTAACACAAAATTAGTAGTTACTACATGATGAGTACGTACTAAAAGTATACTTAAAGTATAATATTTTTTTGCTTGGGTCCTGATGTTTACTTAGTGTATTTAAGCATGGTGTATTGAAAGCAATGCAGCATGCATTTTGTAGAATACAAGGTGCCAGCATGCTTGTGATGGCTAGTTAATCGCATTATAGTAAGGAGTAATTTAAGTGTAGTTTCAGTAGTTTTGGTAAATAAAAGACACTGCCGTTCCATTCAAGTTTGAACATGTATACCAGATTGACGCAACACTAATTGACAGATAAGTATCGGCCACTGCCACCTTATCAGCCGATAGCTGATATCAGCAAATATCGGCCGATTCCGATAGTCAAATGATTAATTGGTGCATCCCTAGAAATTACATGTAAATATATGTATGTTTGATTGATTAAATTCACAAAGGTAATCTAGTTAATCTGAGCATTTGAGATGGCATATATCAGATGCAACTTTTAGGATCAAAATGCAAACATGCACGTAACGGTTGAAACCCCAATAAGAATGGTTGATTTAATACATGATTTATTAATATTTTATTAACCTTTTCTCTAGGGATACATTCAGATTGGTGATATTATCCAAACCAGATCAGACCATTTCAACCCTGTTACTCTTAAATGAGTAACAGGGTTGAAGGTAACAGGGTTGAGTTTTAGCATAGAATTAGCAAACACACAAAATGTGACTAACTAGCATCCATGTTAATGGCATGAGGACATTAAGAACATTCTACTGATTTACCTAAATTAATTATTTACAAAATAAATACATTACTTTCAAGCTATAATTTGAGTAACAAAGTTGTATGTTGAGAGTGACCTTCTCAGTCATAATCACAATATCACTGAAAATACAGAAAAAAGAATGAGAGAATTCACTTTTTGTCTTCCCATGACCTTCAGGAAATTCAGATGACGCAAATTCCTGTTGAACATGTGACTTGTGGAATGTTCCAAATATATCAAAGATGGGAATATGTTACGGTGACAGGGTTGAGTGAATATTATGGGACACAACTAAAATGTGCATTTTTATAACTTATCATGGATTAATCCTGAAAAAGGATTGTTCAAGCATGATATAGTGAATGGATTCACACAATAAAACAAAAACAAAAAAAGATTTTTAAAGAATTTTAATGATTATATTTCAAGGTAAGGTATGGTTGTAGTGGGCAGGGACAAGCGGAAATTGTAACATCCACTGTTTCCCTCCAGTCCATCTCCCTTTTGTTTCCTTTGTATTCCCATTCCTTATGTTTCATGTCATGTTTTTCAGTTCACCCTGTTCGTCTTTGTTCTGTGTTCATTGCAGGCTGGGCGTGGTTCCTTTTAGTTCCTTGTTTCTCCCCTTGATTTGTCAGCCTATCACTCTCCTACTCTCTCACATTCCTCGCTCCTTTCAGTTATCCAATTAGTTCCGTCTCCTGTTCCCTTCACTATTTAGTTTCCCCTCTCACGCCATTCCGTTGCCAGTTTGTTTTCTCTGCTCCATTTGAGATCTCTCCCAGCCATTCTGATTATTATTCCCATTTGTCTCGTGACCTGTTTTGCTCTGTTCCTTCTTCCAGCCCGTCCAGCCTGCCTCCTGCCTGCCCCTACCAGCCCTGACTCCTCTCCTGCCTGGCTTTAGTTCGCCAACCCCATATCCTGCCTTCCTCCCTTTATTCACCCTTTGCCTGCATTCTCTTGCCTTTCCTCTAATAAATATTCTCCCTTGTGGAGTACTTGAATCGAGTCTGTCTCAGAGTCTTGCATTTGGGTCCAGTCTTGTACACTGCCGTAACAGAAAATGTTGTTTTTTTAAGGGTTGTTGTTACGTCCCATGTCTCTCATGCCTAGAGTTATGTGTTTTTCGTTTATTCCATTCCGTGTTTTCCCTCTCTCCCTGTATTTTATGTCTCCACTTCCCCGCACCTGAATTGTGTTTTCTCATTCGTTTCGTCTCACCTGTTCATCATTGTTTCATCGATAGTTTGGTATTTAGTCTCCTCTGTTTCTGTGTTCCCTGCCAGATTGGTTACGTGCCTGCCTTCGTGCTTGTGCTAGCTTTCCAGCATTTTTTCCAGTGCCTTTTTTTAGTTCCTTGTCCACCCTGTTCCTGACCTGCCTGTTTCTCCGTTTTGTTCCTGACCTGCCTGTTCCTCGTCCTGCTCCCATCCCCGCCTGCTCCCTTGCCCCTCCTTTTGGATTGATCTCCCGTTGCTGAACTCTGCCTGTCCCGCTACTACGTTTCGCCATGCCTTACGCCACTTTTTCCGTTTACCTGTGGGTCTGCACCTGGTTTCTGGTTCTGTGCCTTGATAGCACAATCTGGCCATTATAGAACCAGCGGACCCGCCGTGCTCCCCTGACACTCTCCACTACCAAGGCATTCGCCTGGGACAGCAAGAGACGGAGCTCCGCGTCATGCAGCAGTCTATCCAGTCCCTGGCTGATCAGATGGCTGGCCTCGCCCAGGATTCTACTACCACTGCCCAGAACGCTTGCTCTGCTGTGGCCCAGGTCCAGATGCACGCTGCTTCCCAGGAAGTACGCAAACCTCGTCTGCCCCCTCCTGACTGCTACTTAGGGGAACCCGGCACTTGTCGTTCCTTCCTGGCTCAGTGCACGTGGGTGTTCGAGCTCCAGCCCACCTCCTTCCCTACTGAGCGAGCCAAGGTGGCGTACATCATCACCCTACTAGGAGGGAAGGCCCAGTTGTGGGGAACCGCCTTCTGGGAGTTAAGACATCCAGCTACCGCCTCCTATGACTCCTTCGCTGAAGAGATGAGAAGGGTCTTCGACTGGTCTTCCGTTGGCTACGCCACCGCCCGTCAACTACTTTGCCTCCGGCATGAACAGCTGTCAGTTTCTGACTATTCTATTAACTTCTGCACCCTGGCAGCTACAGCGGGCTGGGACAAGGAGGCGCTCTACGATGCCTTCCTCCACAGGCTCTTGGATGGTATCCAGGATGAGCTGACGATGTTCGACCTGCCACCGGACCTGAACGGATTGGTGGATTTGGCTATCCGGGTGGACACTCGTTTACAGTAGAGGAAGAGGGAGCGACGAGGTCGGCAGCGCACTCCTCCGTCTCCAGTCTGAGCCTAACAACACGACCATCCGACCGATGTTCCAGAACCAATGCAGGTGGATCGTACCCGATTGTTGGCTACGGAGCACCAGCTCTGCCTGGAGGCTAAGCTCTGCCTTTATTGTGGAGGTTCTGGACATTTCCTAGTCACTTGTCCAGTAAAAGGCCCCGCCCGTCAGTGAGAGAGGAGGTCCTGATGGGCGCATCCAGCCTCCTCAACCCTTCGGCCGACACTTCACATTCTCCTTTCCTGGCGAGGAGTCCAGTTCCCCGTGCAGGCTCGGATCGACTCGGGAGCCGATGCCAACTTCGTCTGCCCCAGCCTGGTTCGCCACATGGGGGTTCCTGTGTCATTTCATGCCTTTCATCCCCCCTCCACACTAAGGGGCTGACCGGGTCACCGCTCGCGGAGATCCAGGAAGTCACCAGTCCTATAGAGGTGCTAGTGTCCGGCAACCACAGGAAGGAGCTGGCCTTCTACGTCATGAAGTCCCCGCAGGTCCCGGTGGTGTTAGGCATACCCTGGCTCGCTAGCATATCCACACAACAGTCACGTTGACTGGACGACCAGAACTATCCGGGAATGGAGTTCCTCCTGCCACATGACCTGCCTGCGATCCACCACCGTTCCCGGGGCTGCCACACCACCAGTTGAGGAGGAGCCCTGTGATCTGTCCCATGTGCCCCCGGAGTACCATGACCTACACCAGGCATTCAGTCTATCCCAAGCCTGTTCCCTGCCCCCGCACCGAGCTTATGATTGCTCCATTGATCTCCTTCCTGGAACTACGCCCCCTAGGAGACGCCTTTACTCCTTGTCAGTTCCTGAATCTAAGGCTATGGAGCAGTATATCTCGGCGTCTCTGGCTTCTGGCATCATTCGCCCCTCATCATCCCCCGCCAGGGGCCGGTTTTTTCTTTGTTAAAAAGAAGGACAGTTCCCTGAAGCCATGCGTTGACTACCATGGTCTTAACGCCATAACGGTCAAGAACCGGTACCCGCTACCCCTCATTGCCTCAGCCTTCTCCAACCTGCAGGAGAGTCAATTCTTCACCAAGCTGGATCTCCGGAATGCATATCACCTGGTCCGGATCCGTGAGGGGGACGAGTGTTAGACCGCGTTTAACACCCACTCAGGACACTATGAATATCTCGCCATGCCGTTCGGGCATACCATACTAACGCCCCCGCTGTGTTCCAAGGGCTGGTGAACAACATTCTGCGTGACATGGTGTCACGATTCGTGTATGTATACTTCGACGACATCCTGGTTTTCTCCAAGACCCGGGAGGAACATGTGCAGCATGTACATCAGGTCATTCAGCGGCTTTTGGAGAACCAGCTGTTGATCAAAGTTGAGAAGTGCGAGTTTCACCAGTCCACTGTCCAGTTCCTGGGATTCATCGTGTCCAGAGGACAGCTGGAGATGGACTCTCACAAGGCTCATGCCATTCGGGAGTGGCCAGCACCCTCGGACCAGAAGCAAATACAGCGTTTCTTGGGGTTCGCTAACTTTTACAGGAGGTTCATTTGAAAATACAGCATGGTGGCCGCCCCACTGACTGCCTTAACCTCCACCAAGGTCTCTTTCCGGTGGAGCTCGGACGCTCAGTCGGCCTTCGAGAAATTGAAGGACCGCTTCACCTCGGCCCCTGTCCTGGCACTGCCTGACCCCACTCGGCAGTTTATCGTGGAGGTGGACGCTTCGGACACTGGAGTTAACAAGGTACATCCATGCGCGTTCTTCTCTCACCGTCTCTCACCTGCTGAGTGTAATTACAGCAATTACGACGCCTCAACCCCCGTTAAGCAAGGTGGTCCCTTTTCTTCTCCCGATTCGATTTCTTCTTGTCTTATCACCCAGGGGCCAAGAACGTCAAGCCAGATGCCCTTTTCCGTCTACGTGCGGCCCCCGAGGAGGAAGAGTGTCCGGGTCCTATCCTTCCCTCCAGCTGTTTGGTGGCCACCTCGACCCTGGATGTCGTTCGTACTGTGGAGGAGGCGCTCAGGGCCGAATCCGGGCCTGATAATGTTCCACCCAACCGCCTCTATGTGCCGGAGGCTGTACGTTCCCAGGTCCTGAAATGGGCCCATGCTTCCCTTTTCACCTGTCACCCTGGGGTTGCCCGCACGTTGGCGTTGCTGTCCTGTTGGTTCTGGTGGCCCACCGCTAGAAAGGACACCATGGAGTGTGTGGCTGCCTGCATTCCTTGTGTGCGCTCCAAGGTGTCCAACGCTCGGCCCAGTGGTCTCCTCCAGCCCCTGTGCTTATGAATGAAGACATGCATCCTGTCCCCTCACTTTGCAAGCAGTGTGCGAAATAAATCCTGCAAAACACTTTCCAAACTAGTGAGAAAGTTGTTTGTAATATTTTTTTATTATTTTTTATTTTTATTGAGAATATCAATCAGTTTACATATGACGATGGTTACAAACTGTAGATTATGAATGGAGATAGAACTAGCAAAACAAAGAGAGTAGTTTGTAATATGACCCGCTCTTGTACAATAGATATACATTTATGCTCTATGTCTTGTACGTTTTTACTTCCGGGTTACTTCTCGAAATTGTCGGATGAGTGTGCTCCTGAATCCCCTCAACAAAACCCTGGAAATAAGCGTTTCATCCTGGTATTTTAAGTGCCCCCATTTGTGAGAAAAAATCGCCCACTCAAAAGCTTTTTGATGAAGTGGACTCAAATATGCACCGTCAAAAGGGTGTAGGGATCGTATTCGGTCACAGCCCAGGATTGCAGACTTGAGACTTGCGGAAAGTCAGCATAAAGGGCTTGAAAAGTCTGCGACAGAGCCCTCACACACTTGCCGATTTTACAGTGGGACAGCCCTGATCCCTCGCTGACTTATCTGGAACACGCCTCAAAGTTTGTGAGGGTGTAAGGGCAGACATTGTGATTGGGCCAAGCTGTTAAATGAGGTGTGCTTTGTTAGGGTTGGAGTGAAAAC
The DNA here is from genome assembly GCA_029718625.1 of Synaphobranchus kaupii. Classification (NCBI taxonomy): domain Eukaryota; kingdom Metazoa; phylum Chordata; class Actinopteri; order Anguilliformes; family Synaphobranchidae; genus Synaphobranchus; species Synaphobranchus kaupii. Next base: position 59,481,979 of record CM056383.1, on the reverse strand, counting down.
CTACATGATGGTAGATCTCCAGGAATAGGGTTGAGCAGCCCCGCAGTAGACTACTGACAAAAAAACAAAAAAAACACACCGGCCAGTTCAGCCTGGAATGGACCACCCGTTCTTCCCAAACTTCCCTATGGTCGACGGTGCTTATGAATGAAGACATGCATCCTTGGCAAGCATGGACAGATGGATTAACTTGTATTTGTTTTTCTTTAATTCACACCTGGTGTTGTCCAAATGCACAATTGAATGTGTATTCTACCCGTATACTTTTCCTTAGTGTAGGCCTACAATGAAAAAGTAATGTAGGCTATTACATATTATTGAGAAAATGCATGTTTTAGTTGAGCTATATATCAGCTGCTAGGCGAACGGTGGGTGAATCAAAAACTAACAAGTTTGTTGTTTGACAAGCTAATAATGTTAATAATGTTCGCAACTAATTGTCTAAAATGGCCGACAAACCTTAATCTCATGACTACTTTCTCTCCCTCCTTCAGTTTTCTGCAGCTGCCAGGGAATTTAAGAGGAGGGGAAATTCCAATCAGAGAAACCTACAACAATACTAAACACGAGCAATGACACAATAACGACTACTAAACCCTCCTCCTGTGTAAAACAATTGGCCGGGTTAGAAACTGATTCTAGAAGGTGACTGGTCGGGTTAATATTTGAATGACATGTAATTCCAGCCTTCTGATTGGGGGGACCAGAAAGTGATTGACAGTACCCACCCACCCCATGTATCCAGTCTGCAGACACACCAAACTCCATACTCTCTGTAACGTTTGTGTTCCCACTCCGTCACACGTTTCCCTGTGTTTTCGGTAAATTCGGTGTTCTCTGTAATTTCCTGCTATTTCCTTCTTTCAGTACTGATTACTAATTTACTAACTTCATAGGTTTACTAATCTCTTCTACTGTGCCTGGTTGTCACACTCTTGGGATCCATCTTGTTACTCTAGCGACCTCTACAGGTTTATCGGGTCCTCGCAGTCTGCTGTGCTGCATAAAGTTGCACATGAAGAATCTTCTCCTGACTCATCTGTGTGAGCTTTGCTAGTGGTTTGCAGAGTGAAAGGACATCGCATGCTCAGAGGAAGTTGCATGGTTTCTCGATTGGGAATTACAAATTAGGGAGAAAATAGGAGGCAATTAGCTGATGTTTTCAAAATTCAGACATTCTTTAAATTGTATGCGCCTTGTGGCATTAAAATGTAGCAGTATTAATACCAATAATAAGGGCATCATTATTTAAATAAAACAATAAACATGAACATAATTCTGCAGTCTCATACAGAGGCCAATGTCGGAAAAAAACTTATATGAAGAAATGTATTCAATTATTTATATCATATTTTTCATAGTTGAGGTTCTATTCCAAACCTTGTTTAAACAGTACCTATATTACTATTTCAGCTTGGCCAGATGATGACAAATGGTTGACGGTGATAGTGATAGGTGACTGCACAAGAATGAAAACACTTGGCACTAAAGTTTATTTTTTTTATTTTGGCAACAATATATAGCAACAATTGACAACACTGCTTGAACATATAATTCAAAGTACTATAATACTGAAGATTGTACAACCAACAACTTAAGGAGTTGAATACAGAATGCATAAACCTAATTCAAACTAAAATAAAAAGCAAGATACTATAAGCTCACATAAGTCAGCTAGTAACCAAAACAGTTATTACTGTACATGTCTACCACAGGTGTCAGACCTGATCCTGGGGAGCTGCAGTCTGTTTGAGTTTTGGAGTGTTTTACCACTGAATTACTTAATAGTATTTACTGCTTATCCAGAGCCTATACTGGCTTTTGACTGAAAAAAAACCGTGCATGGACACTGCAGCCCGTCAGAACTTAAATTTGACACCCCTGGTCTAGACTCCTGACAGGAATGATGGAGGGGGTACAGTACACATGTTTAAAACTCCAGCAGGTAGTTGTGCGCCTGCATCAGGCGCTTCAGGCGGCTTTGCAGAGCGGCTCTCTTGCTCCCGATGTCAAAATCCTCCTTCAGCAGCAGCTCCTCGTTCTCCTTGTCCTGCAGCATCTGCAGCATTTCCCTCTGTAGCTGATTAGCCGACTCTTGTATCATCAGGTAGCGGATGACCAGCGGGATTTGGTCGGCCAGTCGCAGGCTGGCAATCTGGGGTGGGAGGGGCACACAGAGAGGTCACATGACAGAAGGTGGGCAGGACTTGCTATGATATGTCAAAACGAGATGAGCATGGAGCAGGGGTTCATGAGATACAGTATGGCCTGCTTGGTCTCTAGACCTGTGGTTGGTTTGCTCTAATCTCAGACTTCAAATTGCTGTCGTTGCTTTGAAGAAAAATCTAAATCTAAATTCCTCCAGGCTATAAAATCCTGCTGTACATGCAGCATTTTGTAAACTCAGTACAGCTATGATGTGATGCCTACAATCCCAAAATTATGTTTTTCATGCATAATTTTCTTTGCAAAAAAGCATAGGTGAGCAGTCCATAGCACTACAATATTAAAACATTTGAAGCATACAGGCATCACTACTCCACTATATAAACTCCTCACAGTATGTCATTATAATTTGTAATTATTTATTTTCTTTTGTTTTGTTTAAATGCCTATCTGTGGAAAGTCAAGTCACATTTGTATAGCACCTTTTCTGACGGAGTCAGCACAAAGAGCTTCACAGACATTGACATGTACAGATAGGTATAGGGATACCCATGTGTGCATATGAGTATAGTAAAGGAAATAATAACAAAGTTTATTATGGTTTAAAATAAGGAATTTAAAAACATACATCAAGCTAAGAACTTTAAAAAAGTAGAAAGATAAAAAATAAAAAATAATTTCTTCTCTAACTGTCAAAAAGATAAGTTTTAAGTTTGGACTTGAAACTAGCTACAGTCTCCGCGTTCCAAACAGTGGGCCTCTATACGAAAATGCTTTACCACCTGCACTAACTGTGTCTATTCTTGGAACCACAAGAGCGTCGGAGTTTTGCGAGCGCAATGTGCAATGAGGCTTACACGGGACAATGAGATCGCTCAAATATTTTGGTGCGAGCCAGCCCATTCAAGGCCTTAAAAACGAGAAGTACTTTAAAATCAATACGGTTTTTGACAGGCAGCCGGTGTAGAGAAGCCAGCACTGGAGTAATACGGTCACATTTTCTTTTCCTAGTAAGAACCCTAGCTGCTGCATTTCGTACCATCTGGAGACCATTTAATGATGTTTTAGAACATCCAGAGAGTAGTGCATTACCTTGGTTACGGGGGCATGGACTAGCTTTTCCGCATCGTGCAATGACACCATGTTCCTAAGTTTAGCAATCCTTCGTAGGTGAAAGAAAGCCACAGGATGTGTTTTTTTAAAAATATGGGCATCGAATGAGAGATCTTGATCAAAGATGGCGCCTAGCTTATTGATAGCTGTGCCAGTAGCAGCAGAGGAAGCATCAAGACTCAATATATAATCATCAAAGTCCAGGGTGTAGTCAGGCATCTTACTTTTAGAAGCCTCGGTGCCAAGAACGAGTGCTTCAGTTTTGTCAGAGTTGAAGAGGAGAAAGTTGCATGTCACCCATTCCTTAATATCTCTGATACAGGTGTTAGCAAATGCTATAATCACTGAAGCAATAGATCTGGCAAATGTTAACAGACTTAGATCAATGTAAATTGCAATGTTAAATTAATAAATAAAATACATTTTCCTGCAAATGTAACAAAAAAGAAAAAGCTAAACATTCCCTTATGGAAAAAGAATATATTGCAGTATATTGTAAATATATCAAAATTATCTTCACAATATATTTAAAATAAACTGCAGTATATTACATTTCCATAAGGGTTTACTGCCAGTCCACCTTGAATGTGGAACCAGGGGAAACAATCCAAAACCAAGACTGGAATAAATTGTTGATGCACCCTACATAAACACGACATTTTATCTGAATTATTTCATTTACAAAATAAGCAACATTTTGTTCAATTCCACCATCTTCAACCCTGACCACACCTACTCTGTAATAGGCCTTGAGGTGCGATGTCATTTCCTGCAGTGTGGCACGGTAGTCCATGCTGTAAACCAAGCTGATTTTCTTCGCCTGCTTGCTTTCTTCCACCGTGCTCTGTTTCTCCTCATTCAGGTTGTGGCTGTAGGTGCTGTCCTGGGTGTAGACTATCTGCTCCATCTTGAACTGGGTCCTCAGCATGGAGTCTGCACTGGACTCTTTGTCCTTTTTGATGGCCTCCATTTTGGTCTGAGTGTGAGGAAATTGAACGGTTATGCCGCTGAACTCATGGGTTGAACACATCCTGATGACTGCCCTACTCCAGCTAAAAAACATGCAGGGCCCACTAGCATTGGAAGAGCTCTCAGTCCACTAGCATTTCACTACCATTGTGACAGTTGAGACAAGGCAGTCGAGATGATCATCAGCTGTTAACAGAAGGCAAATTATCTGGTGAATGGTCCTGCCACTAGCCGACCACAATAGTGCTGATTTTCTCAGTGCTGGAGGACTGACAGCTGTCTGAGAGGTGTCTGCTTGCTTAGACACGGTGGCCAAGAAGTATGTGGGCTTGTAACAGGTAGGTTGAATTTTTTCAAAGCACAAACTCTTTATGGCTTTGACCCTCCATGTAACAAATGTATTTAAAATGTAGTTACATTTAAACAGTGACGGCGCCAGGAACTTTTCTCTCCCTGGGCTAAGGGTGGGCTAGGTCAATACATGGGGGTGCTAAGGTTAGCTGTGTTTCCCCCAGGATGGCTTTTGTGTGTGCGCTGGGGGGGCCTGCACAAGTGGCAGAGCATCTACAACAGTCAGAATTGTACAATTCTGTAAATTGAAATAGCATTACAAATGTCATTTGGCTTCATCAATACGAGTACTTAAAAATATCATACATCAAAGAAAATAAGACCGGAAAATAATGAAAAAGGACGTGAGAAGAGAGGATACATTATCAGTGTAACGTTATGTCAAAAAAGATGGCTAAAATGTCGTTGTTTAACCGCTGCTCTGTGATTGGGACATTTAGGAGTTTCATTATCTAACGAAGATCGCAAACTTTACATAGGCTATCAGTTAGTTATGCTGTGCGCCATAAAGCTGCACCGTAACATTTGCGTTGGTTTCTGTATTATCAGAACAGCTTCCACTGTCACCACTCTCCCCTATCTCATTTAGCTTGTACATTTAGCTACATGGAAGAAATATGAGATCTTTAACGGTACCTGGCCATTTTTTAGAGGCAAGCTCTTCTTATTAGCTGAAGTCGAGATGACGAAGTTTGAAAATGATCATTTAGCTAATTTAGGTTAGTTATTCGCTTTCCAAATCTACTCATCTGTGCATGGCCAAGCAGCCAATGTTGTGAGATTAGTCTAACGCCAATCAAAACACTGTAGTTTACACTTGGGAGTTGCTACCTAGGGGGGTCCACACACTCCACAAATCTGTTGAGTAGTTAATCATTTCCGAAGACGATTCACATGGAGAGCTTATGCGAACACATTTTCTATTGATTTTAAAATGATAGTAAATTAGTTTTCAAACAATGACGTTTCCATTTAATATTTTTTGACATGGTGGCGAACTCTGTAGGCCTGATGTATTGTATGCTATGGGAAACACTGGGTTGCTAACGTTAGAAATCAGTTTACGTTATTTTGTCATTTGCTTGAGCTCCCTACACACACACACACACACACACCCCCACACCCGTAGCCTACGTCATAACACAGGCAACATACGCTGCGTAGCCAGGGTGAATATCAGAAAGGGATTAGAATTGTTAATTTACTTTTATATATTTTTTTATTATAATTATAAAAATGTTATTAAAATTCCTGGGGGGGCTAAACCGGGGCTAAGCAAATTTGTGACGGGGCTATAGCCCACCCTTGCCCCGGTGTAGCGCCGTCCATGCATTTAAATAATTTGGTGCCACAAAAGTTATGATTCTACAGCATCGTAATTGAAAAAAAAAAAATTATAATAGTAAAAATGTAATTTACCTTGGCTGACTTGAGTAGATTTGGGTATCCGTTCAAATGGTTTTGAGCCACCTGCACAAATGCCTTTCTCACAATATCTGCAAAAATAATTTTGGTCAATTTTTGTGCACCTATTGTTATTGTATTTATAAAAATGATTCATGCCATGTAAAATGCTGTTCTCAATTGCATCATAATAAATGAGTGTCCCATAATAACCTTCTGACAAAAGGTCCTGCAATCATGCTTTGAATTATTAATAAACAGGTTATGCAATGATAATCACTGAATTATAAATGGCCTTTGAAGCTTATGGAATAATTTTACATTTGTGTAAAAAGTTAGCTTTATTTTACAGTTCTTTAAGGGGATTAAGCCACAATATAACACAAAATAAATATTTTATATAAGGTGTTTCTTCACTCTGAATCCACCAGTTGAGCTGTGGAGTCATTGTTGGAGGAGTGCATTTCATAGTTGGCACAGTGAAATGGCAGAGACCAGACTACAAGTTTTTCAATGAATGAAATGTTGCGAGGACAATTCCACAGACTGAAACCGTCCTTCCCTGGGTGACACTATGGCCGATTTTGGGCCGCACCGCCGGCCAGTCAGCACTGCTGCAGCTTTAATAACAGACTGTGCGGTGCATCCACACACTGAAATCCAGTGTCTTAGCAGGACGATACACGTGACAGTTCATAAATGCACTGTTTTGTATGGTGCGCAGCTTTGATTCACCATAGGGCCCAATCAACCTGCAGTTGTTCTCATTAGACAACAACCTGTTTTTTAGCCTTCACACTTGGTTGCTGATATGTGGACGGTAATCACCTGTGACCCTCTTCAGCTTTTTCACAGCGGGCTCCTCCAGCTTTTTGAGCTGGTCTTTCACCAGAACCTCAAAGGTCTTGTAGTTGATGAAGCCAGGAAGCTCTCTGCCACGGTAGTTGTCCTCAAAGTCATTCACTTCCTCATCAATCTGCTTTTGAACTAGAAAATCAATTATTATTATTATTACTATTATTGTCAGTCATTTATTCATTTGGCAGATGGCCTCATCCATAGACTCTGCCATCATGGCACAATACATGAGAAATGCTCTCAGGCAGTACAGACCTTAGAGTATATAATATGAGACAGCAAGGCCAATACAAACCTATGGGGACTGCATCCAAACCAGGAAGTTTTAATTTCATCTCACATGCGCAGTTGTGTCCTTGGAGTCACGTACAATGAGGATGGCGCAGAAAGTGACATGGAGACGGCCTTACGAGCATATAATTGGTTGCCGACTAGCGTGCAAACATAAGATGTAGGCCAGAATAAATACTAAGAAAAAAATGTATATCTTTTTCTGTGTGGTAAGAAAAAAATATTTGACCACAGAAAAATAAGAAATTTTGAAAGAATTTTTGTTAAGAATTTTGAGTTAACATCAATATATGGAGTGGAAGTATTTTTAATTTGCTGTCAAAAATGAATGAAGTCCAATGGGGAAACTGGCTTTTTGAGCGCAAATCTAGATATCAGCAGAGGGCGACATTATATCCGGTGCTGAGGTTGAGAGCCGAATGCTGGCCCCTTGGTACAGAGGCAGTAATTGTGTTGAAATTCTGGGTAGATAACAGGGGGTTGCATACTACATTGAAGTTCGTTTTCAGTGCAGTTTGTTATTTACACATTCTGTTTTGTTGGCACTTAATTGTGAAGAGTGTAGCCTGTAGAGATGGGAGAATGAGGCCTCACCACAACAATAAATGGCAGAGCTACCATATGCTGTTTGTGGCACGCTGATTTGAACCGATAATTGTCAGTTCAAAAAATTACAGTCCATTTTGAGGTCCATGAAACCTCACGCTCACATCATTAGAACAAGGCAAACTCACAGCTGTGTCCAGAGCAGTCGAGCTGTGCCTTCCACTCTCCAAACTCAGCCCTCAGGTCAGAGAAGAGATTGAGCTTGTACCCATTCCTCAGCTCTTCCCCAATGGTCAGGCTGATGATGTCCTGATTGAACGCTGACACTTTCTGTGTGTGTATGGTGGGGGGGGGGGGGGGGGGTAATCAGAAGAGAATTAAAAAAGAAATTATTACTATTACTTATACTTTATTATATAAGTTTTTATTTTTGAAGAAACAAGACATGCAAACAATATTATGGTCACACATGACATTCGTAACAAAATAAGCTGGTCTTGGTAAACAAAACACACAACCAGACGACACAGAAAAAAAACCACACACACACACTCCCCTTTCATGATGCAAAAAGCAGGATGAGAATTCACCTGAACAAATTCCCAGAGAAGCCCCTGATACTTAACTAGCTAACCAAGCAAATACTGAACGAAATCCATGGCATCCTTCGGGTTGTAGTGTACCACATCATTAATGACACAAACCTGTTCCCCATGACATAGGCTTTCCAACAACACCAAACTTAAAGGGTAAGTTCGCTATTTTGGACCTTGGACCCTATTTGCGGTCCGTCTTCCATGAACCTGACCCATGAAGTCCATTTTTTCGCTGATCGGTCCAGTATTGAGTTCGGTACAGATTTCCTGTAGGCTCTCACTGGGCTACAATAGAAGTCAACGGGGCAATTAGAAATGTTATGGAAAAACAACGATAAATGTGCTTTTATAGCTCAGTGTGTATTCTTACGGTCTCAGTATGCTCTCCTGTGAAATGTAGGCTATCGCAAACGCAAACCGAACGTTGAAACAACAGTTCCATTTGAAACATAACTATTTCTCCGACCGCACTTCCTCGCACTGTAAACTTCCGCAGTCTAGCTACGTTGTAGAGAGGCCGCTTGAAAAGCAGTTGATCACAAATCCTGACCTCCCGTTGGAGTTTACTAGCTAGTAGCCTACAGCAGAAATATTTGTAACGCAGTGTTTGTAATCATCATTTGTAATAATTTATCACAGCAATGGTGCGCGAATGTGCATTCCCCGGTTGTGGGAATAAAATGTCTGGACGCTCAAATACCAGTTTTCACAGGCTTCCGTTCTCTGTCCCAGAAAGATTGAGACTTTGGCTGGTTGTCTTACGGATCGACATAAACACTCCAGTCAATCAACTCCGTTTGGCAGACTCGCGAGTTTGTGGAGCGCATTTCGACGATACTGATTTCTGTAACCGCAAATGAGAAGCAAAACACTGGTGGCTAAAGAACACCGCTGTTCCTCGTGTCGGACCTGCAGCACTATCAAGCACCGGAGCGGAGGTGAGTTATATTTAGCTATAACGTTACTAACATTTTTTTTTTTTTTTTGAGCGCGTCCTCTGACCCAGCACTCATACCAACTAACAAAATCCGAGCTTGACATAAGTTGGTTTCTTGTAACAAAACTGTCGGAAACGTTCATCAACTATAACTTTTTACAATTCTATAATGTTTTATTTACAAATGCTTGACGCATGGTGTCCTGTCCAAAGTTCTCATCTATCACATATCTGTTGGCAGTTATAGTGTAATGGTAATCAATGGAGATGATCCAGTGTCATCCACGGATACATCCAGGTTTTCAATGGCATTCGGTAGCACTAGCAACAGATCCCACTCCCTACAACACAAACTTTCCTCCTCTCTGGGCATCTGCTTGCACCTCTTGCAAGAACACCAAAATTCCCCCGAAATTCTTGGTCTAGCCTCGGCAGCGACTTCGGATAACATTACCTGCGCAACTTCAGCCTCTCTCTCTTCTCTTGCTCTCTTATCATCCATCTCTTGTAGTTCCGTGTCCGTGTATTCTGGCTCAAATCTGTAGCCAGTAACGTCAAAGTCAAAATCGAATTCTTCGTCTTCGTAATCATTATAGTAATCCATCATCCAAGTTTTTTTGTGGAAATTGTAGCCTACGTTGCTGCAGGTAAACAAACGCAGACTGCTCAACTAGATAGTTTGTAAACGGCCGGCACACCTTCCCGCTCCCCTACCCCCGACACATAGTAGGCTACTCCGCGGGAGCAGCGAAAACAAGCAACAGAGAAATGCTTACTTCCAAGCCATGCCAAGCACGTAAAAATGTTCGGATTGAGATACATTTCACAGGAGAGCATACTGAGACCGGTAACAATACACCCTGAGCTTCCCGTCTCATTTATTGTACATGAAAGCACATTTATCGAACATTTCTAATTGCCCCGTTGACTTCTATTGTAGCCCAGTGAGAGCCTACAGGAAATCTGTAGCGAACTCAATACTGGACCGATCAGCGAAAAAATGGACTTCATGGGTCAGGTTCATGGAAGACGGACCGCAAATAGGGTCCAAGGTCCAAAATAGCGAACTTACCCTTTAAATACACTGTATATGAAAAAAAACTAAGGTTATGTAATGCTGTTTCAACTTCAGTAATTCTGTGAGAATTCACTGGACGAAAAGGCTCGGTTCCGTCTAGTTTATCTCCGTAAACGAGTACGGAAATGCACAATATATGGACATTTCTGTCCACGTGCTAGGAAATGTGCGGACATCCACATGCCCGTGTTTTCCCAGAGAATGCACACATTTCGTGGCCGGAGATTTCCGGGTACCGTGAACACCTCATGAAATGTCAGTTTACCTCTGTGTATCGTCCCAAATCACCTCCCAACCGCCCAATTACCCCCATCAGCTCCCCTACCCTGGCCCCCCTCCACCCACCTAGCTCCCTCACCCAGACCCCCCCATTCCCCCACCACCACCACCAGAAAACTTACAGAAAATGCAATTAAAATAGAAGTCTTTTGAATGTTAATTGAACAACAAAAACGACATACAATACACAAGATAACGACCAACTAAAATTTACATCAAATTAACAATTGCTAATAACAATAACTTATGTGAACTTTATGCATATAGCACTTATAAAAAACAGTTACAAGGAGTCTTTTGATATTCTTTTTTTCCCAGTCATGATAGCATCACCTGTTTAAGTGTGGAATGTTCCAAACAGGTGTTTTTTGAACTTCCCAGTCTTTTTTTTCACACTTTAGTTCTTCCCTTGGTTTTCTTCTTCCTGTCCTCTGTGAGGCAGTCACCTTGGTTTGCCTTGTTTCTGTTCTCCTCTTTAGTTAGCTAATTTTCAGTTTCTGAGCTAGAGGGGCCATAGCCCTCCCAATCCACGAGGTACTGATTCCCTCTGCCCACAAGTCTCTCGGCCAGGATACGCCGCACAGTATAAGCAGGGCCCCCCTCAATAAACCGAGGAGGCGGCGGCAGATTTTCGGCCAGAGCCAATGTGCTAACAAGCACCAGCTTCAGTCGGGAGACGTGGAACGCAGGGTGAATCCTCATCGACTGAGGAAGCTGAAGGCGCACAGTAACAGGGTTAATCCTCCGGATAATTTTAAAAGGCCCCACGAAACAGAGAGCTAGTTTACAACATTACACTCGCAAAGGAAGATCCCGCGTGGATAGCCTAACTCATTGCCCAACACGGTAGGAGGGAGCCGGACAGAGACACCTATCAGCTAGTCCCTTCTGCCTCGCTGAGGCGCGCATTAGCGACGCGCGAACTCTGCTCCAAACGGAGCGACACCGCCGGACAAAGGACCCAGCGGACGGTACCTCAATGTTCTTTTCCAACTCCGGGAACAGAGAAGGTTGATACCCACACTGAGCCTTGAATGGCAAGAGCCCCGTGGACACATTACGCAGCGTGTTATGCGCGTATTCTGCCCACGCGAGGTGCCGGCTCCATGACGTGGGATTGGCCGCGGTCAGACAACGGAGAGTACTTTCTAGTGTCTGATTTGTGTGTTCGGTTTGTCCGTTAGTCTCCGGGTGAAATCCTGAAGACAGACCAACGGACGCCCCCAGCTGCAAGCAAAAAGAACGCCAAAACCGCGTGGCAAACTGGGGACCGCAGTCACAGACAACATCCTGGGGCAGGCCGTGCACTCTAAACACATGGTCGATCATCAACCGTGCGGTTTCTGGCGCTGATGTCAACTTGGCTAGCGCAATAAAATACGCCGCATTGGAAAACCTATCCACGACCACCAGGATAGTAGTGTTGCCGTCAGAGGTAGGCAAACCAGTAACACAATCCAAGGCAACGTTGCTCCAAGGATGCTTAGGGATGGGTAAAGGGCGCAAAAGCCCAGAGGGTGGGAGCTGTGAACCCTTACTACGGGTGCAGACCGCGCAAGCCAAAATGAACTCCCGCACATCCCTCTCCATACCAGGCCACCAAAACCACCTGGACAGGAAATTGTTAGTCCGATAGACACCAGGATAGCCCGTAAAGCGAGAGGAGTGACCCATTGAAGGACCTGACTCTGTACCCTGGAGGGCACAAATAGGCAATTGGGGGGTCCCCCACCCGGATCTGGGTTCAGTCACTGGGCCTCTAGCACCCAGGAGTCAAGGGCTGCGGTCCAATCCATTAAATGTTATGCCCCCCTGCACTTCCCCTCGCCACTTCCACTTGGGAGGATGTGACACAGCACCAAAACAACAAAAGTAGACACTCAAACCGATAATTTCACGTACTTCAATTGCATTTCTAACAGATTGGACCGCACTCGCTTTTGGCAATGCCCAACTTCCGATTTCGAAAGGGATTCCCCAGTGGAAGTGGCGAGGGGAAGTGCAGGAACATTTAAAGGATTGGACTGCAGCCAATGTCCCACGTGAATGGGGACACTATTTGAGCAGTGGGGACAATTGGCTCCGGGGGGCGGTCATCCTCGGAACGGTCGAAAATCCGTGAAAGCGCATCTGGTTTTACGTTCTTGGATCCCGGTCGGTAGGTTAATGAAAAATTTAACTGAGCAAAGAACAACGACCAGCGGGCCTGCCTCGAATATTTGAGATTCTTGTGATCCGTCCAAACTGTAAAGGGGTGCTCGACCCCCTCGAGCCAATGTCGCCTCTCCTCCAGCGCCAATTTCACCGCCAGAAGTTCCACGTTATAATTTATCTCGGCCGGTGCCAGGCCACGAGAGAAATAGGCACACGGGTGAACTTTCTGATCCTGGGGCGAACGCTGAGATAAAATAGCCTCCACCCCCAACTCAGATGCATCAACCTCTACCACAAAGGGGAGAGACGGGTTGGGAGTGATCAGGATGGGCTCAAAGCTAAATCTCTTTTTAAGCTCAGTGAACGCTGCCTCGGTCCTCGGATTCCAGTGGAACCGGGATGGTGCCGTTTGTTTTGTCAGCGCAGTGGTTGCACCTATCAATAAAATTGCGAATGAATCGCCGATAAAAATGAGCAAACCTGAGGAATCGGTAAGGTAAGGAGTCGCTGCATTTCTGGTTCGTACGAATAGGAAACGCAGCAAGTCCGGTTTAGAGCTAGGAGAAAGATTTATTTTAGCTTTTTCTTTCCTTTCTCTCTTCATCCTTTATACTCCCCTACCTGTTACCTTTTTGTTCAGCTCGTTCTCACCTAGAGCTGTAGGTAACAGGTTTTAGTTTCTCTGTCATTTCTCTAGCCCGGCTCAGCCACTCCCTTGACACAAACTCACATTGATCAGGAAGTACGTCCTCTCTGTGGGGTCTGTGGGAGGCCCATCCCCATACCTCTCCAAGTCTGCTTGGGTCTCAGCCAGCTTAGCCCCGATCTGCTCCTCCAATCGAGGCAGGGATTTCTACAGGCAATGGAAACACAGCCAAGTGATTGGTCACAGCATTTTACACTTATAGTATTAGACTGAGAACACGAGGGAAACTGACACTGTGGTTAGTTTGCTGGAAGAAGAAAATAAGGCACAGCAGAATGTCACTGGTAGAACAGGACTCAAAAGGTTACAGTAGGAAATGAGAGCTTGTTGAGCAGGTTGTAGCTCTCCTCTCTGGGGTGGCAGTGAGAGTACTCCTTACCTCAATGTGGTGCACCAGCTCCAAGGTCAGTTTCTCTGCCAACTTGGGGATGGTGGCAAAGCCGTCATCCAACAGGTTACTGCAGAAATTACCAACAAAATGAGGAAATTCTAATTTAAGGAGACTAGAGTAATACTCAGCAGTGAACATTCAAGTAAATGGCTGCGAGTTTGAAATAGAGGAGTCAGAATGGATTGCATTAATTCATGATGGACCTGAATTGGGCATGGTCTTGGAAGAATGCCTTCTCTTTATCAGTTGCTTCGCTCAGGGACACCCTGTCGATGATTTCCTTCTGACCTCTGCACTTGACGATCATGTAGCCCTTGGTCAAATGGATGACCTCATTGTGGACGATGTCCACCACCGTTTCTTCTGTGCCCTTGTCCACCAGATCTGGCTTGGTCAGGATACCTGCCCACGTTCACAAATAGGGGGAGAAAAGAGAGATGTCAGAAAAGAATGAGGCTCTGTAACCCTGTAAAGGTGGATGTTTTTTTTTATAAAACATCCCCCATTAGTTAGAAATCTCAGCTTCTCAGACCATGGTGATTCACATTCCCGTACCCAGAGTCCTCTCTCCCTCAGGGTCCACTTCCTGTGCCATCTGCAAGGCCTCAGTTGTTGCTATGTCAACGTTGCAGGGCACCACCACCAGATTAATGGTCTCCTGCTTTGTGATGAACTTCCTGATCAGCCTCTTGATCTGAAAAGGCACATTGTTGTGCAATCATTGTACCTTTGTAAAACCTTTCCTATCTGCTAAGCCAATGGTAGTATTTCTAAGTATAAAATAAACTCTCCACTACCGTTCATTGCTCTGGAGAAAAGCATCTGCCAAATGATTGTAATGTAATCTAATGTAAAATCCCAGCCAGCAAGCATACAGTGCTCACTACAGACATGTAAAATGCAGCAGACTGATAGGCCCTTGCTTGCCGGGATGTCTCACAAACCAAAGTTACTTTGTAATAATACTATTCATTATATATATATATTTTTTTTTTCTCTCACAATTTTTATGTCCAATCGCTATACATCACCTGTTTGGTTCTAATCACTTTGTGTCCTATATTTGGAGAGGATACCTGATGCCGCTCTTTATTCATAGATACAGAAACACAGCCGATGTGGGCAGATGTACAGGTACGGGTAAGAGGGGTGGAGTTCTCACCTGGTCCCCAATGTTCTCGGGCTGGCCCTTGACGGCGACTCTGGCGATGCCTGGCAGGTCGATGAGCGTGAGGTCAGGGACATCAGGGGAAGAGATCTCCAGGCTGATGAGGTCATCACTGATCCCCACCCCCACTCCTGCCATCTCATCCTGAGCTGGAGACACGATAAACTACAACATCACGATCAAGACACTAGTGTTAGAGAAACACGGTACATGAAATAAGTAACCACATGTTGCAGCCATTTCCGCATGAGCTTGACTAGGAGAAAAAAACAATCAGGTATATTAAATTGTGTTAGATTTCTCACAGCAGTGCAAGATCACACCATTACAACAGCTTTTGTGATCTAATGCTAGATTATTACAGTTTTTTCCTATTGCTTACAAGCTATTCATGAAACAGAATTCACTTTTGCAAAACAGTTAACACAACCCAAACAGAATCACATTTTGCAAAATGACACATTTCATCTGCAAAATGCTCTTTATGCTCTCAAAATGTTGAACACGTGCCAAAAGCAAATAAGTGCATCAAAACATAATCATTTGTTATCTAATGAAAAGTTTTTTTTATCCATCATTTCATAAAGGCACAATAAAAACGAACTATAAGCATCAATATGACATGATTGTTACGTTCCAGAACTGGACTGGACCCAAATGCAAGTCTCAGAAACAGCTCAGGGGAAAACTCCGCTAGGGAGCAGGTTTAATCAGACAGACAGGGGCTAGACAGGAGACGGGCCGGGACAGGGAACCAGGTGGGACAGCAACCAGGCAGGAACTCGGAGCAGGCGCGGAGCGCCTTGGACAGGAACCAACAGGAACGGGCGCGGTCAGGAAACGGCAATCAGCCGGGGGACAGAAGGCGCGGAGGCCCGGGGGACAGAAGGCGCGGAGGCCCGGGGGACAGAAGGCGTGGAGGCCCGGGTGACAGAAGGCGCGGAGGCCCGGGGGACAGAAGGCGTGGAGGCCCGGGGGACAGAAGGCGCGGAGGCCCGCGGGACAGAAGGCGCGGAGGCCCGGGGGACAGAAGGCGCGGAGGCCCGGGGGACAGAAGGCGTGGAGGCCCGGGGGACAGAAGGCGCGGAGGCCCGCGGGACAGAAGGCGCGGAGGCCCGGGGGACAGAAGGCGCGGAGGCCCGGGGGACAGAAGGCGCGGAGGCCCGCGGGACAGAAGGCGCGGAGGCCCGGGGGACAGAAGGCGCGGAGGCCCGGGGGACAGAAGGCGCGGAGGCCTGCGGGACAGAAGGCGCGGAGGCCCGGGGGACAGAAGGCGTGGAGGCCCGGGGGACAGAAGGCGCGGAGGCGCGGGGGACAGAAGGCGCGGAGGCGCGGGGGACAGAAGGCGCGGAGGCCCGGGGGACAGGCGCTGAGCCTGAGAGGAGCGGGAAGCCTGGGTAGGAACAGGAGGCCAGGGCAGGACAGGAGGGCTGGGTGGATACAGGAGGCCAGGGCAGGAACAGGAGGGCTGGGTACATCGAGCCTGGGCTGGAGCCGCCAGGGGGTAGGCAGATGACTGACAGGACAGGGACAGCCGAGGAAAGAGTCCAAGAGGCCAGGGCAAACGAACAGAACAGGAAGCCAAACAGAGGGAAGGACGAAACTACAAACTAACGCCAAATACAACGGGCAAGACACAACAGAATAACAGGAACGATACAAGCAAGTGACAAACTAAAACAAGAAATTCACAGAGAAAGGGTGGACTACCAGACAAATGGAAAACCAGAGACGGAACACAGGACATGACACTGATCATAGATCTGGAGTGCTATTCTATGATCTCTTCTTTGGTCTTTTTTATGGTGATACCTTGTTGTAATTTGTAAGTACCAGTATATGTAAACATGTTACCACAGCAAGAGCTGCAGTTTTGTCTGGCAGGACTTACTTAATTGATTTTTGTGTCATGTGATGAGACTTGTGTTTCTGTTGGTATTTTGTTGCTTTAGGTTTAGGTGCTGACATTAGTGAGAACCACTGTTTCATTCATATGGTTGAGCAATAGGAAAAAACTGTAAGCTGTTCCCACAATTCTGGTTAAAATGATGAACAAAAAAGGACTTGAAACAAAACTGTTGCCGTTTCTGGTGAACCAAACAGTCACACCAGTGGCAGAAGAACTTGGACCTTACTTTCTGGAACAGTCAGAAACTAGACATTTTTATTTCATTATGAAATCTATTCCACACACGTGATTCAGATGTTAGGGTTATGTTCAATTGATATACATTTTGGCTAGTTATTTTCATTAATACACTTTCAGGAAATTCATAGAAAATTTGACTGGGTTTATTTTTTTTAAATAATAAAGAGAACAAAACCATGTATGAAAAAATGAGAGGAGATTTCCACCTTGTCTGATCATCTTCTCCACATCAACAGGGTCATAGATCTCCTCATCTCTGTCACTGTAGCTGATTTTCCCATGCCACGCCTCTTCCTCTTTCAGCCTCTTCATCTTCAGCTCCAGAGGACATCTTGTCACAATACCTGCATAGAAAGAGGAGGGTGAGAGAAAGAGACACAGAGTACAGAAAGGACACAGTGAAACATGTGGTAGTGTGTGTGCATAGATGCACAAGTCATGTGTCTTTGTGGGTGTGCGTGTGTGTTTGTGTGTGTCTGTGTGCGTTCGTGTCTTTCTGCATGCGTATGTGTGAATGTACATGAGTGAGTGTCTGTGTGTGTCTGTGTGTGTGCATGTATGCTTGTGTGTGATTGTGTGTGTGCACATCACACCGCTCCCCCTGGGCAGTGCCACCCCAGATAGGGCCTCCAGTACGGAGCTCTTGCCGGAGCTCTGGTCTCCGATCACAGCGATGGCCGGCAGAGCCAGGTCCTTCTCCACCCCCAGGGAGCGCAGAGAGTCGATCAGGTCAATGCAGGGACGCACCTTCTCCTCATAGTGCTGGTTTAGGGTGCTACTCATTTTATCCAGCTGATCTGTTGAGTTTGTCCTGTAGCTAGCAGGAGAGGGAAGCAGAAAGTTTAAGTATCCCACTAATTAATAGGCTATAGGAGGGTGACTTTGAAAAATAGTGTGCTTGAAAATGATTGTTTAGATGCAACCTGTAAGGTGCTTTCTTTTTCATAGAAATAGTGAACTGTTCATAGTTTTTGTTCATCGCTCTACTGCATTGCCGCGCGCACGCACGCACGCACGCACACACACACACACCAGGGGCCGGTTCTAGGCATGGAGAGGGGGGGGGGGGGGGATGCCACCCAAATGCTCCTCCTACCCCCAAAGCCAAGTTGAGAAAAATTATGTAATACAATTATCTTATCCACTAATGTACTGATTAGCCTACCATAACTTTAGCTTTATATGAAAACCTAAAATCTCGCCTAGGGCTTTGAAAAAATGTTCATAAATAAAACATTTTATCTTAGAACATGGCCTGAGTGAGGTCGTGTAGAAATGCAGGAAATTAGTTTTCAAAGGCTCAAGTTTTTCTGGGGGAGGACCGCCAGACCCCGCTACTTCATTACCCCCTTGTGCCCCAAAAAACATCTCTTCATCACATCATGCCCCCCCCCCCCCCCCCCCCCCTCTAAACGGCCCTGACACACACAAGTAAGCAAGCACACCTGATATATGTTTGTTTAATATCGCTGGTAGGGATTATTAGCTTCATTAACCCGTTTTTGTTGCTCGTCAGATTGCATATCTCTCAGGTAGACTATATTATTTTACAGAAATACTGGACAGTCTACACGATTTTTGCTTTGTATTTATTTCCGTTAATCGGCTACTAAGACATCCGCACTTTTTCGTCTCATTAAGTTTTTTAGAGAAGGCGTTCATACTGCTGAGATTTAAATAGCGGTTATTACTTAGGCTACATAATCAGTAGCCTAAGTGCTTCTCAAATTCCTATCGTCTCTTGTAGCTACCGTAGACACAAGCAAGAGACTACCTCTTATCCAAGTGATGCTGCTGATGCTGAGACTTATTTCTGCAAAAGCCATGTGCATTCGGAAAACGAAACCTAATCAAAGCACGCTGAGACAGATAGCTATTTAGTTACTTCCTATGGGGCCTGGTTAATAGTGATGTGCAGTTCGCGAACGAATCGGTATTTTTGAACGACTCTTTATGCTGAGTCGTCTGAGTCGACTCGACAGTTCGAGGGAATCGTGCTTACCCACGGCTCTGGCTCTTGACTCTGCCTGCTTTCTACCTACAGCCGGGAGCCGGTGTCACTAGTTATAACCTAGGTTGAGCAGCAGTAGTGATGCGCCCAACAAAATAGGTCGCACGAATCTGTTTTATAATAATTTACAAATACATTTAAATTTGATCTAACAATATTGCACACATTTTTGTGAATTAGATAATCGCCCCAGCTCATTCCAAAGTGATTATTAGGCTACTTCTGCTAACGGTTAAAAGATGTAGGCTAGGCTCCCTACAGTCGCCTACTAGCCTACCCAACTCTCATCAGCACGAAATCACTCGACTCAGCGTCGTGAACCGCGGCAATATCCCACGGTTCCAGAGCCGTGACACAAACCAAAGTCCTTTCGATTTTTAATAGAGAGCAAATGCTGTAGCCTACACCATTAATAATCGGGTTTAGCCTACTTAGCGTCCGATCAACCAGACACATTGACAAAGGTATTCTGTTATATCTAGCCTAATGATAGGCTAGTCCGAGACGCCTACTTTTTATTACGAAATTATTAGGCTACATGTGGCTGTTTGCAGCCGAATTGCAGCAGAAAACAGAATTAATATGCGATTGTGTTCAGCAAATAGGCTACTTCTTGTTTAAAGTGGTGGCATTTTTATTTTAGAACTCTTGACCAACAACAACAGTGAACAGATAAATATAATTTTGTATAATATAATAAATAAATAAATAAATAGCCTAATGGTTCAAATAAACATATTTTATGGTGTCCAAATAAATCTTACCAAATCTACTATTTAAAAGAATAAACGAAACAGGCTCAAGTAGCCTACACACACACATCAAGATCTGGCTTTTTTGTCGGATTTGGCTGGCTATCTCTCCTACGCAGCCATCCATCCACCACATTTTCAGTAGGCTACTGGATTCTAGGATCTGATTAAAAAAATGTAAAAAAGATTTATATTTGCATAGACTAATAAAATAGCTATAGCCTATGCAAATATAACCATTCAATGTCTATTATACGTGTAATATCTAACGTACAGTCAATGACCGACAGCGATAGCCTATTTTACACCTCTGCTAGAATAACGGAGATGGGAAAGTCGTAGCCTAAATAAATGTAAACTGAATGCGATTGCAAACTAGCTTGAAAAGTAAGAGGGAGTGAACAAAAAACATTGAGCATAGTGTAGGATAAAAATACCTTCACTTCATCAGTCCAGGCCAGATAAAGAATGCTTCAGGTATTCAACCTGCATTTAAGTCCAATTCTCTTATTCTCTTAACTTCTCAAAATAACACGGTCTTCCAGAGTCTGATGCAAACAGGATTTATTGTATATAATTCAAAAGAGAATACATGCAATAACCCAGCTGATCTGCGCAGATAAAAATATGCATGCATAAATCATCTTCTTTCCAGTGAGCCTATTAGAGGCAGCCTATTAGCTGCAGCCCGTAGGCCGCACTTTTCCCTGTCAGATTTTGTCTAAGTCTTTTCTCTGTCACATGAGCGCTAAGTGCATGAGAGTTAGAGTCCAGTCTGAGTATTCCAGTAGGTGAGCCACCTAGGTGTCACAGGTCAGTTGTTGAAGCAAAAGTATAAAGAAAAAGAATGAGTGAAGTAGAATAGAAGTACTGATGTGATTTTGACAGCTACCTTTATATCATTCTGCTAGGTACACCCTTTGTGGGGCTTAGGGGCTTTCCACTCCCATAACCTGCCCCTAATTTTTATTGACTAGGTCAGCGAATTTGTCACTATTGTTTACGATTTTTGAGCTTGTGTCTTATCAATTTCTGTTACCATTATTTCAGACCCGCTCGCCACCCTCCTTTTTAAAAGATTAAGTGTGGCTACATCCTCTAACTCTCAGTATGTGTCCTTGGTTACATTTGCATCTGCATCTGTCCTCCTAACAGTCTTCCTTTGTTATAACAGTCGTCTTTTGTTGTTCATTACTGATTACTCATTATACACACTTTTATATTGATCATACATCCTGTGCCTAGGTATATACTTATTGTGCATCTGTATACATATAACTTGATTTACATTTGATCATATGGCTTATAAACTGATTATGGCTTACATTTTGATTATTCAATAACATGTTGGTCCGTTTGGTTTCTCTGGGGATTTTCTAAAACTCCCTTGCATTCCTGAGTCTTTTCTCTCTACTGCTGCAACAATGTTTCTAATGGCATTCTTCTCAGCTTGTATTGCTGCCTGTTGCCTGAATGTTCCAGGGCCTTTTTCCTCCCACAATAGGCTATTAGAAAATGAGTATCAATCAGGGTGATGTACGTCTGAATAAAATATCAAAGCTGGTTTACCAACTTCATTTGCTACCAAACTCTGCTGTCTGAAACAGCTTCAAATTCCAGCTTGCGCTGATGGGAGAAAAAGATGCGGCTCGGGTAGCTCGAAAGAATCTAACATACAAACGGTCACCTACTGTATTAACCGGAAGTACCAAAAACTCGCGACTCCGACTCCAATCCGACTCTTCAAACCGAACGGTACGGAACGGGCCGACTCAGAAAAAAGAGCCGAACTGCCCATCACTACTGGGTAAAAGCCGGAATTGAACGGCGGAATGAAGCTCGGAATGGCAAATAGTGCTCTGTGTCAAAAAAGGACCTCAGTTCAAATGCCTGCAGCACTTGCTGCATTATTTTAACAGTTTCTGAATGAGCATCATATGTACTTTCATTTGAGCATAGAATTTTCATGAAATATAAATTTGAAATATCTGAAAAATTGATCAAAACTAATAGCATTATCAAACGTATTTCAGAGCCCCTCATCACCCTTTCAGAATAAGACATCAAGATAAGGATTTCATCTTTTGAAAGTGCAGAGTCTTTTGTTTAAAATTAGTATATTCAATCCTTGATGACTCAATTATAAGTGGATCAAAATTATATTTTGATGGAAAAGGCCTGTTGGAGAGGATAAGGATATATTTCAATATCAAGCCCCAAAAATCTCATTCCGCATTAACACATCAAGGCATGATGCATACCATTGGACACCATTTCATTCCAACAGACTGATGTCATTAAAACATGATTCTGATTGACTTATCATTCAGTCATCAAAGACTGGAGATACTCATCTTAAACTGAGAGCTCTGCACTTTCTAAAGGTGAAAATCTAATCTTGATGTCTTATTCCATTAGAGTTATAAAGGGCTCTGAATGATAACTAACTTATAGTAAATGTAATGGCCAAACTTGATTGCAGTCCAAATATTGCACAATTTCTGCATGAACCCATAACATCATGTAGATTTACTCGAAGGGCAGATCCAGAGCTTTTATTTGGTATACGGACATCATGCCTTGATGTCTGAATGCGGAATGTGATTTATGGGGCTTGGAGTGGAAATGGATATGATTTCATTCCAACAGACTGATGTCATTAAAACATGATTTTGATTGACTTATCATTGAGTCATCAAGAACTGGAGATACTCATATTAAACGGAGAGCTCTGCACTTTCGAAAGGTGAAAACATCTTCTTGATGTCTTTTTCTGTTAGGGTTATAAGAGGCTCTGAATGATAATTGACTTATGGTAGATGTAATGGCCAGACTTGATTGCAGTCCAAATAATGCACAATTTCCACGTGAACTCATAACATCATGTACACATCCTCGAAGGACAGATCCAGAGCTTTCATTTGGTATACATCATGCCTTGATGTGAGAATGCAGAATGTGATTTTTAGGGCATTATATACAAATATATTCATATCCTCTCCAACAGGCTATTTCCATTAAAATATAATTTTGATCAACTTATAATTGAGTCATCACGGATTGAATATACTCATTTTAAAGAAGAAAATCTGCACTTTCAAAAGGTGAAAACCTTATTTTGATGTCTTATTCTGAAAGGGTGATGAGGGGCTCTGAAACATGTCTGGTAATGCTACTAGTTTTGATCAATTTCTCATATATTTCAAATTTATATTTCATGGAAATTCCGTGCTCAAATGAAAGAACATATGATGCCCATTCAGAAACTGTTAAGATTGTATTGATGCGCATTCCACAGCGAGTGCTGCAAGCATTTGAAACTGAAGCCTTTTTGGCACAGAGCACTATTGGCCATTCCGAGCTTCATTCCACCGTTCAATTCCGGCCTTTACCCAGGCCCCTTCCTATGTTTAGACTTTAGACAATATATTTTTTAAGATGTTTCAGTGGGCTACCGTTGTATGATGCACAGACTATGTGCAGTGTTTCAAAATAATTAATATTTGTGTTTTAGAAAATTGCATACAACACAAGACATTATTGGTCCATAATCTGAAGTAAACCACATTTTATTTAAGGTTCGTGAAAAGAAGAAATGATTTAATGGGTAGCAGGCTATGGGACCAGCATCGTAAACAGCATGTAAAACAGCCAGGAGGCGCTCTTTAGTAACTCGGTCTTGTCTTAGAAAAGCGCCTGCTACATTTTCTAAACATAGGCTAGGCCTACATATTTTTAGTTGGATAGCATTTTCTGTCTAAATGTACAGATGCGACTTCGATTAAAGCTAGAGTAACAACTCTTTTTTTAGAATGTCATAGGTGAACGGTCATGCTTAGCCTACACTCTCAGAAGAAATAGCCTAAAAGTAGCTACAGTGGAGGTATTTTTATTTTTTAAGGAACAAATGTCCCAAATGTACCCTGAAAGTACAAACCCCAATTCCAAAAAAAGTTGGGACGTAAAATGCACATAAAAGCAGAAAGCAGTGATTTGTACATTCTCTTTTACATATATTTCATTGAAAACAGAACAAAGAAAAGATATTTAATGTTTTACCTTATGAACTTTATTGATTTTTGTAAATATACGCTAATTCCGAATTTGATGTCTGCAATACGTTCCAAAAAAGTTAGGACGGGCAAAAAAAAAAGACTGGGAAGTTCAAAAAACACCTGTTTGGAACATTCCACAGGTAAACAGGTGCTATCATGACTGGGTATAAAAGGATATCAAAAGACATTTTATTTTGAGGTACTCTTAGAAGCATTTGAATGGATCTCTATGGGAATTGGGGGGTGGGACTAGATTAAACTGTAAATTACACAGGAATAGTATGGAACCCATGGCTGGCTAAATGGCTGTAAATCATGAAGTGTCTGAGGTATCAAATGAGCCTCAAACCATACCTCTGGTGCTAGATATTCAGTAGATATGGATCGATCACTTTAAGGGTTGTTTCTCCTGACTCATTTATTACATTTTTTAAATACATTTTTTATTGTAGCAAAGCTGTTTTACACACAACATGCCGGACACACTCCTACTATGTTGTGGCAACATTCATTTAAAATAAACACAATACTTTAGTATACCTATACATAAGATACCTAAAATGCATAAAAGTATACATGAAACTTTACATGAAAGGATACCTGAAACTTTAACACAAATTCCGTTCCCCTTCTCAAACCACCCCACCCTAAACAAACCCCAGCAAAAACCCAACCAAATAACAACAGCTTTAGGCATCTCATTAAAGAGATACTGCAGAGCCTTTTCTAAGGCCTTTTTTACCGCTTCAATTTGAACTGGAACTCGTGAGTAGGTGTGGTCATATGACGATGATGCCACATAGTCATATTCTGAATATTCATACAGTCAAGGAGTGAAAGGTTGTGTCTTGGTGAACTGACTCAGCCCCCTTCCCGCTCTCTCCTCACTACTGAACAAACAACAAAATGGCGAGCGACAAGAGTGACAGCAGTACTGCAGGGAGTTTTGAAGTGGAGGAGTTTGAAGTGAAGGAAGAGGATTCCTTCGTGGTGGAAGACTCTTCTCGCGAAGATGTTGCTCGGGCAATACAGCCGTTTTCATTCGAGCCGCTGGCAGCAGCAGCCGCCACCCCGGCTGTATTGGTTGAGCAAAGTCTTCGCGAGGAGAGGACCGGGGATGTAACCGAATGGTAAAGCTAATGTTACCTAGCTAAGTTAGCTTGTTTGTCTGCCTAAAGTAACGTTACTATTGAATACATTCAAATACACAGCAAAGCCCAGTCACACAGTAACGTGAGTATATTGAACATGGCTGGTTGTAGCGCCCTCATAGCTCCACTTGGTCCGGAGATAATTGTTATCATTTATTGGCTAACATTATTCATAAATGATAGCTAAGATAACTAGCTAGCTAAGTTACCAGTTCTCTCTGGGCCAAACGGTGCTAAACTCACACACAATAGACTGCCTTGCATTACCTAACTTACCGATACATTCCGTCCAAGTTACTGACCAACTCACCATCTTCCAGTCCGTTTCAAGATCCACCTTTTCACCCTGGCTGTACGTTAGTCCCAAGTCCCCCACTTCTACTTTTGTCTATCACCTTGTGCTGTAATCGTATCCTAGTTTCTATGTAATAGTGTCTCGTTTTGCTAGGGCTACATCAAATGTATTACTGCTATCGTTTATTAGCTAACGTTACGTATTCATAAAAGATAGCTCACACAATAGGTTGCCTTCAACCCCACATTAGCTATTACCTATCAGTAATGTCAACCGTTAGCAAAAGCATTTTTGTTGTAGCTTGTACAGATAACTTGCATGTAAACAGAAAAAAACTAATGTCCCAACAGGTGTGCTTGTGACCACTGCTCTAACCTGTACCCTCCAGAAAACTTGTGTTGCCGTGAGGTTACCGAGGTAGCGTTATGTCAGCGTAGTTATGAAGCTATTCTTGATTTGTCTAATACTGCTGTGCTGTAGTTGGGCATGCTTGGCCCAACTGTATAACAGTGGCCAATACATGTGCAATTACACAATAATATCACAAGTACAATGTAACTCATGTATAGGTATATTGTACTAAGCTGTTTTACTTAGCTGATGTAATGATTACAAAATGCACATGTAAATACAGTATACCACCCACAGATTACAATGTAGGTATTATGTAAATACACAGGTATTTATTTATTTCTTCGGCAAGTCCACATGCTCTACACCGATAGTTTGAAGCCACTAGCTAAGTAGCGCTGGGTCTCTCGGAAGATTAAAGCTAACAGAGCCAGTGGCATTGCACCAAGGAACGCAGCATCTGACTCCTTGGCATAATGCAGGCAAGTTAGCTAAAGACACCAAATAGGAAAACGTTGTAGATGAATAACTCTCTATGTAGCTTGATATAAGTCGTAATATTAACGTTAGCAGTAATACAAAGCAATTCGCATTTGAACTTGAACTAGCTAGTTAGCAGTACAAGGGTCTCAGTCTCAAAGAGGAAAAAAAAACTGTTGGTCTCTGCTTTTATCCCACATGCCCAGCCGAGACCACCCCTAGGACCACCCATTTTTATGTTAAGGATCTCGTGACGTCAAGTATCCCCGGAAACCAGCGTATTGGTAAGCCTACACAAAAACTCAGAAAAACCATTTTGACTAAACATGAGATTTTCGGACATAAACAGTTGTGTATGATCATAATCTAACCCAAAACATCGCTTTTCAATGGGAAAAGTCCGTTTTTGACTGCAGTATCACTTTAACATAAACAGTCCCCCATGAACAAAACCAACCCACCCCATAAAGGCACAAACACCCGGAAATTTACATAACCCCCCACCCCCCTTGCCACAAACAATACCACAAAACAATACAAACATAAGAAACTTTTGTATAAGGCAGGCTGTGTCCTTAAACAACTTTTCAGGCCTTCGCTGCTGCATCGCGATATAGAGGGTCCCGGCCTGACTAGGCTGTTCATCCCTCTCTTGCCAGCATTGTCCAGGTCGCATGCCCCCAAACCCGGATTGCGCCCTCGTGCCCCAAACGCCGACTGTCCTGGAGAACATAGTCCTTCACGGTGGCAGTAGGTCTTTTCACTTTCTCTGTGGAGAGTAGTTTCCCTTCCAGGGCCAGGAAGCATCTGCTTTTCCAGAGGGCCTCCTTGACGCAGTTCATAGCCAACCAGGCCGCCCTCCATTGGACCGGTCCCACATTCCGACCACAGACCCCGAACAGCACCAGCTGACTGTCCAGCTTAATGCCTTGGCCCAGGTATTGCCCCAGGAAGGGACTCCACACCTTCCAGAGTGCTTGGGCCGCTCCGCAGTCCAACAGGAGGTGGCGCACCATCTCCTCCTGCCCGCAGCCGGCGCGAGGGCATAATACAGCAATACTGGAGAGCCGGCTGGCATGCATGACCCCTCTTACCCTGAGGATCTCATGTACCACCAGCCAGGCCAGGTCCCGATGATGATTCAGCAGATCCGGGAGGGCCACCGCTTTCCAAATCACATCCGCTTGGCCTAGTACCAGCCCTTGAACTGGACACACGGGATCCCTGCCCTGTACAAAAGAGAGGAGATTTCGAGAAGAGACTAGGACATCCGTCTCCTCCCTTTCCACCCCATGACCTGGCATTTCAAAGGCAACAGGCACTGATAAACTGACCTTTAAAAACCCCAACCTTCTCAGATATCCCCCAATAAAAAAAACTAACAAAACAAGCAGCCTTGTTGACACCATTTAAGCACAGAGACACATACAAGGCAACAAACTGACACATTAAAATCCAATAAAAATCCGGTACGGCTTTTCCACCATTCCCAGGCTCCCTTTTTGCCCACTCCCTCCGGAGCCGCTCCCACCCTCCACCCCATAAAAAATAAAAAACCAACCGTTCCAGACAGGACAACACATGTCATGGCAGGACAAACACAACCCCCACAAACAACAACAAAGGTAAAATTACAGACCTTTCCCTCCACAGTAAGCTGCCTCAGCCTCCAAAACTGCTCCACCTTTTTTAAAATCCCTGCCCAGTTCCCACCGCCTAACCCTTCTGAGTCGAAGTTGGCTCCCAGCACCCTCATGTCACCTGACACCAGCGTCAGAGGGAGTTCCTGCCTCTCTCTCTCATTCCACCTTCCAAAGGTTTTCAGGACAGTCTTTTCCCGATTCAGCCTGGCCCCTGAGGCCTGGGCAAACCACTCTGTCCTGTTTAAAACCCTGGCGGCCGACGAGGAGCTTAAATTCCTTTAAAAAGGGAAAGGCACCAGGGTTGGATGGATGTCAAACTTTTTGTCAAAGATGTCAAAACAAGCGGCAGGAGTGCCCTGAAAAATCTCCAGCCCGCCTCCCCGCACCACAACAGACACACAGCGCATGAAAAAACAAAAGACAAAAGCCAGACACAACAAAATACATTCAAATTAACAAACACGAACACGAACACGAGAGACAGCTGGACTACATGTCGCCATTACAGCGCCACGTGGATCTAACCAACCCCCGTCCTCCACCACCCTCTCTATATTTCCCAACCTCCTCCACCCTTTCCTCCAAAATGTCCTTTTCTTTAAAAAAATTTGAATAAAACACCTCCACGCACCCGACCATCACTCCAGTGTCTTTCACCACCTCCCCATCCTCCTTTCTCAAACCCCTCATCCTTGTGCCCTTTGCCATGACTTTTTTTTTAAAATACCTTGAACAGGTCTCTCCCTCATCAATTTCTTTCTCCCTACACCTGAAAATGACAGAGTGGCTCTCTGCAACAGCCATCTCCACCATCAGCTTTTTAACCTCCTCCAGCTCGGCCAGGAAGTCAAAACCTCCCCTCTTACCCTTGCCTTTAGTCTCCTCCCACCAATCAGCCCTCGACCCATACAAATCCTGACAGGACTGCCACTGTGCATAAAGTGCCCTAAACTCCGCCCCCAACTTCTCATCCTCCAATAGGCTACAATTAAGCTTCCACACACCCCGTCACACTCCCACTCCTTCCCTCACCATCAATGAGCTGAGGAGCAGAGAGTGATCAGAGAAAAACACAGGTGTCAAAGTCACCGTGGATCCCACCAACTCCCTGGAAAAAATAAAATCAATACTCGAGGCCCTGGAGCCATCCGGCCTGCTCCAGGTAAACCCCATCTGACTGGGATACAGGGATTTAAAAACATCTGTTAGTTTAAAATCCTTCACCAAATTCTTTAAATAGGCAGAGGTTTAGTCCAGTTTAAAATCCTCCCCGCCGCCCAGTCGACCCTCCATCTCTAAAACACAATTAAAATCTCCTATAAACAACAAAGGCACCCTCCCCAGCAGGTGTGGCGATAACGTGTGAAACAAATAAACCCTGTCCTGCTTATCTGGTGGAGCGTAGATATTTATGGCCTTAAAAGCCACACCACCAAAACGAAAGGAAACAACCATTGCCCTCCCTGGGCTCACCACCATGCTCCCCGTCACCTCCACCTGACTATTGTGCACCAACACAGCCTCTCCATCTGAACGATTTTCCTCAGATCCGCTCCATAAAGAGGGCCCCTGCAGCCACCTCCGTTCCCACTCCCTGTAGGAGGAGCGGAACGGCAGGCTGCACTCCTGAAGAAACACAATGTCTGCTTTTACCGTCCCCAAATAAGACAACACAGCCTGCGCCCTCACTGCCGTCTTGATCCAGCGTACATTAATGGATGCCACAGATAAAACTACAAACTACAACACACAAACAAAATCACAGAGCCATCACACGTCATTTTTTCCTACAACTCCGGAACACTACTCCATCAGTGAAACACCATTTGAAGTTGACGCCTCCCCCACATAGGGCCACTCATTAGGGGACCCCTGCGGGAACACTGGGGACGACCCAGAGGACTCACTTCCTGATGAGTCCCCCAACAAGCCCCACCGGTCCCGGACACCTCCTCTACCCTTCTTTCCACCTCCCAGATTCTCCTCTGCCACTCACTTCAGGGAGGCTCCCTCACCCTCCTTCACTGCCCCCCACTCCTCCTCTGACCCCACCGTTATCATGGAACCCAACTCCGATTCTGACTCTTCACCTTCAACCCTGAACTCCATTTCTTCTGAACCCTCAAGGAAAAGGTCCTCCAAACTGGCCCCTGCCCCCAGTCCAAATTTGGTCTATGTCAAGGATTTTTACAGGCGTACTCCTCACCACACAAAACCTGCCCAACCAGGTGACCAAATCTCTCTCATCCACCATCTCATTGAACATTCTGAGAACAACCACCTTCACAGAATCGTCGCTTCTCCACAGTGAACATGCCAAATGTATCTTTAACAGTAGCAAATTTCTCCCAAAAGGAACACAGTAACCCACGGGATTTCAAACTTATGTCAAAACCCTTGCCTGAGGCAAAACAAGCAGGCAATTAAATGTAAATCTCAACAGTACAGTCATTGGTTAGGGTACAGGATATTAGGCTTATATGGATTTTCTGGGTAACATTTAACGTTAATGTGCACGCCACTTCACTTCCAATGTTGACAACACGCTAAATTCTTCCAACCAACAGATGCCACTAGTGCACACTGTGTTAATCAAAGCTTCGAGTAATGAACCCATTTTCGACACAATGGACCAGAAAGTTTTGTTGCTTCAGAAAGCTTTATTTCACCATCACTAGGTGATAGCAGTCATAGAAAGAACTGGGGCCTGTATTACGAACATCAAGATATACTATAAGAACTGGAGACAGCCGGTTCCATGGATTCCGATGGGAGCTGCTCATTGGTGCATGACGCCAGTTCATGGAGGCAGCCATGTTTGACTATGGGTGCACTCGGTACCTAAACGTGAACGCTCACTGGAAACTGGTAAAATGCAGAGCAATGAGAAACCACTGAGCACCGTGGGGGAGAATTGAGAACTGAAGCTTATGCTGCATTCAAGTGGTGTCAGATTTACGGTCTAGTTTCACACCAGGAAGGTCCACATGAACACATTATTATGTCAGATAAGTCTCTCTGCATTTGAAGGGAAATATAACCTCTCTGCATTTGAAGGGATCTCTATGGGAATTGGGGGGTGGGATTTCATTTAAGGTGTAAATGACACAGGAATAGTATGGAACACATGGTTGGCTAAATGGCTGTAAGTCATCAAGGGTCTGAGGTATCAAACGAGCCTCAAACCATCACTCTGCTGCCAGATATGCAGTAGATATGGATGGATCACTTTAAGGGTCGTTTCTCCTGACTTATTTTTCCATGGTGTTCAATAAGAATAGTAGTTAGTAGACATTCTTAAGGTGCGTTCTCACCAAGTTCAGTAGCCTACCAGGGAACATTGATGGTTTTGCCTCACCATTTTCAACCCGGAACAACATGGTGGCCTGTTCATAAACTTTCTTTTATTCCACCTAATCAGTCCACTAAAATACGTTTCTGAAAACATTAGAGGCGGGAAATAGGCTATACAGTTGCTCAATCTTGACTGATATTTGATCTGCACGCCTACTTTGACAGATTGATCCAGGTTTTGTGAGCCAGGCGAGCTGCGCTGGACGGATTCATTTACATAGAGTGATGGTGGAGTATATCCTATATGCAAATCCAGAACCGGCGAATGTAACACACCACCTGCCGGGCCGCATCCATCATGCACCACATGACCACATCTCCGGCTCTCCATAGAATATTAATAGAATGCATCGAACCAAGGCACCTCAACCCAGCTTTAGCCTGTTGAAAACGGTTGGAAGCCGATGGTTACGGACAGGAACAGGTAATTCACAAGGCTTGGATTTATCTACATGATTTGTCTCGAAATTCTGGCCTGTGCAGGGCAATGGGTGCATGAAAGAAAGCAAAAGATTTCATCAATGTTAACTTTTATTTTTTATTCAAATGAAAACATAGCTACAATGTGTTTTATAAATAGTTTCATTTTATATCCAACAATGTGTAGTAATAAAATAAGAGCTTGTCACCGAAATGCAATATCGCCTCATTTTCATTATTTACAGGAAAAAGTAGGATACAATACGGGCAAAGACAACATTTCTATACCATTTTCTGTACTGTAATGTTGCTATTATCCTGAACTCTGAGAACATAACCTAAGCAGTAGGCTACAAAGTGGAAATCATCGCCTATTGCTGATCACCCATCCCTTAAAAACTGTCCTGGTCCGCTTTATGTCAGTGTGTTTTTTATCATGAAATACACACTAAAACTCACTGAAAAAAATGAACAATTGATCCTTCGAAAAGCAGTTAGTGAAATTAAAGGCTGAACACGACTGCATTGTCACCGGCTGAAATAAACTGTAACAAACTAGAATGAAAAGAACTTCAATGTAATAGCGATATTCTATAATCTTCATGTAGCCACTGACGTAATGTTTGGCCTATCACAGCACACAGGCAAATTCGCACTTATGCTATTTATACAGTCGTCATCTTTGTAATTGACATATTTATCATCTTTGTCATCAGCATTCACCTTAATAAGCACCATAAATTAAATGTATTAAGCTATTCTCATTATTTATTTATAAATGACTATAGGCTATGTCGTCTGCAAAGAAAGAAATACAAGCCTACAAAATAATAACATTTTTAGTAATAGTATTAGTTGCAATATCAAAATAACAATGTATACAAAATAATAGGGTGGAATCATATCAGCATCACAGAATCTTAATTTTAAGAGCAACATTATGGCATTTGCATTAATTTACTCGTCACAATTCATCATAATTACAGTGGACACAAGGGGCCTCATTTATCAATATGGTCATAAAAATGAGCGTATATATGAGTGTACCAACTTGCGTATGAAAATCTCACGTGTGATTCATCAAACTTGTGTAAATCACTTATCTGACCGTAAATGTGTCCGTAGGTTCATTCAGAATTGACCTTATATTAGATAAGCGCGTGCACATCAATATTAATCACTATACTCACTACCATACCTATACATTTGCTACCATATTTGGCAGGGCCACCTCCTTTAAAACAAACATGCCAACGCGGTTTTCTCCAGTATATAGGCCATGGTGGCAACAGAAAAGCAAAAAAGAAGAAGTGAGGGTAAAATTGAAATGCTTCTGAATGAACATGAAAATAAACGTGTGCTTACTGGGAGCGTTAGTAGTGGTGTGCAGCCTAGCTCAAAAGCAGCTATGTGACAGAGAATATGGCTAAAATGCTTCCTCTGAATTGTGAACTACAACTGAGATTTTAAAAAAATTAATAAAAAATAAAATAACCATTCACAAAAAAAGTTCTGCCAGTACAGGTGGAGGAAAGGGCATCCCTGACCTCTCACCTGCAGAAGAGAGGATGGGGAATCTCATTGGGAAAGGGGCCGTGGAAGGGGTGATAGAAAACGGCGACTGCAACTGGATTCGTCAAGACTTCAAGTTTCTCTCACGCCGGGTTGCAACGTTTACTAGGTCTCCTAGGCTAATAAGCTAGATCTGATTTTTAGGGCGAAAAAATAGAAAAATGTTGCATTTTTGCATCTTGCATACATGACTGGTGATGCGTAATTATTTTCATATGGCTGTCTCCAATAAATCCTTCTACAGAGGCTATTTCCTGATTTAATAATTTTAACCGGCTTATGCTTCATAACATTTAGGCTGCACCTGATGAGAAACTAATAGCGGTGTCAAATTAAAAATGAACTTATTCAGATATTATTTTTACCAATTAGGGTACACAACGTAGTCTACGTCTATAGCCGCAACATGCCGGTCAAGAGCATTTTTAAAATATGTAACGGCTTTTAATATTTTCATAAATGGAATGCATGTTATTTTGCCACTTCTATGATCAGCTCCTCATTTAAGACAAAATCAGATTTTTAAGCTCACATAACCTATGTTTTTCAAAGAGCGCCTTTTTGTTTATCACCTGTCGACTCTGCATTGCAATGAACAAAAGTAATTTTTTTCATTATTTAGGCTGCACAACTAGGCCTACTGTTCCCTCGCTGTTCATTGCATGCAATGTCGCTGCCCCGCCACTGGGAAAAAACGTGCGCCAAGTCAAGAGCTGTCGTGAGATTTCATCGTACCCTTGGAAATTTGCCTAAAAATGGTCGTAAGCACACTTTACGGTCAGATCTGAACACACGCATGAATGATAGATGAGGCCCAAGAACATTATTAATAACGTTCACAGTAATAACATCAAAATAAAAATAGGCTATAATCAGAACAATAATGACATTGATGGTGGATTCATGCAATCCTCCTGAATGCTGAACGCATTGTGATACTTTGGTTCCTCGTACACTGCCTGGCCAAAAAAAAAGTCGCACATTCTAATATTTCGTCGGACCGCCTTTAGCTTTGATTACGGCGCGCATTCATCGTGGCATTGTTTCGACAACCTTATGCAATGTCACAACATTTATTTCTGTCCAGAGTTTTTTGGCCGAGATCTTGTATTGACGACAGGAGAGTCGAACCACTCCGTAAAGTCTTCTCCAGCACATCCCAAAGATTTTCAATGGGGTTAAGGGCAGGACTCTGGTGGCCAGTTCATGTGTGAAAATGATTCCTCATGCTCCCTGAACCAATTTGAGCCCGATGAATCTTGGCATTGTCGTCCTGGAACTTAATTTTATTGCTGCATAATGTTGCTGAGCCTAGACCTGACCAACTGAAGCAACCACAGATCATAACACTGCCTCCAGAGGCTTGTACAGTGGGCACTATGCATGACGGGTGCAACAGCGACTTTTTTTCTGGCCAGGCAGTGTAGGTACTATCACAGCATCAGGCTCGTTCGTACGCCCGTGCATGCACACTGGGCATACTGCGCCTCATTCATGAAATGTGAGCAGAACGAATGTGTACGTAAATTTTTTGTGTCAGCAATTTTGCCCGTATCAGTTATTTGTTTGTAAGTACGAAAAAGATTTACACCTGCTCACGACCACGCGTACTGCATCCGTAAATTCGAAATGCCGCTAAATGTAGCTTCTGAATGTCAATTAGTACAGGCCTGTGAATTTATTTTTTATTTTTAGTTAAATTCACAAGAATAAATGTAGCCTTTGAAGTGCACAATGCAAATGTAATAATTACAACTGAAAAAAGCAAACAATTGTAGGCTATGAATTTATTTAATTATACCCTGTCACACATCGCAACACTAAACCCCTGGGAGGGACAGAATAGCAGGACACAGGGAGATGCAGCAGTTTCGCCTTTCACTGGTCTTTATTGAGCGAGCGGGTATTTTCAACATGAAAGCAAAACCAATACAAATCTTCGCCTCTCACCCTCACGGGATCCATGTCAAAAATAATAAACTAAAATAAGAATAATATAGTAGACAATATAAACAAAGACGAACAAACGCTTTTCAGCAACAGATTCTCTGTGGACTCACTCACTCCACTCCGCTCACTCACTCACTCACTCACTCACTCACTCACTCACTCACTCACTCACTCACTCACTCACTCCACTCCACTCCACTCACTCCACTCACTCACTCACTCACTCACTCACTCACTCACTCACTCACTCACTCACTCACTCACCTCACTCACCTCACTCACTCACTCACTCACTCACTCACTCACTCACTCCACTCACACACTCCCTCGCTCACTCACTCACTCACTCACTCACTCACTCACTCACTCACTCACTCACTCCACTCCACTCCACTCCACTCCACTCCACTCACTCCACTCACTCACTCACTCACTCACTCACTCACTCACTCACTCACTCACTCACTCACTCACTCACTCACTCACTCACTCACTCACTCACTCACTCACTCACTCACTCACTCACTCACTGCTGCAGGGATTTCCCAGGGTGCGTCCCAATGCTCTAAAAAAAATTTCAGTTGCCTGGTGGGACCATAGACGGGTGCGACCCACAACAGCTCCAGTTGGCACTCGTTTGCAGAACGCTGCAGTGAGAGACTTATTGCTATGTCAACCTGTTGTTTACTGTGTCAGAGTATAGATTCCTAACTACCTCTTTCCATCACTAGGGGATCAGTTAATTTCAAACCACCTCTCACACGCACAGAACACCAACAAAATTACAAAATTAATAAATTAATTATTTTATTTATTTCCAGGCTGCGAGAAAGCCTAGTGCTTGGCAGATGGGGGCAATGCACTCGTCCGATGCAGATAGGCTTTAACAGCTTGTGTGACGGAAGATTCTGCATTCCCTGCATGTTATATTACTTTACCATGTAGGCTAATTTACTTTATTACACCGGAACAGCTAGGCAATACTAAACTATTGTTTTACTTGATTGAACATCTGCTAATAAAACTTCGATTTCAGTGTCAGAATAATTATTTCTTTTGCTTTTTGTGGGCCACTTTGACTTTGTATGTGACAACCTCCATATAAGGCAATTCATGGGTGTGGATTTATGCTAATCTCAAAATAACATGAACGCGTTAGTATGAACATAATGCCATTTATAATGCACCAAAGTTAAAATGCAAAGATACACGACGGGATATTTAGAACGAGACTCGGAAATAGCCACGTTTCGTTTATGGAGAGATGGTGGAAATGGCGTTCTGGGTTTATACAGCTGAAGTCGAAAGTTTACATACACTTACTGTAACACCTGACAACCTTACACTAAAGCACCCTTACACTAGAGCCTTACACTAAAAGGTTCTTGACTTCATTTATAGAGAATAGAGCCAAACAGGGAATACTTAAAAGCCAATATTTTATTTAGTTCACGGCTGGAAAGTAATTTACAATGTAAAGGCAAGTTTAAAAGGACAATACAACAGTACACCTAAATACGTCAAAGAAGCAAATACAGAAATATATGCCATCCAATACCAGTACAAGAGCAAAACGTTAATCGCAAAATATTAAGTGCAACTGTGCAATAACAGCATAGGCATAAAGTGCAACTGTGCAATAGCAGCATATGCATAAAGTGCAACTGTGCAATAGCAGCATATGCATAAAGTGCAACTGTGCAATAGCAGCATATGCATAAAGTGCAACTGTGCAATAGCAGCATATGCATAAAGGGGGATCGGTCGAAAGTCAAAATTGACAGGGTTTTTTTAAAACTGTAGTTCATAATTTTAGACTAACATGAATACTGTAATTGAGATGGATATGTTATGATTCCGAGAAGGGATTGGACTCAAATGCCTGACTCTGAGACAGGAATTGCAACAGATCAATAATTTATTACTTCGTCCAGTACTCCAGAAGTATAGGGAGAATTTTAAGGGAATGGAGGATCCAGGAATGGAGTAGCAGGGGGCAGAACGGGAGTGTGAGTTGGCAAGGGGCTGGATAGTGGAAGAATCCCGGGCTGGTGCAGCAGAGGAGGAGCGGGATGCAGGAAACAGGGGCTGCGTGAGTGGTGCTAGGACAGATGCAGGCTAGCAGACAGGCAGAGCAGAAAAAGACGTTAAACAAAGCAAAGCATGAACAAAACAGGCAGCATCAATACGCTGAGCTAGGCAAGACTTAAGGCAGCAAAGCAAGACAAGGCAAGGCTTAGATTCTTGATACAAGACTAGACAAGAGTTTTTCCAAAAACGAAACTTAACAAAACATTTAGCGAACTCGGCCACAACACTTAACGAACCGGCACAAGACAACGAAGACCGGAGGAATATATATGAGAGTCAATTAGCCAATAAATGCGTGCAGCGTGAGAATGTATGCGAGAGTGATTAACAGAGAAGAGAGCATGAGGAATGCAAGCAGGGAAAGGAACGTGACAGGCGGAGGAAATGTGAGAGGGAACTAGTGACAACAAAGAGGGAAACCACACCCAGCCTGCAGCACGAGCAAGACAAACAGGAAACATGAAAACCAGACACGAAACGCGAGAACAGTGTAAAACAAGGAGCACAAAAGGGGACGGGGACTGGAAACGGAGAGCGTCACAGGATACGTCTAAACCACTGGGGGCAAAGTTTATACAGTTCAAATTCATGACGTACCGTAATGCAGTTAAAATTACTGCCCACACTTTAATTTAGTTGTAGTTCATGGTAGGCTAAAGCACATAATTCACGCCTGTCTTTCTTTGAGCTACAATGCATGCATACGTGTGTCTGCATGTATTCTGCTGTCAAGCCGGAAAGTCTGCACACCCCTTTCACTTTCTCCATGTTTTATTACGTTACAGACTTATACTACACTAGATTGAGTTAATTTTTTGCCTCAAACATCTACACACAATAGCCAATAATGACAAAGTGAAAACAGGTTTTTAGAAAATATGCAATTATATTTTACTGACAAAAATAGGTTATTTAGGGGTTACATATCTGTACACACCCTTAGCCTAATACTTGGTTGCTGCACCTTTGGCAGCGATTACAGCTTCAAGGCGTCTTGGGAAAGAAGCTACGAGCTTGGCACACTTGTTTCTGGACATTTTTGCCCATTCCTCTTGGCATACCCTTGCAAGCTGCGTCGATGGGGAGCGTCGGTACACAGCCATTTTCAGCTCTTTCGACAGATGTTCAATTGGATTCAGGTCTGGGCTCTGGCTGGGCCACTCAAGGACATGCACAGACTTTCTCCGAAGCCACTCCTTTGTTCTCTTGGCTGTGTGCTTCGGGTCATTGTCATGTTGGAAGGTAAACCTTCACCCCAGTCTGAGGTCCAGAGCGCTCTGGAGCAGGTTTTCTTCAAGGATCTCGTGTACTTAGCTGCATTCATCTTTCCCTCTATCAGGACTAGTCGCCCCGTTCCCGCTGCTGAAAAACATCCCCACATCATGATGCTGCCACCGCCATGCTTCACTGTAGGGATGGTATTAGTCAGGTGATGAGCGGTGCCTGGTTTCCTCCAGACGTGACGCTTGGTATTCAGGCCAAAAAGTTCAATTTTGGTTTCATCAGACCAGAGAATCTTGATTCTCATGATTTGAGAGTCCTCTAGGTGCCTTTTGGCAAACTCCAAGCGGGCTGTGATGTGCCTTTTACTAAGGAGGGGCTTCCGTCTGGCCACTCTACCATAAAGGCCTGATTGGTGGAGTGCTGCCTGGATGGTTGATCTTCTGAAAGGTTCTCCCATCTCCACAAGGATACGCTGGAGCTCTGTCAGAGTGACCCTTGGGTTCCTGCTCACCTGCCTGGCCAAGGCCCGTCTTCCCCGATTGCTCAGTTTGGCCGGGCGGCCAGGTCTAGGAAGATTCTTGGTGGTTCCAAACTTCTTCCATTTACGAATGATGGTGGCCACTGTGCTTTTTGGGACCTGTAAAGCCGCAGATTTTTCCGTACCCTTCTCCAGATCTATGCCTTGACACAATCCTGTTTCTGAGGTCTGCAGATAATTCCTTTGACCCCATGGCTTGGAGTTTGCTCTGACATGCACTGTCAACTGTGGGACCTTATATAGGCAGGTGTTGGCAATCCCCAATCATGTCCAATCAATTGAATTTATCACTGGTGGACTCCAATTAAGTTATAGAAACATCTCAAGCAGTATCAGTGGAAACAAAATGCACCTCAGCTCACTTTTGGGTGTCATATCAAAGGGTGTGCACACTTGTGTACATATGATATTTTACATTTAGATTTTTAATAAATTAGCACAAATGTCTAACAACCTGTTTTCACTTTGTCATTATGGGCTATTTTGTGTAGAATAGAAAATGAACTCAATCTATTGTAGAATATGTCTGTAATGTAATAAAACGTGGAGAAGGTGAAAGGGGTGTGCAGACTTTCCGGCTTGACTGTATATGCATGTCTCCCTTGATGTCGTTATCTTCATGCATTATCATCATTAGTTAAGCTACCAAACACATTACATTAGTACACAACAAGAAGTGATATCTCACCAAAAAAATACGCTTTATGCCAAGTTACTCACGCATAGCCTACAAAGCACTGTCTGTAAGTCCTTAACTCCAACTTGCAAAAACTAGGCCTGCCTTTAAAAGTATTGATATCAAAATGTGGCCAAGTTACAACAAACAATGCTGCCTATCGTAGCTCACACTAATTAAACTAGCTCTATTCCAAAGCAATGCTATCCAAACTTTCCTAAATTATTTAATGCCCTGTGTTTTTTCAGCATGTGAACAGACTGTGGTCATTCAAACTTTATATGTCAAATAACAAAAATGGCCTCATGGAACAACATATAATTTCAATTAATATTTTATTAAACAGTTGACAAATAATTACACTCCAGAAAGGATATGTTTATACTTTGTTGTGATGTTTACTTTAGAAAATATACAGGTTTTAAAATGTTTGCTGCTGCTGCTACAGATTTCTCTAAAATTCACAAACAGACATTTAAATCTGAACCCGTTAGGATTTGTAAGTTATATTATCATTAATTCTTAATTTTCATAGTAGTTAATTTTATGGTCACATTGTGTTATGTGTGAAAAGGATAAACTGAACAGAGCTGAAGTGAAGAAATGAATGAAGACATAATAAAGAAATGTTGGCCGAGGCGAGCGTTGAAGGTTTGGTTTCCACAGTGAGCCAGACCTGACCGCAAGAGCACAGCATAGCTTCACACAGACAATTTTTGTCTGCATTTGTGTGAGATTAAAACATGTAGCCAATGGCAGTTATTTATAGAATTTTTTTTTTACATTAATGCAACAACGCGATGTTAACCAGATGATATTCTGCTTTAAAGCGTTTTTCTTTGCTTGAAAAATGGCCAAGGGATACCTGTTCCCGTAACGTTAGCTATGGCATAACTGCCGTGGTGTCCAGTGACTGAATTGTTTAACTAACAGACTACAAGTGAAAAGTTAATATTGTGAACATACCTTTGCTTTTGCAATAAAAAAACATTCTTGTTTGAGAAAACCAGAACATGTGCACACTGTTTTAGTCCAAAATGAAATTACACTTTAATACCAGGCGGGGATCGAACCCAGATCACCCGCATGGTGAGGCTTGACGTTAACCACTATACCAAAGCCTTTAGGTACAGTCATATATAGGCTATAGGCCATTTGTCAATGACATTTGTTTCCATGCTGCGTAACGTTACCTGAAGTGGTGTCGTCTGACTTTCACCATTTTGCTGTAGTACAAGTGAAACTTTGAACAGTTACTATTGGAAACGTCTTTTGCCTTTGCAATAAAAATATGTTTGTTAATGTGAAAATAAGTCTAATAAATGAAAAGTATAACAGGTGAACATTGTTTTTGTCGAAAATAAACTTGCACCCTGTTGGGCTCAAACTCCCAATCCTCTGTGTGAGAGGCAGGAACTCCAACCAGTGGGCCACAGTAGCTTAATGGAAAACACCAAGCCATATAGCGATTCTGTGATGTGTCCACATTAGTTTGAAGCGTTTTTATTGGTCGATTAGCTTGGGAGAGCAGGCATGCGATGTTGTTATCCAACGGGGAGAATTATTCTTTGAGGGTACGGCAGGAAAAATGGGAAGAAGAAGAAGAAGAAGAAGAAGAAGAAGAAGAAGAAGAAGAAGAGAAAAACAGCAAAATAACCCAAGTTTGGGGTTTTATTGTGTGAAGTTATATCTGCATGCTGTGTGGTTACATGAGGTCAGAACATACAGAAGTTAATGTTTTTAAGGGCTGAGAGTCTGTGGTCATTGTGGTTATTCTGTAGGAAACCCTGAAAAGTGCCAAGTCCCAATAACAGGGGTGTCAGACTGGATCCTGGGGAGCTGCAGTCTGTTTGAGTTTTGGAGTGTTTTACCACTGAATTACTTCATAGTATTTACTGCTTATTTTTGACTGAAAAAAAACATGCATGGACACTGCAGCCCTTCAGAACTTAAATTTGACACCCCTGGTCTAGACTCCTGACAGGAATGACGGAGGGGGTACAGTAGACACGTTTAAAACTCCAGCAGGTAGTTGTGCGCCTGCATCAGGCGCTTCAGGCGGCTCTGCAGAGCGGCTCTCTTGCTCCCGATGTCAAAATCCTCCTTCAGCAGCAGCTCCTCGTTCTCCTTGTCCTGCAACATCTGCAGCATTTCCCTCTGTAGCTGATTAGCCGACTCTTGTATCATCACGTAGAGGATGACCAGCGGGATTTGGTCGGCCAAGCGCTGGCTAGCAATCTGGGGTGGGAGGGGCACACGGTGAGGTCATGTGACAGAAGGCGGGCAGGACTTCCTATGACATAAGTCAAAACAAGATGAGTATGGAAAAAACCCAGGGGTTCATGAGAGATACAGTATGGACTGCTTGGTCTCTAGACCTGTGGGTGGTGCACTCTAATCTCAGACTTGAAATTGCTGGAAAAAATCTCAATCTAAATTCCTCCATGCAGGCTATAAAATCCTGCTGTACATGCAGCATTTTGTAAACTCAGCACAGCTATGATGTGATGCATACAATCCCCAAATTATCTTATTCATGCATAATTTTCGTTGCAAAAAAGCAAAGGTGAGCAGCCCATAGCACTACAATATT
Source organism: Synaphobranchus kaupii (assembly GCA_029718625.1). Lineage (NCBI taxonomy): Eukaryota > Metazoa > Chordata > Actinopteri > Anguilliformes > Synaphobranchidae > Synaphobranchus > Synaphobranchus kaupii. The sequence continues at coordinate 59,439,667 of CM056383.1, read as the reverse complement.
AAAACATCTGATGTATACAGAAGTATACTGCACAGGCAACACTACTCCACTATATAAACTCCTCACGGTATGTCATTATAATTAGTAATTATTTATTTTCTTTTGTGTTGTTTAAATGCCTATCTGTGGAAAGGTGTTAGCAAATGCTATAATCAGTGAAGCAATAGATGTTGCACATGTTAACAGACTTAGATCAATGTAAATTGTATTGTTAAATGAATAAATAAAATACATTTTTGCAAATGTAACACAGAACAAAAAGCTAAACATTTACTGCCAATCCACCTTGAATGTGGAGCCAGGGGAAACAATCCAAAACCAAGACTGGAATAAATTGTTGATGCACCCTGCATAAACACGACATCTTTTCTCTGAATTATTTCATTTACAGAATAAGCAACATTTTGTTCAATTCCACCATCTTCAACCCTGACCACACCTACTCTGTAATAGGCCTTGAGGTGTGATGTAATTTCCTGCAGTGTGGCACGGTAGTCCATGCTGTAAACCAAGCTGATTTTCTTCGCCTGCTTGCTTTCTTCCACCGTGCCCTGTTTCTCCTCATTCAGGTTGTGGCTGTAGGTGCTGTCCTGGGTGTAGACTATCTGCTCCATCTTGAACTGGGTCCTCAGCATGGACTCTGCACTGGACTCTTTGTCCTTTTTGATGGCCTCCATTTTGGTCTGAGTGTGAGGAAATTGAACGGTTATGCCGCTGAACTCATGGGTTTCCTGATGACTGCCCTACTCCAGCTAAAAAACATGCAGGGCCCACTAGCATTGGAAGAGCTCTCAGTCCACTAGCATTTCACTACCATTGTGACAGTTGAGTAGTGGACAGTTCAGACAAGGCAGTCGAGATGATCATCAGCTGTTAACAGAAGGCAAATTATCTGGTGAATGGTCCTGCCACTAGCCGATCACAATAGTGCTGATTTTCTCAGTGCTGGAGGACTGACAGCTGTCTGAGAGGTGTCTGCTATGGAGCTCAATAACTGACAAAAGTATTTGAATTTGAATTTAGTATATTTTAATTATATACGTGTGACTTTTCATAAACTTGAATTTATTTGTGCTGTATTTCATAAATTTGCATTTAAACAAAGATTGAAATTCAGATTTTAAAAATTCAGATCCATAAATACAAATCTCTCTTATTCAAATTTCTTAAATTCAGATTTTAAAAATTCAGATCCATAAATACAAATATCTCTGATTCAAATTTCTGAAATTCAGATTTTAAAAATTCAGATCCATAAATACAAATCTCTCAGATTCAAATTTCTGAAATTCAGATTTTAAAAATTCATATCCATAAATACAAAGCTCTCAAAATTCAAAGTTCTAAAATTCAGATTTTATGTTAACTAGGCCAAAGGTGAAGCATCCGGGCTTCCCAGGAAAAGTAGAAGAATTCGGAAATGTCGAACTCGCATTTAGCCAATCACAAAGCTGCTAGACTTCATCTAGCGGCGGCAAGTGCAGCAACGCTGTTATACACGCCGTGGTGCAGATGACGAGCCGTAACGTTAACAAGGTAATTATATAGTTATATAGCCTACGTTAGTTATATACAGGGTTGATAAACACTCAAAGCGCTGTATTGCTACTAGTGTGATATATTTTGCGTTAGCTAAAGATCGGATGTAGCTACCTGCCTGCGGAAAACATTTTACAATTCGACCACTGTAGCTAACCATTGACAGCAAGCAAACATACCCTAAGGCTGGCGTAGGTAGAGAACATTAGCTAACGCAAAATAGTCACACTAGTAGCAATACAGCGCTTTGAGTGTTTATCAACCCTGTATATAACTAACGTACCTATATATCTATATACTTACCTGGTCTGTGTAACGTTTATCAATTTGATTTCCTGATGCATCTCAAATTGAAAAATTGACAATTGGATTAAATATTTCAATTTCCATTTTTTTTATCCCTGAAATAAAAGGAAAATGAACCATTCAAACTCGTTTTTCTAATTTTTTGATTTACCGTTTGTCTTTTGAAAGTTGAAAATTGCATTATTGGCGTGGGTGGGTAAACCGGGGTAGTTTCTAATATCAACGATCAATCGACGGACTCAACCATGACCGTAGGGTAGCGATAACAGACTTCTTTCTTATTAGTCGCTGGCTTAGCCTTTTACCTTGACGTTCAGGGTGCAGGATAAGTGCCAAAAATAAGACTAGTGAGAGGAGCATATCTTACTCGAAGCTGGCAAATGATCTAGTAGCTGATAAGCCGGTGGTGGTAAATGAGAAGCCCTCTATTGATTCACCAAGGCTGGTAGCTCATGTGCCTGGCTTAGCAACCCACTGGATTTGCATACTGACCTGGCTGGTCATTGGCATTCCTAGGCTGGTCACTCGCGTACCTAGCATGGCAACCCACTGGATTGACGATTTATTTATGTTTTACAATTTCTGAATTAGGCTAATTTATCATCTCTCTTGCATTTGCAGTTTGAGTCTGCAGCTATCCATGAGGCAACAGTCGTTCAATTCAAGCAAAGGAAATCATTAACCTCATTAACTTTGGCCCACCAGAAGCAATTTTCACCTATTTGCTAGGCTACTTGTCTTATTTAGCCCAAGTGTCATATCTCAAAAACGATTTACTGCAGCACATCCATGTTTTAAACTTCGAATTGAAGAAGAGGCCTATAGCCTACCATCAGACATTTGCAGCAGAATAAATGTCACAATAAGCCTATATGTAGCCTAGGCATAAAAATACGTAGCCTATTGTGTGTAGGCTATAGGCTCTATAGCATTTGAATAGGCCTACGTTAAAAGGTAGGCTATGTTTTTACATCCACAGCAATGTAGGCTATTACAGCCACACGTGCGATAGGTGGTCACTGTGGAAATGTCAACTTCATTGGACATTGGCGAACTATAACCGAAAGTTTGTTTATAGCCTACAACTTTTCAATAATATCAGGTAGGCCTAGCCTATTATTGTTCCTATATGGGAAAATTATTATATTATTATATTTGACGTAGACTAGAAACGGTGGGTTTTATGCATTTTATTGTCTGTGGCTGTGCCAAGATGAAGGTTACAGAACTTTTGGGGTTTAACCTGTAATTTATAATTTCAGAGAAATATGAATAGGCCTACTGTAATTGGGATGTTGACGACTACCACTAGGGGGCCACCGTGGATAAGAGATCCACAACTGGCTTGTCAAAGTAAAATATTTAGCCTACCTACATGTCATTTTACCCCATTAAAAATAAAAACCATAGCTCCTAATTGATTAATTACAGTCCACTGGTTTTATTGCCACGTTAAAAATCTGTTTAAATATTTGAATGATGAAGCAAAACCGATCGAGCATTAAACTTTATGATATCTAGGTAGCCCAGTGGAATTCCTGCTTAGGCTATACCCTGCGATCTCGGTCGGAATCCAACATGGGGCAGAACTATTTAACTTTTGGACAGGAACAATCCTACAATTCAGTGCTGAGAATGTAGGCAGTAGCCTTTTAGACATTGTGTCATTGGATGAGCTTTCAGATTTATCCAATTCATCTACTGCTGTAGGCTAGCCTTGATACATTTGGGCTAAACACTGATGCTGTTAGTGTTGCTGTTGACTGACATCTGCACAATTACTCGCATAGCCTATGGTTTATTTACTATGATTACATTTGCCATTTTTAGACAAATGTTTTGTGAGTTGGTTGGTGTTTGTTTTTTATTGTGTTTGTGCGTGAGTGACCAGCCTAGGAATGTCAGTGACCAGTCAAGTCAGTTGCAAATCCAGTGGGTTGCTAAGCCAGGCACATGAGTTACCTTGGCGAATCAATTTAAGATAGCCTATATGCATCAGGTAATCAAATTGAAAAACATTACACGGACCAGGTAAGTATATAGTTATATACGTTAGTTAGCTATATACAGGGTTGATACACACTCAAAGCGCTGTATTGCTACTAGTGTGACTATTTTGCGTTAGCTAATGTTCTCTACCTACGCCAGCCTTAGGCTATGTTTGCTTGCTGTCAATGGTTAGCTACAGTGGTCGAATTGTAAAATGTTTTCCGCAGGCAGGTAGCTTCATCCGATCTTTAGCTAACGCAAAATATATCACACTAGTAGCAATACAGCGCTTTGAGTGTTTATCAACCCTGTATATAACTAACGTAGGCTATATAACTATATAATTACCTTGTTAACGTTACGGCTCGTCATCTGCACCACGGCGTGAATAACAGCGTTGCTGCACTTGCCACCGCTAGCTGAAGTCTAGCAGCTCTGTGATTGGCTAAATGCGTGTTCCACAGTTCTGAACGCTTCTACTTTTCCTGGGAAGCCCGGATGCTTCACCTTTGGCCTAGTTAACATAAAATCTGAATTTTAGAACTTTGAATTTTGAGAGCTTTCTATTTATGGATCAGAATTTTTAAAACCTGAATTTCAGAAATGTGAATCAGAGATTTTGTATTTATGGATCTGAATTTTTAAAATCTGAATTTCAGAAATTTGAATCCGAGAGATTTGTATTTATGGATCTGAATTTTTAAAATCTGAATTTCAATCTTTGTTTAAATACAAATTTATGAAATACAGCACAAAAAAAATCAAGTTTATGAAAAGTCACACGTATATAATTCAAATATACTAAATTCAAATTCAAATACTTTTGTCAGTTATTGAGCTCCATATTCTGCTTGCTTAGAAACAGTGGCCAAGAAGTATGTGGGCTTGTAACAGGTAAGTTGAATTTTTTCAAAGCACAAACTCTTTATGGCTTTGACCCTCCACGTAACAAATGTATTTAAAATGTAGTTACATTTAAATAATTTGGTGCCACAAAAGTTATGATTCTACAGCATCGTAATTGAAAAAAAAAAAATTATAATAGTAAAAATGTAATTTACCTTGGCTGACTTGAGTAGATTTGGGTATCCGTTCAAATGGTTTTGAGCCACCTGCAGAAATGCCTTTCTCACAATATCTGCAAAAATAATTTTGGTCAATTTTTGTGCACCTATTGTTATTGTATTTATAAAAATGATTCATGCCATGCCATTGCATCATAATAAATGAGTGTCCCATAATAACCTTCTGACAAAAGGTCCTACAATCATGCTTTGAATTATTAATAAACAGGTTATGCAATGATAATCACTGAATTATAAATGGCCTATGAAGGCTTATGGAATAATTTTACATTTGTGTAAAAAGTGAGCTTTATTTTACAGTTCTTTAAGGGGATTAAGCCACAATATAACACAAAATAAATATTTTATATAAGGTGTTTCTTCACTTATAATCCACCAGTTGAGCTGTGGAGTCATTGTGTTGGAGGAGTGCATTTCATAGTTGGCACAGTGAAATGGCAGAGACCAGACTACAAGTTTTTCAATTAATGAAATGTTGCGAGGACAATTCCAGAGACTGAAACCGTCCTTCCCTGGGCGACACTATGGCCGATTATGGACCGCACCGCCGGTCAGTCAGCACTGCTGCAGCTTTAATAACAGACTGTGCGGTGCATCCACACACTGAAATCCAGTGTCTTAGCAGGACGATACATGTGACAGTTCATAAATGCACTGTTTTGTATGGTGTACAGCTTTGATTCATCATAGGGCACAATCAACCTGCAGTTGTTCTCATTAGACAACAACAACCTGTTTTTTAGCCTTCACACTTGGTTGCTGATATGTGGACGGTAATCACCTGTGACCCTCTTCAGCTTTTTCACAGCGGGCTCCTCCAGCTTTTTGAGCTGGTCTTTCACCAGAACCTCAAAGGTCTTGTAGTTGATGAAGCCAGGAAGCTCTCTGCCACGGTAGTTGTCCTCAAAGTCATTCACTTCCTCATCAATCTGCTTTTGAACTGGAAAATCAATTATATAATATGTAGAGACAGCAAGGCCAATACAAACCTATGGGGACTGCATCCAAACCAGGAAGTTTTAATTTCATCTCACATGCGCAGTTGTGTCCTTGGAGTCACGTACAACAAGGATGGCGCAGAAAGTGACATGGAGACGGCCTTACGAGCATGTTATTGGTTGCCGACTAGCATGCAAATATAAGATGTAGGCCAGAATAAATACTAAGAAAAAAATGTATATCTTTGTCTGTGTGGTAAGAAAAAAAATACTTAACCATGGAAAAATAAGAAATTTTGAAAGAATTTTTGTTAAGAATTCTGAGTTAACATCAATATATGGAGTGGAAGTATTTTTAATTTGCTGTCAAAAATGAATGAAGTCCAATGGGGAAACTGGCTTTTTGAGCGCAAATCTAGATATCAGCAGAGGGCGACATTATATCTGGTGCTGAGGTTGAGAGCCGAATGCTGGCCCCTTGGTACAGAGGCAGTAATTGTGTTGAAATTCTGGGTAGATAACAGGGGGTTGCATACTACATTGAAGTTTGTTTTCAGTGCAGAGTTTGTTATTTACACATTCTGTTTTGTTGGCACTTAATTGTGAAGAGCGTAGTCTGTAGAGATGGGAGAATGAGGCCTCACCACAACAATAAATGGCAGAGCTACCATATGCTGTTTGTGGCACGCTGATTTGAACCGATAATTGTCAGTTCAAAAAATTACAGTCCATTTTGAGGTCCATGAAACCTCACGCTCACATCATTAGAACAAGGCAAACTCACAGCTGTGTCCAGAGCAGTCGAGCTGTGCCTTCCACTCTGCAAACTCAGCCCTCAGGTCAGAGAAGAGATTGAGCTTGTACCCATTCCTCAGCTCTTCCCCAATGGTCAGGCTGATGATGTCCTGATTGAACGCTGACACTTTCTGTGTGTGTATGGTGGAGGGGGGGGGGGGGGGTAATCAGAAGAGAATTAAAAAAGAAAATTATTACTATTACTTATATTTTATTATATAAGTTTTTATTTTTGAAGAAACAAGACATGCAAACAATATTATGGTCACACATGACATTCGTAACAAAATAAGTTGGTCTTGGTAAACAAAACACACAACCAGACGACACAGAAAAAAAACCACACACACACACTCCCCTTTCATGATGCAAAAAGCAGGATGAGAATTCACCTGAACAAATTCCCAGAGAAGCCCCTGATACTTAACTAGCTAACCAAGCAAATACTGAACGAAATCCATGGCATCCTTCGGGTTGTAGTGTACCACATCATCAATGACACAAACCTGTTCCCCATGACATAGGCTTTCCAACAACACCAAACTTAAATACACTGTATATGAAAAAAAACTAAGGTTACGTAATGCTGTTTCAACTTCAGTAATTCTGTGAGAATTCACTGGACGAAAAGGCTCGGTTCCGTCTAGTTTATCTCCGTAAACGAGTACGAAAATGCACAATATATGGACATTTCTGTCCACGTGCTAGGAAATGTGCGGACATCCACACGCCCCTGTTTTCCCAGAGAATGCACACATTTCGTGGCCGGAGATTTCCGGGTACCGTGAACACCTCATGAAATGTCAGTATACCTCTGTGTATCGTCCCAAATCACCTCCCAACCGCCCAATTACCCCCATCAGCTCCCCTACCCTGGCCCCCCTCCACCCACCTAGCTCCCTCACCCAGACCCCCCCATTACCCCACCACCAGAAAATTTACAGAAAATGCAATTAAAACAATTAAAATTAAAAGTCTGTTTAATGTTAATTGAACAACAAAAACAACATACAATACACAAGATAACGACCAACTAACCATCAAATTAACAATTGCTAATAACAATAACTTATGTGAACTTTATTTATATAGCACTTATAAAAAACAGTTACAAGGAGTCTTTTGATATTCTTTTCCCAGTCATGATAGCATCACCTGTTTAAGTGTGGAATGTTCCAAATATTTGAGATTCTTGTGATCCGTCCAAACTGTAAAGGGGTGCTCGACCCCCTCGAGCTAATGTCGCCTCTCCTCCAGCGCCAATTTCACCACCAGAAGTCCCCGGTCCCCTACGTTATAATTTATCTCGGCCGGTGTCAGGCCACGAGAGAAAGAGGCACACGGGTGAACTTTCTGATCCTGGAGCGAACGCTGAGATAAAATAGCCCCCACCCCCAACTCAGATGCATCAACCTCTAACACAAAGGGGAGGGACGGGTTGGGAGTGATCAGGATGGGCTCAAAGCTAAATCTCTTTTTAAGCTCAGGGAACGCTGCCTCGGTCCTCGGATTCCAGTGGAACCGGGACGGTGCCGTTTGTTTTGTCAGCGCAGTGGTTGCACCTATCAATGAAATTGCGACTGAATCGCCAATAAAAATTAGCAAACCTGAGGAATCGCTGCACCTGCTTTACAAATTCCGGGGTCGGCCTGTTCTTAACTGCTGAAACCTTTGCAGGGTCCATCCGAAGTTTACCCTCCGACACAATAAACCCCAGGAAGGAAAGAAAGTTAGAATGGAAGACACACTTCTCAGCCTTGATGGAGAGTTGAGCCTTGAGAAGTGCTTTTAATACCTGCCTGACATGCCCAATGTGCTCAGAGAGATTAGTGGAGAAAATTAAAATGTCGTCCATGTAGACAAAGACAAATTTCGCCAATATCTCCCTGAGCACATCAGCACTGCGCCTGAAGGACAGAGGGGGGTGCTAATCAGCCCGAACGGTATGACGAGGTATTCGTAGAGCCCGCTGTGTGTGCACCGCGCCTTTATGTCCCCTGGGCCTCCGCGCCTTCATGTCCCCCGGGCCTCCGCGCCTTTATGTCGCCTGGGCCTCCGCGCCTTCGTATCCCCCACGCCTCCGCGCCTTCATGTCCCTGACCACAGGCCACCGCGCCCGTTCATGTCCCTGACACTTGTGCACTTCACAGATTTTTTTTTCTCCAAGTTTCACATGTTCACATCCCCTATGTTGAGGATAATTTCCGGTAACCCGAGAAACCCAAACCCCAAACTGTCATGGTTTCTAGCAGCCTCTGCTGTTTCTGCGTTCAGTTTTTCTTTTGGCATCATTGGGACGCTCTATCGGATTTTTTCTGCCTCCGTTTCGTTGTTTGAATCTTGCCCGGCAATTATTCCTTTCACCTGTTTTGGATTTCCTGCCGGTTTATAAATAGCCAGGACGTACGCATTTCCGACGCTTCCATATTGTCTTTGCTACATTGACAAGGAGGTCGGTAAGGTATAGGATTCAGTCGCTGCATTTCTGGTTCGTACGAATAGGAAACGCAGCAAGTCCGGTTTACAGCTAGGAGAAACATTTATTTTAGCTTTTTCTTTCCTTTCTCTCTTCATCCTTTATACTCCCCTACCTCTTACCTTTTTGTTCAGCTCGTTCTCACCTAGAGCTGTAGGTAACAGGTTTTAGTTTCTCTGTCATTTCTCTAGCCCCTTTATACGGGGGGTTTCTTTTGTTTTTCTCTGACCTGTATTAGCTCCTCATTTAAGAGCGTGAGGTTCTTTTGTTATTGATTACTCGCTATTCTCGAGTTCGCCTTCGTTTGGGGTTGCTTTATTTTTGGCCTACCCCAGGAGGTTTTTTTTCCCACTGTTTATTTTACCCTTTTCCTGTGCAGATCTGTCTGCTTTCATGGTGTAGGTGTTATCTACACTTTTAGAATCCCTGGTGGTCGCGCTTGGTCCTCCGGCTCAGCCACTCCCTTGACAAACTCACATTGATCAGGAAGTACGTCCTCTCTGTGGGGTCTGTGGGAGGCCCATCCCCACACCTCTCCAAGTCTGCTTGGGTCTCAGCCAGCTTAGCCCCGATCTGCTCCTCCAATCGAGGCAGGGATTTCTACAGGCAATGGAAACACAGCCAAGTGATTGGTCACAGCATTTTACACTTATAGTATTAGACTGAGAACACAAGGGAAGCTGACACTGTGGTTAGTTTGCTGGAAGAAGAAAATAAGGCACAGCAGAATGTCACTGGTAGAACAGGACTCAAAAGGTTACAGTAGGAAATGAGAGCTTGTTGAGCAGGTTGTAGCTCTCCTCTCTGGGGTGGCAGTGAGAGTACTCCTTACCTCAATGTGGTGCACCAGCTCCAAGGTCAGTTTCTCTGCCAACTTGGGAATGGTGGCAAAGCCGTCATCCAACAGGTTACTGCAGAAATTACCAACAAAATGAGGAAATTCTAATTTAAGGAGACTAGAGTAATACTCAGCAGTGAACATTCAAGTAAATGGCTGCGAGTTTGAAATAGAGGAGTCAGAATGGATTGCATTAATTCAGTCAAATGATGGACCTGAATTGGGCGTGGTCTTGGAAGAAGGCCTTCTCTTTATCAGTTGCTTCGCTCAGGGACACCCTGTCGATGATTTCCTTCTGACCTCTGCACTTGACGATCATGTAGCCCTTGGTCAAATGGATGACCTCATTGTGGACGATGTCCACCACCGTTTCTTCTGTGCCCTTGTCCACCAGATCTGGCTTGGTCAGGATACCTGCCCAAGTTCACAAATAGGGGGAGAAAGGAGATATGTCAGAAAAGAATGAGGCTCTGTAACCCTGTAAAGGTGGATGTTTTTTTTAATAAAACATCCCCCATTAGTTAGAAATCTCAGCTTCTCAGACCATGGTGATTCACATTCCCGTACCCAGAGTCCTCTCTCCCTCAGGGTCCACTTCCTGTGCCATCTGCAAGGCCTCAGTTGTTGCTATGTCAACGTTGCAGGGCACCACCACCAGATTAATGGTCTCCTGCTTTGTGATGAACTTCCTGATCAGCCTCTTGATCTGAAAAGGCACATTGTTGTGCAATCATTGTACCTTTGTAAAACCTTTCCTATCTGCTAAGCCAATGGTAGTATAAAATAAACTCTCCACTACCGTTCATTGCTCTGGAGAAAAGCATCTGCCAAATGATTGTAATGTAATCTAATGTAAAATCCCAGCCAGCAAGCATACGGTGCTCACTACAGACATGTAAAATGCAGCAGACTGATAGGCCCTTGCTTGCCGGGATGTCTCACAAACCAAAGTTACTTTGTAATAATACTATTCATTATATATATATTTATTTTATTTTTTTCTCTCACAATTTTTATGTCCAATCGCTATACATCGCCTGTTTGGTTCTAATCACTTTGTGTCCTATATTTGGAGAGGATACCTGATGCCGCTCTTTATTCATAGATACAGAAACACAGCCGATGTGGGCAGATGTACAGGTACGGGTAAGAGGGGTGGAGTTCTCACCTGGTCCCCAATGTTCTCGGGCTGGCCCTTGACGGCAACTCTGGCGATGCCTGGCAGGTCGATGAGCGTGAGGTCAGGGACATCAGGGGAAGAGATCTCCAGGCTGATGAGGTCATCACTGATCCCCACCCCCACTCCTGCCATCTCATCCTGAGCTGGAGACACGATAAACTACAACATCACGATCAAGACACTAGTGTTAGAGAAACACGGTACATGAAATAAGTAACCACATGTTGCAGCCATTTCCGCATGAGCTTGACTAGGAGAAAAAAACAATCAGGTATATTAAATTGTGTGTTCACAATTGCAAGATCACACCATTACAACAGCTTTTGTGATCTAATGCTAGATTATTACAGGTTTTTCCTATTGCTTACAAGCTATTTATGAAACAGAATTCACTTCTGCAAAACAGTTAACACAACCCTCAGAACTTCGTTATGCAAAATGACATATTTCATCTGCAAAATGCTCTTTATGCTCTCAAAATGTTGAATACATGTGCCAAAAGCAAATAAGTGCATCAAAACATAATCATTTGTCATCTAATGAAAAGTTTTTTTTATCCATCATTTCATAAAGGCACAATAAAAACTAACTATAAGCATCAATATGACATGATTGTTACGTTCCAGAACTGGACTGGACCCAAATGCAAGTCTCAGAAACAGCTCAGGGGAAAACTCCGCTAGGGAGCAGGTTTAATCAGACAGACAGGGGCTAGACAGGAGACGGGCCGGGACAGGGAACCAGGCGGGACAGGAACCAGGCAGGAACTCGGAGCAGGCGAGGAGTGCCTTGGACAGGAACCAACAGGAACGGGCGTGGTCAGGAAACGGCAATCAGCCGGGGGACAGAAGGCGCGGAGGCCCGGGGGACAGAAGCCGTGGAGGCCCGGGGGACAGAAGGCGCGGAGGCCCGGGGGACAGAAGGCGCAGAGGCCCGGGGGACAGAAGGCGCGGAGGCCCGGGGGACAGAAGGCGCGGAGGCCCGGGGGACAGAAGGCGCGGAGGCCCGGGGGACAGAAGGCGCGGAGGCCCGGGGGACAGAAGGCGCGGAGGCCCGGGGGACAGAAGGTGCGGAGGCCCGGGGGACAGAAGGCGCGGAGGCCCGGGGGACAGAAGGCGCGGAGGCCCGGGGGCCAGAAGGCGCGGAGGCCCGAGGGACAGAAGGCGCGGAGGCCCGGGGGAAAGAAGGCGCGGAGGCCCGCGGGACAGAAGGCGCGGAGGCCCGGGGGACAGAAGGCGCGGAGGCCCGGGGGACAGAAGGCGCGGAGGCCCGGGGGACAGAAGGCGCGGAGGCCCGGGGGACAGAAGGCGCGGAGGCCCGGGGGCCAGAAGGCGCGGAGGCCCGAGGGACAGAAGGCGCGGAGGCCCGGGGGAAAGAAGGCGCGGAGGCCCGCGGGACAGAAGGCGCGGAGGCCCGCGGGACAGAAGGCGCGGAGGCCCGGGGGACAGAAGGCGCGGAGGCCCGGGGGACAGAAGGCGCGGAGGCCTGGGGGACAGGAGGCCCGGGGGACAGAAGGTGCGGAGGCCCGCGGGACAGGCGTTGAGCCTGAGAGGAGTGGGAAGCCTGGGTAGGAACAGGAGGCCAGCATAGGACAGGAGGGCTGGGTGGATACAGGAGGCCAGGGCAGGAACAGGAGGGCTGGGTATGTCGAGCCTGGGCTGGAGCCGCCAGGGGGTAGGCAGATGACTGACAGGACTGGGGCAGCCGGGGAAAGAGTCCAAGAGGCCAGGGCAAACGAACAGAACAGGAAGCCAAACAGAGGGAAGGACAAAACTACAAACTAGTGATGTTACGGATGATACCGAAGCTCCGAGCTGTGTGTCGAGTACGTAGGGCAGTTTCTACAGAAGCCTCGCACCGAAGCTTGTATCACTTTCAGAGAAGCACGTGATCGATGACAAACGAGGCCTCGGGTGCTGTTGAACCATGTGATCGGTTTGTTTTGCGTTTTGGGCGGAATTAGGGGTTTTAAATTGTAGATATAATGGAGCGATACCCTCCTTATTTCGAGGGTTGTTGCGGAGAGTTTGTTATTATTGGTATTCTTGCTATTGAAAGTTTTTGGAGTATTCTTTTGAGGAGTTTTTGGAGTATTTTTATTTATTTCTTTTGTACAACTTTTGTAGTTTTGTCGTTTTTGTACAAAAATAGCCTAATGGAACCTGCACGGAAGCGAAATCTTCTCCTGCTTGGGAATATTTTGACTGATATCTCCCAATAAGGAAGGCCTAAGTGGCTTAGATATAAAAACACACTGAAACGCTATTCGAACACTGGGCTAGCAATCGACTGTGCATGTAGTTCGTTGGTTATTTTAACGTAACTACAGCAGATTATTGCGATTTGTTTAATATTATTATGATTTGATTGTTAATTCTTATTCTTTCTTATTATCATTATCATCTGCATTCCTTCTCAAATGGCATATTATTTAATTTTGAAGGTAAAGTGCTTGCTGTACCTAAAGGAGCTGGTTACAGCAATAATACCGTCCATGCTGAGGCATTATCGGGCATTGCATGAAAATGCACCTGCCAATGAGCAAGAAACCAGCGGAGGTTATTTATTTATTTATTTTACTTTTTAATAACAGTTATGGTTGCTTTATCATAATCATACTGACATAAATGTTGATAAAAATACATTTGCATATTGTTATTTTCCCATAGGTTCCAGAAAGCAAGAACTTGATGAGGCCGTTAATAATAATCAATAAAAACCTCCCTTCTCAGTCACAAAAGCACCTTCCCTTTCACTGCCCATACTGAAGCACATTCACTTTCACTGCCTGGTTACAGAAGCACTCCCAGTCCCAGACCAGAAACACTTTTACTGCTCAGTAGAACCCCACACAAATGTTGTCCCCCTTTATATCAATCTTCCTGTTTTTTTCATTTTCAAAGTTAATATAATATTATTACATATATTATTTTATAATATATCTTAGTAGAAAACAAATTTAGCCTAATGACAGTTACAAATATAAATTATGGGTATGTTAGTATGTGTATCGCCTGAGCGGGGTTTTGAACTTGAACTTTTTCTTACACTAATGGCTCTGAAGTCCGACGCGTTACCAGTGAGCTAAAGGATCGCTTGTTGCTAGCTCGCAGCAACTTCGTTATTTTGAACCTGGGGTGGAATTTGTAATGATTTTGTTGCTCTAAATAACTTTTACCAGCAGGTGTCACTAGTGTACACTGTGTTGAATGAGGCTTCGAGTAATGAATCTATTTGCGATACAATTGGCTGCAAAGCCTCAGTGCTTCAGGAAGCCTCATTTTGCCATCACTACTACAAACTAACGCCAAATACAACGGGCAAGACACAACAGAATAACAGGAACGATACAAGCAAGTGACAAACTAAAACAAGAAATTCACAGAGAAACGGGGCAGACTAAATACAAGCACTGACGAGGACCGAACGAGAAACAGGTGGGGGAAAACTAATGAGGAAACGAGAGGGAAACACAATGCAGGTGCTGGGAGCGAGAAACACCAGTGGAGGGCGAGAGGGAAAACACGGGGTGGACTGCCAGACAAATGGAAAACCAGAGACGGAACACAGGACATGACAATGATCATAGATCTGGAGTGCTATTCTATGATCTCTTCTTTGGTCTTTTTTATGGTGATACCTTGTTGTAATTTGTAAGTACCAGTATATGTAAACATGTTACCACAGCAAGAGCTGCAGTTTTGTCTGGCAGGACTTACTTAATTGATTTTTGTGTCATGTGATGAGACTTGTGTTTCTGTTGGTATTTTGTTAGGTGCTGACATTAGTGAGAACCACTGTTTCATTCATATGGTTGAGCAATAGGAAAAAACTGTAAGCTGTTCCCAAAATTCTGGTTAAAATGATGACAACTGTTGCCGTTTCTGGTGAACCAAACAGTCACACCAGTGGCAGAAGAACTTGGACCTTACTTTCTGGAACAGTCAGAAACTAGACATATTTTTATTCCATTATGAAGTCTATTCCACACACGTGATTCAGATGTTAAGGTTATGTTCAATTGTATATACATTTTGGCTAGTTATTTTCATTAATACACTTTCAGGAAATTCATAGAAAATTTGACTGGTTTATTTTTTTTAAATAATAAAGAGAACAAAACCATGTTATGAAAAAATGAGAGGAGATTTCCACCTTGTCTGATCATCTTCTCCACATCAACAGGGTCATAGATCTCCTCATCTCTGTCACTGTAACTGATTTTCCCATGCCACGCCTCTTCCTCTTTCAGCCTCTTCATCTTCAACTCCAGAGGACATCTTGTCACAATACCTGCATAGAAAGAGGGAGGGTGAGAGAAAGAGACACAGAGTACAGAAAGGACACAGTGAAACATGTGGTAGTGTGTGTGCATACATGCACAAGTATGTGTCTTTGTGGGTGTGCGTGTGTGTTTGTGTGTGTCTGTGTGCGTTCGTGTCTTTCTGCATGCGTATGTGTGGATGTATGTATGCATGAGTGAGTGTCTGTGTGTGTGCATGTATGCTTGTGTGTGATTGTGTGTGTGCACATCTTACCGCTCCCCCTGGGCAGCGCCACCCCAGATAGGGCCTCCAGTACGGAGCTCTTGCCGGAGCTCTGGTCCCCGATCACAGCGATGGCCGGCAAGGCCAGGTCCTTCTCCACCCCCAGGGAGCGCAGAGAGTCGATCAGGTCAATGCAGGGACGCACCTTCTCCTCATAGTGCTGGTTTAGGGTGCTACTCATTTTATCCAGCTGATCTGTTGAGTTTGTCCTGTATCTAGCAGGAGAGGTGAGGCAGAAAGTTGAAGTATACTACCAATTAAAAATATAGGGAGGGTGACTTTGAAAAAATTGTGTGTTTTAAAATGATTGTTTAGATTCAACCTGTAAGGTGCCGCCTTTTTCATAGAAATAATGAACTGTTCATAGTTTTTGTTCATCATTCTACTGCACTCACAAACGCGCGCACGCGCACACACCAGGGCCGCCCAGCTAGCCTACGGACCTGTGCCGATTCCGGCTGAGTGTCGGCACTGTCGGCTGATTGTTGGCTACGGCGAGTTATTCGGGCCGATTCCGGCCAACCTTCGGCAGAGTCGCTTATTCAAAGATGAGGCCAGGTTGTGGCTAAACGCACTCGGGCCGATTCTGGTTTGCGGCGTTTCGCCCAGATCTGGCAAACGTGAATCGGGCCGATTCTGGTTACTGCTCGGCATGTTGTGGAAACTGGCAACGATTAAAAATAAAATTAATTCCGATTAAACATTTGTCTATGTTTGATCCATCTTTCAATCAATTAGCAGGGAAATGATCCTAGTTATGTAACCTATTTTTATTGATTTATGTGCGTAGGCCTATTTATTTAAGAAAATCAAAGATTGCTTATCCTTTAAACGCCGAACTTTTAAATAGTTATTTATTTTCCGTGATTCAAATTTTAAAAAGGGATTGAATATGTGCGCTTCCGTTAAGGGGGTGAATTCTGCTAATACGGTTAAATTCTCTCGGAATACATTTCACTAACGTTATCCTTACAGCCAGTTTACCGTTAACTTTATTTGGCATTTAAATATTACCTTAACCATAGAAAACCAACCTAGCAAGCTGAGTTAACGTTAGCTGTCGCTTCCGTTAATTTACCTCAGAACCAGGCAGAAAACGGTCAAGACAAGTTCTGAAAGAGAGATAATTAATGTTAATGTTTTACTGAATTTGGTGAACATCAAGACAACTAGAAAATAAACGTGTTTAGCTATAGATATACATCTTAAATTACTATAAACTATCAAATTTAAATTGAACGTGAATTTGGTTATGTTAATGTTAAATAAAATAAACTTGGCCAATACTTACCCAACTGTGTGCGCTTCATTCTGTCAAGAGTCTCAGGGAGAAGACTGTTTCACGTGCAGTTTAAATTAGTTTCAGTTATCCTCACGTCACTCATCTGGCTCAGAAGATAAACTGTCATTATTTGTTTACCTCATGACCATTGACCAAGTGTGGCTGCTGGATACACCACTGGGCTGAAATTAATTCACCCCCTTATTTTCTTCAGTTTTAAAATTATTGATGTATGATATGAAGTTCAACCTTCTGGCAACATTGTCACAACGTTGTTGGAATGCAGAAAACGTTTGTGACAATGTTATGTGTTTGCTGGGTCTCTGCTTTCTTGTTAGTTGGAGCCACTGTTTTATCAGTTTTCCGATCTCCCCATCCTTGGCTGGTTCTTCCTGACTGCGGCGAGAGAGATTATTATACAACATTCCTCTATCTATGACCATTACCATAACAGACGTGTAAATTGTATTCAAATTAATTATGTTATTCTACGTTAAAACTATGTTGTTTTAACGTAAATAACGTTTGTTGTTAGTATGTTTATCCCGTCGTCAGCTCAGCTGCTGGTTTACCTCGACTCAGCTGCTGGGTTAAGGCTGAGTAGGCAACGATAGCTTCCACCTCGCGTTGAACTGTTGGCTATAGCTAACGTTGGCAGTAGAGTAAACTTCACCAGAGTAAACTTTTCCCTCGTCCATAAACTAACAATTTATTAATCATTGATAGTATTATATAATTAACGGTAGCCAGCTAACGTCAAGCTCGCTCTAGCCAGCTGCCGATAGCTGTTATAGGCGTGTATGTTTATAGCAGCTAGCATGTAGCTAACGTCGTTAGTAACGACCAAGTGAAGAAACGAGACGAAAATTAGGCAGAGACCCAGCAAACCCATAACATTGTCACGTTTTCTGCATTCCAACAACGTTGTGACAATGTTGCCAGAAGGTTGAACTTCATATCATACATCAATAATTTTAAAACTGAAGAAAATACTTTGACAAGAAGAAACATCTCATAATCCACTGAGGCACATTGTTTTTCTACACTACAAATAATAGCCTAAATTTCAAGGCTTGCAGGTAAGATGTAGCAATGACTTTATTATGTATTTTTGGATAACCACGAATTAGGCTATACAAACCCCAATTCCAAAAAAGTTGGGACAGTATGTAAAAGCAGAAAGCAGTGTTTTGTAAACTCTCTTTTACATATATTTAATTGAAAACAGTACAAAGAAAAGATATTTAATGTTTTACCTTTATTGATTTAAAATCATTGATTTTTGTAAATATAGCCTACGCTAATTGCGAATTTGATGCATGCAACATGTTCCACGTGCATTTGAATGGATCTCTGGGAATTGGCGGGTGGAACTAGATTAAGCTGTAAATTACACGGGAATAGTATGGGACCCATGGTTGGCTAAAAGGCTGTAAATCATCAAGGGTCTGAGGTATCCCAACCTTTTTGGAACGTGTTGAAGGCATCACATTTGGAATTGGCTATGTTTACAAAAATCAAAGTTGATAAGGTAAAACATTAAATATCTTTTCTTTGTACTGTTTTCAATTAAATATATGTAAAAGAGAATTTACAAATCACTGCTTTCTGCTTTTATGTGCATTTTACATACTGTCCCAACTTTTTTGGAATTGGGGTTTGTATAAAAATTTTAATTGGATACTAAACAATTTGATAAAATTGTGTGCTATGCTGTTTTGGGTGGGTGATTTCTCAGCCTCATTTCCTTGATATTTTCACTAACCTTCCTCATAATTCCCCTAAAAATACAATTTGATTTTATTTTACCCAAAAGATTAGGAACAGGAAGCCTCCAGAATATCTGGCTACCTCCAATGGAAAGTGAGGATGATGAAAGAGACACCAGAGTGCAAAATAAATGGTACAGTATACTTCTTGCTATTATCATGTTGACCTCAGGTCATTACATATGGAGGGTTATTTGTGCCATAATTAAATACAATACACTCATGTATCTGATCCTGAACATTTTTGGATCTTCAGCCACTTTAAAATTGTACATATCAGTTTGATTGGCTAAAGAACAGTTTTATGATAAACACATTGTTATGTTATCTTTACCCTACATGGATGTTAATCATTTTTGGATTTCATAGGAAATTTGCAGCAAACAATTTGGATCTGTAGTTTAAATACATCGGAAGTAGGGATTCTTGCATGCTCATTGAGTTGTCATTTCATTAAGCAGACTTATAAAGACATAGCTGCTTGGTCTCTGGGATAGCTGCTTCCAGAGGTATTTTTAATTTAGTTTTTCTTCTAACAGAGTAAAGAAAAAGCAGATGTGGCACAGAGTAAAAGCTTCTTTTAAAGTTTCATTTATTGTGTCCCTTTTTAGATAGAGCTAAACAATAGCTATCCGGCTGACTTCCATTACGGATAGCCAAAGCTAAAGGAGGTTATTAACGTTGCATTATTAGACCATTGAAAACGGCTGAAACTGATTTTGATGTATTTTTAAGTCAGTTGGTTACCATTGTGTAGCTAGTTTCTTTTTTTCAGTTATGGTAACGGTAGCTATTAACACCAAAACTTCCTTGACTTCCTGATGTCTGTGACCCAACAACATCAAAATACTCTTGATATCTTATTTTCTGGTACTCTTACAAGCGATACTATAACGTCTCTGCATTTGAATGGATCTCTATGGGAATTGGGGGATGGGACTAGATTTTGCTGTAAATTATGCTGCAACAGTATGGAATACATGGTTGGTAAAATGGCTGTAAGTCATCAAGGGTGTGAGGTATCAAGCAAGCCTCAAACCATCACTCTGCTGCCAGATATGCAGTAGATATGGATGGATCACGTTAAGGGTTGTTTCTCCTGACAAATTTTCCTATTGAACTCTATGGAAAAATAAGTCAGGAGAAGAAACCCTTCAAGTTATCCATCCATATCTACTGTATTTCTGGCAGCAGAGTGATGGTTTAAGGCGTGTTTGATACGTCAGACCCTTGATGACTTAGAGCCATTTAGCCAAATTATATGGAATGATCCTGTTACAAAGGCAGCCTACATCTTCAAGAAAATTTCCCTTAAATTGCTTCATCAAATATATCCATTCATACATTTATTTGTAAATCTGTGGATTTTAATAAATGGTAATATGTCTCTAGGAAAGGTAGAGAAACGAATTGCATTAAAATGTATTTTCTCAAAAGGTTCACGATTGGACTCAAGTAAAATATTTACCAGATCGTTGGCTGTAGCCATCTGGGACTTGACACCACAAAGTTACTGCCATCAAAGGTAGACAACAAGATAAACGAATTATTTTAAAATTGATGTAGTATCTAACTCATAACTCATGCTGTATATTGAAACTGTTTAAAACATTTTTGATACATTTTGTGTTTTGAATTTTGTTACTTTTAACCAGAGTGCCTCAAGGACAGACTTCAAAGGAGAGGAAAGGGAGGCTGTTGAAGACAACTTGTCGCTGGTGTGGCGTTTTCTCTCAGAGAAAATTAGCGATATCAATAAAAAGAAGACATGTTGAAAGTAGAGGTATGTTAATATTTTCGAGTCCTTCTTGTGTGTGATCGACTCGCTTCCACTTACATGTCAAACAAAACCTGCATTAAACCGGAAGGCAATATAAACATTGTTCAGCACAATAAATAATTGTAATTATACAAGTAGTAGTTCTTTTTCGTTGGGAGTTGCGAACCACCTCACTGCTTCATGTGATCATGGGACCAACACCCCTGCCTACCAACTGAGAAAAGGGTAGTAACGCAAGCAGTCTAGCTCAAACAGTAAGCAATAATAACATTGAAAACTGATGTCTTAATCTATTGTAACTGAATGTGTCACTACGGTCTCGTGGTTTGGCTACTCTGCTTAGCGTTTACGTTAACTTAACTTTGATTGTGAGCTTGCGTGTGATATTTATCTCCTGATAGCAGCCACACTGTATTTTACTTTGAATTGATTGCATTAATTCCTCGCTGGGTTCAAACCACAGAGCTGTATAAGAACAGTTCTGTGGTTCAAACATGTAGGGCTGGATGATGTCGATGGCACTCGGATTGAGGGTGTGGATTTCGATTTAGAAGTTTATAATAGTATTTAGAATAGAATTGTAGTAGAGCTGATTTACCCAGTTTACTGTGAACTGCATTCAATGTTCATTACTAGGGATAGCTGCTACTTTATGGGAAGGATGTGCTTTGTCTTATCTGTTCTGTAGTTACTTCGATGACGTTTCTATATGCACTTACTGTATGTTGCTTTGGATAAAGGCGTCTGCTAAATGACTGTAATGTAATGTAGACCACATCCCTACAATCCTGAGTTCTTTCAAGACTGAATTTATTAGCTGACTTTGAGATGTATATCAATATACCTATTGACATTTTTTTAAAAGATATTTGGTGGGTGTGTAGTGGATACATCCCGCTCTGTGATATGTTGTGGTTATTTGAAGTTTTTAGAATCCCTTGTCCATCACTTTTAAAGAAAATCCCCACTGATTGTTTTTCAGTATAGGGATGAATCGACGTGAAAACAATGTAATGAAGGTTTTTCTTTTAATTTTGGCACATCTTCGACTCGTCACCATTGAAAAGTGATGTGGCACGAATTCCTCTCCATTCTAACAGTATACTGAACTCCATACTATGGGCAGCCAACAGTGCCAAAATTATGTTGTCTGCGACTGCCTTACACTGTGCGTTTTAATCGGTCAATAACATTAAAATCTCATCCGCATTAGCATTGACACTCACAATTGTCACAGTTTGTCCCATTCGCATTCGCACTGGCACTTGCATAATAATGTAGATACCATTGCAGTTAGCATTAAAAATCACAGGAAATGGCAGAAATGTGAGCTTTAAAATGTAAATGATGAAAACATTAACCTAGGCTGCATGTTTCAGTGTAATGTCACCCCTTTGGCCTTTGCATACCCCATACCTATACAGCACAGAGAGTTTGCCACTTTTCAGGTTTTCCTACAGAAATAACCGCAATGACCACAGACTCTCAGCCCTTAAAAACAGTAACTTCTGAACCTTCTGACCTCATAACTAATACTATCTACATACCCTGAGGTCTACACAAATTATTCTATTTGCAAAAATTTACAAATGTGAATCAATGAATTCTAGCTAGCTTTTATTAACACAGTTTGTTCGTTTTCTTTTCCGGTGCTGCTACTTCAGTGCTGCTACTCCGGTGCTGGTTGCGCTCCAACTGCAGGTATGTGTTTAAACAAACATTTACAAAGGAATATGGTAACGAACAAATGTGTATTCAAGCCCATTGCCACTTGTGTGTGTGTGTGTGTGTGTGTGTGTGTAGCAAGACCATTTCCAAAAGCCTAGTGACGCCAGCATCACAGGTATCTTCTTCTTGCCCACTCTCAAAATTAGGGATGCACCAATATGACAATCTCAGTACAATACAGTGGGGTGCTAAAATTTGGGCACCCCACTGTATAGTATTTTATTTATTTATCTTTTGGCCCAGCACTTCTTAACCCCTTTGCACAGAGGCTTAATTTGACCCATTTTCATCTGTTTTGTACCATTCTGTTTAAAGCTTTATAACCCTGAGACCGCCCATACACAGTAAGCGCTTGGCAGTTGTAGTTCACAGTAAAGCAGATACCTGGTACATGTGCAGTAGTTTGGGGCTATATCTCTGCTCTCACTACAGGTAGAGAGTTGGCTGAGAGCTCATTTTAATCAGGAGGAGAGCTACTTTTCTACAAATCAAACATAATTTTTCCCCTTTTACCAACTTTCACACCATCTCTAAACTTGCACTATTGTTTTTCAGACACTATGTAGGAATAAACCCAGAGAGGGGCACCAAGGCTGGACGGGACAAAGTGCTGTCCAAGAGAACTGGTAAAGTCGCTCATAAGAAGACAACAAAGGTCACTCCTCATGTCTCCACTCTACTGAAGAGACTGATGGACTTTATATAAGCCAATGAGCTCACTCACTCACTCCCCCACCTCTATCCCTACACCAGTTTGTGCCTCCCACTCCCTCCCCCTCATACACATACACACACGTACAACTTGGAAGGTTTTGGACAGTCATATTCTTTTATTATTTTATTTTGATAATGTGTCATGTCTGTTGGTCTGTTGGTGTTTAATATCTGTTTGTGTTAAGAACTTGGATGGTTTTGGACAGACACAGCCTCATATTAGAAAAACATTCATGTATGTTAATTTGTTTATGCTGATATCATTTGAGTGTTTCTTGTGGTTGTATTACTTAACATATACTTAACATTTTAGCACTAAAGCTTTGACTCAGTTGTTAACTTGACTACAAATATCTATTTATATATTTTTGGTTAAGTTCATTTAAGTTATTTTGCCTAAATGGGCTGATTTGTCTATTTTTTCCCCATGTACATGCAAATGATGTGCAAATGTTTTGCCAGGGCAATCAAGACTTTCTTTACAATAAAGTAAGAAATGTTTTGTAAGATGCACTTAGAAGCTGTGTTTGTCTCAAATTGTTAAGTCAAATAATTGAAAAGGCCATGTTTAGTTTCTTCACTGAGGTAGGACTCTGGGTTATTTTGGCAAAATTTACAAGTTTTCCATAACTGTTAACATGAAACAGTCATTCTTTTAACAAAATTGGCTGTAATCCAAATTGCCACGATTGCAATACACATAAATGTTTTGTTTACCGTAATAATCTGCAGCTATGCTTACCAGTAGAGATAGTGCAAAAACAGCAATTAACTGCTAACCCTGTTATCAGTATTATACTGTAAAAGTATACTGTAACAATTTAAGGTTGTATGCTGTATTTATAAAAGACGGTACCAAACAAAATTTCTGCAACAGTAAAACTTAATCTTACAGTAATCCTGCTGCCAGCTCTTCACTGTTTTTTTTTTGTTTTTTTTAACAGTGCAAGGCGGTAGGCTCCAAAGCAACATAAATATTAGTCACTTGCTATTTCTAATTGTATTCTACATTCCCGTTATATTTTTATATAGGCCGCTCGTGCTGCTACACGGCAAGAGAAAGCTGAAGTAGCCTTACGAAAGGATTTAGTTAGGAGCGCGGGAGCATGTGTGGTGCTGTAAAATAACACAAATCAATTTAAAATGCAAAAACTAATTCAAGTCAGTCGACAGTAAAATTCACAACGTATAAAACAACGTGGAAATGTAGGCTACACAAGCCTCGTTTGTGTCGTCTATACCCCAGCAACAGGGCTATGCAGCCGACACAAATGATTTGAACACTTAAAACATGTTGAACCGGTTGCAGTTTACAGCATAGTAAGCAGTACCGAACATGTTTATGGTGGACTGAATGCAGCTTCTTCATTGTTACCGTATTTTTTAAAATTGCGTTGTCTTGGATCTTTGCAGCCTCTGCTTTTTTTCAGTAGCCTAAAGCATGCCTTTCACAATTCCACAAACAATGAATATATAGCCTACATGATAAAATATTGTACCACAAAGAATATATTTTCGACACCAGTTGGTGATCAGTGCAATATTTACGTCTACCCCTGGACATGTTAATAGTTAATAGTCTACTCCAAAATATTTGTTCGCCATACTTTTACATAGTATTTTATAAATACACGCACGATTCTGCATTTATCTAAAGTAGGTAGGCAACTAAAGAGTCAGTCAAGACCTAGCTAGATAGGTTAGGGAGCTATGCTACGAGTATTTTAAAACCATACTCCGCAAGGGTGGGGCAGAAATACCAATATTTACAGTTAGGCTAAGTGCCGATATAGCGTTGGCTGCTACTGATTTTCATGCCATTCATTTTAAATGTCCCAGAATAAGCTATAGAATTATTAAAGTTGTCAGAAAAGGTAGTGACAACGCCGATTGTCAAAACGGTGAGATTTCAGAAACGTCGCCACTTTATGTGGCATTTCTACGTTCCTCTGCAGTGTGCACAACGTTGTGGGAACCAAAGCAATGAGTTGTCACAACGTTGTTTTCTGAAGAGATGTAGAGGAAAGTTGAGGGAGAAACGTAACGTGATTTGCTGTTGTTTACTCTACTTTTGTTATTTATCTTAGAATTTAGGCTTTATTTTAGTAATTTATAATGTTCTTTGATATATTATGTGAAGTGATCATTTGTAGGCTGCAATAAAATTCTGATTCATTTGAAAATGTCTACTTCGTGTCAATAGAAAATGGTATAACCTGTAAACATCATCATGAAGCATCATATAACATATAAAACTATATATATATAGAACTGGGGGAGGGGGTGGGAACAGGCTAAATGAAAACAGATCACATCTGCGCCAGTGTTGGCTCATGTCCGGCCAGATGCCGGTTGTTCAGGTGTTGTGCCGAATTCAGACTCCCTGCCGAAATCAGACTCCCCTCGCGTGCACGCGCGTTCACTCTGCATTACGTTCTTTGCGACTTCTTCATTCTCCTTTCGCGATTTCCGACCAGTATCTTCGTTCTGTCGGCGGATAGATGGACCATTCTGTGTCACTGTCTGTCGCTACGTATAGTTATTCTTTTTCTCATTTTAAATGTTCGATTTCCGTGGCTTTCTGACGTAAATTAACAAGCATACAAGACGTATTTCGTATTTATACAACAAGTATTTCACAAACACCAGAATCACTCTAGTGACACATCTGGACATCTACTATACACCCTTAAAAGCAATTGTTAATATCTGTGACAGGGGGTCAGTTAGAGGGGGGGAGTCAGATTCCGGCAAGGCTCAAGTCCGGCTGCCGGAATCTGACTCCCCCCCCTTATCTCAGGATTGCAGTGTTTCACAAACACCAGAATCACTCTAGTGACACATCTGGACATCTACTATACACCCTTAAAAGCAATTGTTAATATCTTCGACAGGGGGTCAGTTAGAGGGGGGGAGTCAGATTCCGGCAAGGCCTAAGTCCGGCTGCCGGCAACCATACTCCGCAAGGGTGGGGCAGAAATACCAATATTTACAGTTAGGCTAAGTGCCGATATAGCGTTGGCTGCTACTGATTTTCATGCCATTCATTTTAAATGTCCCAGAATAAGCTATAGAATTATTAAAGTTGTCAGAAAAGGTAGTGACAACGTTGCGGCTATTTTCAAGATAGGCTACTCCAGACTAGCTACGTTGTCAGAACGTCGCCGATTGTCAAAACGGTGAGATTTCAGAAACGTCGCCACTTTATGTGGCATTTCTACGTTCCTCTGCAGTGTGCACAACATTGTGGGAACCAAAGCAATGAGTTGTCACAACGTTGTTTTCTGAAGAGGTGTAGAGGAAAGTTGAGGGAGAAACGTAACGTGATTTGCTGTTGTTTACTCTACTTTTGTTATTTATCTTAGAATTTATGCTTTATTTTAGTAATTTATTCTGTTCTTTGATATATTATGTGAAGTGATCATTTGTAGGCTGCAATAAAATTCTGATTCATTTGAAAATGTCTACTTCGTGTCAATTTGAAATAGAAAATGGTATAACCTGTAAACATCATCATGAAGCATCATATAACATATAAAACTATATATATAGAACTGGGGGAGGGGGTGGGAACAGGCTAAATGAAAACAGATCACATCTGCGCCAGTGTTGGCCCATGTCCGGCCAGATGCCGGTTGTACAGGTGTTGTGCCGAATTCAGACTCCCTGCCGAAATCAGACTCCCCTCGCGTGCACGCGCGTTCACTCTGCATTACGTTCTTTGCGACTTCTTCATTCTCCTTTCGCGATTTCCGACCAGTATCTTCGTTCTGTCGGCGGATAGATGCACCATTCTGTGTCACTGTTTGTCGCTACGTATAGTTATTCTTTTTCTAATTTTAAATGTTCGATTTCCGTGGCTTTCTGACGTAAATTAACAAGCATAGGCTACTTTTAAAGAATCAATTGCCGACGTTAAAAGCAGATAAAATGCATGTAAAGTATACTTTTCTAAAACGTCGTTAATGTTCATCCGTGTCTTCTTAGATAGTGTTTCATTTGGCACAGATAGGGTATATTGAATTTATTTTTCACTGAGGTAGTAGGCTATAACATAGTGGATTTTACCCCATGTCCATAAATCTTTTTTCAAATATGGCTATGTTCGGATATTTGCAGATATCGACAATACGTAAATATTGTAAGGATATATTTATATATTTAAAATCTACCAAAATTACCCTGTTTACACATCTGGAACTGTATTGTTTACCCACAGGGAGTCAGTTGGAGGCAGGGCTGCCAGAATCAGACTCCCCCTCCTTATCTCTACATTGCAATGTTTGACAGACACCAAACCTTCTGTGGTGACACATAGGCGTCACCTGTGCAGCCTCCAAAGCATTTTCTTATATCACAAACACCAGAATCACTCTAGTGACACATCTGGACATCTACTATACACCCTTAAAAGCAATTGTTAATATCTGCGACAGGGGGTCAGTTAGAGGGGGGGAGTCAGATTCCGGCAAGGCCTAAGTCCGGCTGCCGGAATCTGACTCCCCCCCCTTATCTCAGGATTGCAGTGTTTCACAAACACCAGAATCACTCTAGTGACACATCTGGACATCTACTATACACCCTTAAAAGCAATTGTTAATATCTGCGACAGGGGGTCAGTTAGAGGGGGGGAGTCAGATTCCGGCAAGGCCTCAGTGTGGCTGCCGGAATCTGACCCCCCCCCCCCCCCTTATCTCAGGATTGCAGTATTTCACAAACACCAGAATCACTCTAGTGACACATCTGGACATCTACTATACACCCTTAAAAGCAATTGTTAATATCTGCGATACTAGAGTGATTCTGGTGTTTGTGAAACACTGCAATCCTGAGATAAGGGGGGGGGGGTCAGATTCCGGCAGCCGGACTTAAGCCTTGCCGGAATCTGACTCCCCCCCTCTAACTGACCCCCTGTCGCAGATATTAACAATTGCTTTTAAGGGTGTATAGTAGATGTCCAGATGTGTCACTAGAGTGATTCTGGTGTTTGTGAAACACTGCAATCCTGAGATAAGGGGGGGGAGTCAGATTCCGGCAGCCGGACTTAGGCCTTGCCGGAATCTGACTCCCCCCCTCTAACTGACCCCCTGTCGCAGATATTAACAATTGCTTTTAAGGGTGTATAGTAGATGTCCAGATGTGTCACTAGAGTGATTCTGGTGTTTGTGAAATACTGAAATCCTGAGATAAGGGGGGGGGGGGGGTCAGATTCCGGCAGCCGCGCTGAGGCCGTGCCGGAATCTGACTCCCCCCCTCTAACTGACCCCCTGTCGCAGATATTAACAATTGCTTTCAAGGGTGTATAGTAGATGTCCAGATGTGTCACTAGAGTGAATCTGGTGTTTGTGAAACACTGCAATCCTGAGATAAGGGGGGGGAGTCAGATTCTGGCAGCCGGACTGAAGCCTTGCCAGAATCTGACTCCCCCACTGTAACTGACCCCCTGTTGCAGATATAAGAAAATGCTTTGGAGGCTGCACAGGTGACGCCTATGTGTGTCACCACAGAAGGTTTGGTGTCTGTCAAACATTGCAATGTAGAGATAAGGAGGGGGAGTCTGATTCTGGCAGCCCTGCCTCCAATTGACTCCCTGTGGGTAAACAATACAGTTCCAGATGTGTAAACAGGGTAATTTTGGTAGATTTTAAATAGCCTATATAAATATATCCTTACAATATTTACGTATTGTCGATATCTGCAAATATCCGAACATAGCCATATTTGAAAAAAGATTTATGGACATGGGGTAAAATCCACTATGTTTTAGCCTACTTCCTCAGTGAAAAATAAATTCAATATAGCCTATCTGTGCCAAATGAAACACTCTAAGACACGGATGAACATTAACGACGTTTTAGAAAAGTATACTTTACATGCATTTTATCTGCTTTTAACGTCGGCAATTGATTCTTTAAAAGTAGGCATATGCTTGTTAATTTACGTCAGAAAGCCACGGAAATCGAACATTTAAAATTAGAAAAAGAATAACTATACGTAGCGACAGACAGTGACACAGAATGGTCCATCTATCCGCCGACAGAACGAAGATACTGGTCGGAAATCGCGAAAGGAGAATGAAGAAGTCGCAAAGAACGTAATGCAGAGTGAACGCGCGTGCACGCGAGGGGAGTCTGAATTCGGCACAACACCTGTTGGCATCTGGGTCGATTCTGGCTGTGTGCTGGCAGTGTCGGCTGGATTACGGCTGCCGATTCTGGGGCGTCATTCATTCTGACGAAAGCCCGATTAAACGAATCCTGCATGGCGGAATCGGGCCACATATATTTGGCTAGCTGGGCGGTAGGGGCAATGCCACCCAAATGCTACTCTTACCCCCCCAAAGCCAAGTCGAGAAAAAATTATGCAATACAATTATCTTATCCATTAATGTACTGATTAGCCTACCATGGCTTTAGCTTTATATGAAAGCATCTCAAATCTCGCCTAGGGCTTCGAAAAAATGTTCATGAATAAAACATTTCATTTTAGAAAATGCCCCGTGTAAGGTTGTGTAGAAACGCAGGAAATTCGTTTTTAAAGGCTCAATCAACGCAGTCTAAACGGCCCTGACACTCACACACAAGCAAAGCACACCTGATAGGCCTATGTTTCGTTTAAATATCGCTGGTAGGGATTATTAGCCTTATTCACCCTTTTGAGTTGCTCGTCAGATTGTAGCTATATCTCTGAGGTAGACTATTATTTTACAGAGTGTAGTCTACACGAGTTTTGCTTTGTGTTTATTTTTGTTTATCGGCTAAGACATCGGCACTTTCTCGCCGCATGGAGGTTTTTGGAGAAGGTGTTGATAGGCTACTGCTGAGATTTAAATTGCGGTTATTAGGCCTACTTACAATATTCTTTAATCATATAGAATATACAAATTCAATAACTGATCAGGTCTAATCATAGTTAATCAGTAGGCTAAGTGCTTCTCAAATTCTTATCGTCTCTTGTACCATAGTCGACAAAAGTGAATATAGCCTACCTGTTCTTCAAGTGATGCTGCTTTTGAGCTTTCTTGTACCGAAAGTGAACAGCAGCTGAGTCAAGCCCCTGATTTATCTCTGCATGTTCATTCGGGAAAACGAAACCTAATCGAAACCAGGGGCGGCGCCAGGGGTGAGTTTAATGGGCTTAAGCCACAAATGTTTTTAGAAAAGCCCCGAATCTTTTATGAATATGAACCCCACATTTTTTTACTCTCATAATAATAACATAAAATATCGCTATGTTCTTTGCACTGTCGCTTCAGAAAAGGATCTCTCGCAGGCAGTCAGCCCAGCAAACGGACGTCCCATTTTAGTCCCCTCAAAGTTATGATGTGACGTTCCCTATGGATGTCCTAAAAACATTACAAGGACGTTATTAAAGTCCTAGGATTGTCACTGTTTGGTTACAATATGACATTTAATTTGAATATTTCGGGGACGTTCAAGCAACGTCCCTATCCGGCAATGATATGACGTTGTGCTCATAACATTCATGGGACATTCAGGGACGTTCCTGCAACGTCTGTTACTGGTTACAATATAACGTCATGTAATGAATGTCTGGGGGACGTTACGTCCTGGGAACGTTCTCTGTGACGTCCACGTAACGTTTAGAAAACCCTACAAAAAGACGTCAAGGCGACGTCCTAATGGCATTTCGAGACGTTCAGGGGACGTCGCGGGTACCTAATTTTGTTAGCTTGGGAGCCGCTACCCCTTGCTAATACAAACGCGCACACGCGACATGAAAGCAGCGGCACTTTATAATCACTTTGAACGTCTCAACCGCAACAGCGAGACACCAGTCAAGGAGTCAGTTGGGAAACAACATCGTTTGAGGCAAGTCTATCGATCCAGTATCACATCGATATGAATGTATCCCGACTGTGATACGTAACGCTATGTCGATTATATTAAGAGAAAGCAACAGAAAAATGGTTACAAACGCTTTGATAAATAGCCGCACCCTGTCGTTATTTTTGTAACGTAACTCGCTAACCATAACGTCAACCTTAGCCTACTTATCAGTGTCCTTGCTTATAACTGACATAACGTTATCTGACAGGCTACTTGTCCTGGAAAAAAGGTTTAAGGTATGTACCTAGCTAGCTACCGTTAGCTAGTTGGCTAACGGCATTACCAGCAGCAGTCCTGAGTGGAGAGGAGATGAGAGGATGAGAGGAAAGGAGTGAATAGGAGCCAGGAGGAGAGGAAAGGAGTGAATGAGAGAGGAGGCAGGAGGAGAGTGGAGTGGAGAGGGAAGGAGTGAAGAAGAGAGGAGAGAATGAGTGGAGAGGAGCGAAGAGGAACGTGGATAAATGAGATGGAAAAAAGGAGTGATGGTAGAAAAGGAGTGGAGAGAAGAGAAGACCAGAGGAAAGGAGTGGAGAGAGGAAAAAAGGATTGGTTTACAAGCAGCAGATGGTGAGTAATCTTCAATCAATCAAGCATTCAAACTTTATTTATATAGCACTTTGCAGGCAAGCAAATTCAATTCAAAGTGCTTTACATAGCCTAAATAAGATTAGGAAATAATAATATCCCTTAACCCGGGAGTTCATCATACCCCACCCAATGAAGCAGTCCTACTCCCAACTGAAGGAGGTGAGCAACATTATCTTGAATGACAAAACAGTTAACTATAATACAACGTCTTACACCTATTTTTCATTTGTTTAGTGGTTTGACTGAACTCAGGATCTTTCATTTTGTCTGCTACAGGCTACATCCTTAAACAAATCACTATTTTGAGGTTTTCTGTCGTCCAACTGCAAAAATGATTATTTCTTTTAATACAGAATTTAAGATTTGTCTCCTCATCGGACCAGAAGTGATGGTTGCGTGCTTGCTACGACATTTATTTTATTTATTTATTTTTTTACCGTAAATTAGCGGGCTAACTTCAACACCCGAAACACATTCCGAATCTGTAGGCTACATGCACAGACTGTGTCGCTGTAAACCGAATAATGTGTTGTTAAGCCTACATGCTTTTAATTTTTAGGTTATTATGCATGTGCAACATATTATTTATTTTGCTTTTTGCATATTTTTGAGGATTTTCCGGCGGGTTTTACTTTAAGGAATAAGGTATTTACATAGGCTGCAGCTGTATCGTAACCGGAATACTTTTCATTTCCAAATAAGATCAATAACGATGTGCATGCAATGTTTCCCATACCATTAAGGCTATTTTGTATTTTATATAATTATAGCCAAGCCTAGATTTGTTCAATATCAGACAATCAAGAAGATTTACAAAAGAAAGAAAAATAAAATGTGATATAACATGCAACAATAAGACCATGTGAGAGGCCAGTGGTCTAACCTTAACCTCAGAATAAATTCATTGTTTTCTATCTTTTTTCAGTATAAAAAAGCAGAAGCAGAGTTTAACTAATGGGCAAAATGTATTCCTGTTCAACCTTTCGAGATTCAGCTGGGTAAGCTTTAGGTCATTGGTATGAAATGAGAGTATACACATATGCATAGGCCTACATAATACAGTAGCAACGGCCAGATTCTTGGTGTGGTGGTGTGCCGCTATTGTTTACTGTTATGGGAAACACTGTTATATCTCTCAAAAGTCACAGAAATGCATGAAATGAGCTCTTGTAAATTCAAAATCTTCTGGGGGTGTACCAGACCCCCTATTTGATTGAGTGTATTGACAGCCAAAGTGTTAGCCATTGTAATGCTACTGTCAAAAAAGACAGGCAATATTAAGGTGACTGCCAGTGCTAAATGATAGTCCATGTAATGTCATTGTAACTTCAGTGTTAAAATGACAGTAATCCAATGGGTGGATTATTAGCTTCTGGGGGTGTGGTTACAGTAATTGTGCAGGGAGATCTTTTCATGGGGCCCAAAATCCCTGGCGGCACCCCTGGGTCTAGGACAACAGTGTCAAATTCGTTCCATCAAGGGCCGAGTGTATGCAAGTTTTTTTCTAACCATGCTCTACACCAGCTGATTCCACCAATTAGTTCACCTCCTTGGTTGAAGAGCTGAGCTAATTAGTGAAACCAGCTGGTGTAGGGCACAGTTGGAACAAAAACCTGCATACACTCGGCCCTCGATGGAATGAGTTTGACATCCCTAGTCTAGGGACTGAATTTGTGGGCCTCAGTGTGAGAATTGATTACTCCAGCTGGACTTTCAGAGAAACAGACTGAGAAAAGGATTTTCAACGTGACAGGTTATGTTTTCTGGATAAAAGGTAAGCTGTATGTATATTATATACACAGATATAGATATATATCTCTTGGGTAGCTTAAGAATTGTGTGGTTCAAGATGCATTTTTTAATTTAATGCTATTGTTTGTTTCCTGCTTTATATTTTTTAGAGACATTTGAGACATTCTTTTACCAACTGGACAAGCCAGGAGGTGTGCCAGCAGCTTGGTTATCTATTTCCAGCACGTGCACTTAACAGATTTATTTTATTTTTTTTCCAGTTTCACATGTTCACATGCCCTATGTTGAAGATGTTATCAAGTTTCATATGGAAAAAATAAGTTAAATAGCATTTCACTGATGTTAAACTTGTTAAGGATCCATGGAGGGACTGGACTGAAATGCACGACTCAGAGACAGAATATAAATATGCTCACTGGGAGCCTTTATTACTTCGTCCAATACTCCAGAAGTATAGGGAGAGAAGAGAAGGGACTGGATCCTGGGATGGCGTTAACAGGGGCAGAGCGGGGAGAGGGGAGCAGGCAAGGGGCTAGAAGGTGGCTGAATCCCGGGTAGGCATAGCAGAGGAAGAGCGGGATGCGGGAGACAGGGATGTGTGGCGTAGAGCTAGGATATGGCTGCAGGCTGGCAGGCAAGCAGACAACAAACAAGGTGCTAGTTTCAGCAAAGCAAGAACCAGAGTGTAGCGTTAGTTGGCTAGGCGAAGCAAGACTATGTAGCGCTAGGACGCTAGTGTCATGGTTAGTGGCTGTCTCCTTTTGTTTTTACCATGGTTTTCTGTTTGGCGTCGTCTGAGGCTCTATCGGATTTTTTCTTCCTCCGTTCCTGTGTTTGGATCTCTCCGGGTCATTATCTTCTACACCTGTGTTTGGTTCCTTATCTGTCAGGTTTTAGGTTAGAAAATAGAGAACCAACCGCGACAGATAAGGATTCAGAAAACGTATCTAAAAGACACGCCACAGAAGCAGAATTAAACCGCAAAAGGGAAACTGATAAGCGGGAGAAAAACTTCCCTAGCTCAAGGCTAACACAAAACAACCTCAAAAGGAGGCGAGGATTCGCTAGAACAGCGAGAAACAAACAAAAAGAAAGAACCTCACGCACTAATTGATCTGCGTATAACAGAGGTTGAGAACTGAAAAGAAACGAACAAAATAGCAAGCCTGTAGCTACAGCTCAGTCGGCTAAGAAGCTGCACAAAGAATAAACAGGCTGCAGACAAAAAGAAAAGAATAGAGAGCGATAGGACAGAAAACCAGAGATTCTAATGCTATATCTATTCCAATAGCTGTGTCTCTGTAAAACATAAAACAGAGATACAGAAGCTAGAGACTATTACCTATACCTAATACCGGCTTTCTAGTAACTACTCCACAACAATCTAGAAGCACCGGAAAGCGGAAGTGAAGCTCTATTTATAGCCGACGGAAA
This sequence comes from Synaphobranchus kaupii, assembly GCA_029718625.1. Taxonomy (NCBI): domain Eukaryota; kingdom Metazoa; phylum Chordata; class Actinopteri; order Anguilliformes; family Synaphobranchidae; genus Synaphobranchus; species Synaphobranchus kaupii. The sequence goes on along the minus strand of CM056383.1, from coordinate 59,405,077 downwards.
CCAAACACAGGTGTAGAAGATAATGACCCGGAGAGATCCAAACACCGGAACGGAGGAAGAAAAAATCCGATAGAGCCTCAGACGACGCCAAACAGAAAACCATGGTAAAAACAAAAGGAGACAGCCACTAACCATGACAGCTAGACAAGCAAGACTAAGACTGTGGCTTTTGTTAGACAAAACAAGACTAAGACTGCAGATACTAGACCAGACAAGATTAGAGTTTTAACAACAACAAGACTCAACAAACTGGCACAGGACAATGAAGACTGGGAGAATATATAGCAGAGTTAATGAGCTAATGAATGCATGCAGCGTGAGAATGTATGCGAGTGATTAACAGCGAAGAGAGCGTGAGGAATGCAAGCGGGGAAAGGAATGTGATGGGCAGAGGAAATGCGAGAGAGAATTAGTAACAACAAAGAGGGAAACCACGCCCAGCCTGCACCATGAGGAAGACAAACAGGGAAATGTAAAAACAAGACAAGAGACGTGAGGGAAAGGGTAAAACACGGAGCACAAACGGGGACGGGGACTGAGAGGACCGGAGAGTGTAACAAAAAAAAAAGTAAAAAGTAAAAAAGTATTTGCACACCTGGTTATTGTAGTACAGGTGCTTAAAGGATAAAGTCAGATATATAGAAAAAGAGAAGTACTCCTGCACATCGTATCTTGCATTAATCTCAATTTTTTTTATTCAGTGCTGATGTTTCGTTCAACAACTTTTTTCAAAGCTTTCTGATGTTAAGCTCAACTGAAACGGGTCAATTTTGACCCTAACATAACAGGAAGGTTAATGGTTTATTTATTTTATCTTTCTTAAGTTCATTCATTTAATTCAGTCAACCTGTTTTTTTACTTATTGTTTGTGTTTTTAAATTAATCTGGTATACCAAGTAGTCTTTGACACTAACCATCTCTTTTCTCTCTCTGCTATGTCTCTACTGCCAGAGGTCACCCAATGTCAATTTCGGAAGACACCCTGAAGTGCCTAGACCTCTTAGTCATGTTGCTCCTGCTCTCACATATGACCCATTTCTGCTGGATCTACAGTGCATCCGGAAAGTATTCACAGCGCTTCACTTTTTCCACATTTTGTTCTGTTACAGCCTTATTCCAAAATTGATTAAATTCATTTTTTCCCTCAAAATTCTACACACAACACCCCATAATGACAATGTGAAAAAAGTTTTTTTGAGATTTTTGCTAATTTATTGAAAATAAAAAACTAAAGTTTCTCATTTACATAAGTATTCATACCCTTTGCTTTAACTTATTTTTAAAGTATCATATTTCATATTTGGTCGCATATCCTTTACATGCTGTTACTTCCTGAAGTCTGTGGCCATCAACATCAAAAAACTGTCGATATCTTATTTTCAGGTACTGTTACAAGCGATACTATAACCTCTCTGCATTTGAATGGATCTCTATGGAAATTGGGGGATGAGACTAGATTCAGCTGTAAATTACACTGGTACAGTTTGGAACACATGGCTGGCTAAATGGCTGTAAGTTATCAAGGGTCTGAGCTATCAAACGAGGCCCAAACCATCACTCTGTTGCCAGATATGGAGTAGATGTGGATGGATCACTTTAAGGGTTGTTTCTCCTGACTTTTTTCCCCATAGAGTTCTATAGGAAAATGAGTCCGGAGAAATAACCCTTGCAGTGATCCATCCACATCTACTCCATATCTGGCAACAGAGTGATGGTTGGGGCTCGTTTGATAGCTCAGACCCTTGATAACTTACAGCCATTTAGCCAGCCATGTGTTCCATACTGTACCAGTGTAATTTACAGCTGAATCTAGTCTCACCCCCCAATTTCCATAGAGATCCATTGAAATGCAGATAGGTTATAGTATCGCTTGTAACAGTACCTGAAAATAAGATATCGACAGTTTTTTGATGTTGATGGTCACAGACTTCAGGAAGTAACAGCATGTAAAGGATATGCGACCAATTATGAAATATGATACTTTAAAAATACGTTAAAGCAAAGGGTATGAATACTTATGTAAATGAGAAATTTTAGTTTTTTATTTTTAATAAATTTGCAAAAATCTCAAAAAAACTTTTTTCACATTGTCATTATGGGGTGTTGTGTGTAGAATTTTGAGGGAAAAATGAATTTAATCAATTTTGGAATAAGGCTGTAACAGAACAAAATGTGGAAAAAGTGAAGCGCTGTGAATACTTTCCGGATGCACTGTAGATCCAGCAGAAATGGGTCACATGTGAGAGCAGGAGCAACATGACTAAGAGGTCTAGGCACTTCAGGGTGTCTTCCGAAATTGACATTGGGTGACCTCTGGCAGTAGAGACATAGCAGAGAGAGAAAAGAGATGGTTAGTATCACCTTTCCCATCCTGATTGCTCCCCCCTCTTACCTCATAGGGCTTCCCCACCTCATCCAACAACCCTCCTAGATTTCTAAATAAAATTGTTTGCTAAATAAAACTCTGTGTTTGCTATTCTATGTACATGGGGAATTGGACATGCCTTTGTAGAATTACTGACTACTACTACTACTGCTAATAATATAAATTAAAGAACTATGTAATAATAATGAAGACCAAAATAATGATCATACCATACACCAAAAGATATGGAGAACCTCTCAAGATTCTAAATGGTTCTTGGTAGAACCATTATAAGATAAAATGGTTCTAAGCAGAACCCTTCATAGAGGGTTCTAGGTAGAACCATTCAAAATGAAAGGGTTATAGGTAGAACCCTTTGCAGACGGTTCTTGGTAGAACATTAGAAGACAAAAGGGTTATGGCAGAACCCTTCATAGAGGGTTCTAGGTAGAATCAAATAAAAAAGGTTATCGGTAGAACCCTTCACAGAGGGTTCTAGGTAGAACCCTTCCAAGCAGGTTCTACCTAGAACCTAAAAAGGTTCCCCCACAGGGACAAGCCAGAGAACCCTTTAAGGTTCTAGTTAGCACCAATTTATTTTAGAGTGTACTAAGACTGAACTCCTAGTTTTGCATAAAATATGTTAACAAAATCATCCCCATATTTCCCTGAGCTTGGAGGGAGCTTAGTTACAAGATTACTGGCTACGAAGGAAAAAAGTACATTGAATTTGTTGGCAACCTTAGCTTTATGAAAAACCATTTTCTCAATGATGACTAGTCCAATGTTATGAGACCTTTTTAACCATTACCTTTGCTCCCACAGCTTAGTTCTTTTAAGGCTTTCCAGAGCTTTGTTGGATAATCTTTATTGTCCCTGATCTGAGATATAGTCCTTTTTGGCTGCTTTGATTTTCCTTTGTAGTTCATTTCTGAGCCATTTGTATTACTCTTAGGCCTACTCTGCATTCTCTTGTGATTTCCTTAATGATATTAAGGCAGAACTTCTTCGCCTGAAGGCAGGGCTGGACTGGGACAAAAAATCGGCCCTGGCATTTTTGGCCCAGACCGGCCCACCACAATCGGTCAGACACCACCCACCAGTACATCATCCTTGCGGTCCCCTTAAATATGCGTACCTACTGTACTATTCCCCCAAACCACTACAAAGCTGAGTAGTAAGTGCCGTGGACTCAAAATACAAGCCTGTTTTGCTCTAATATTTACAAACAATACAAATGTAAACAAACCTTTCATGGCTTTTAAAGTACATCTAAAACTCATTTTTAGCTCTTACAAACTGATATTCCTTGTATCAAGAGCTCTGCCAGAGCTAAAAGATACTTTAAGATGTACAAAAAAAAGAAAAAAAAATATTTGAAGGGCCATAAAATAAAGTTACTCAGTGTACCTTTAACATGATTATACATTCAGGTCCAGAATTGTTGGAATTCCCTGACAAAGATGTGCAAAAAGCTGTACAATTTAAAAAATACCATTCTGGTAATGAGCAAATAGTTGTTTATTCAATGAATGCATGGATCTGTTCCATCTTATTTCATTTGATACTAACTATTCAGTTCATACAGATTTCAAGTATCCAAATATTTATGATGAATGTTGCATAAGGTTTACACAGTTAATAGATCACCTTTTTGTTTTATATTAATGTTCAGAGAGGAGTAATAGTTAGATCTTTGTATGTGATAGGGAAATTAAATCAATTGTGTGCTTGTTTGTTTGGGGAGTTTGACCTACCATTCATGCACCTACCATGTGAAGGTGCATGCTCAATGCACAGCAACACCAAACAATTTGAACTTACTGTCGGTGGAGAGCTACCCCACAGATAGTAACAGTTATCCATACCATATATATCCTAATAGTTACCGCCATAACTGGCTGAGAATAAACATATAGGACAACTTTGTTGCCTGTTGTTGGAAATGAAAAGTTTTTTTTCTAATACATAAGCAGGCATACATTTTAGCACATCGTTATCAAGGGAACCCTTAGCCTAATAATTTTAATAAGATTATGATGATATGATATGGACCTAGGTCACTCACAGCAACGGGGGCTTAGCCAACGCGATGCTGACAAAATAACGTTGGCTAGTTAACGTTAGAATAGTCAGCCGAAGTTGCGACTGCATTAGGGAACTACAAAACAAAAACAATGCCAATAGCTTATGCTGCGCTATTTGACATTGACTGACTGAGTGACCACCAGCAGTAGGTGACGGTCTTACTTTATGATAGCATTACGATTATGTTATCTTATCTTATTACCATCGACATTAATTGAATTAATCATCATCATCGTCATCATGGCATGGCGCACACACACTACCTCCCTGCGAGTCATTAGTCGTTAATCATGAAGGTACCATGCTTACCGCTTCAACTACACTCTCCTCCTGCTCCTGCTCACTCTGTCCCTCGGCCCTGTCATGCTCACTCCGTCCCTCCTCGGCTCCCCTGTCACACGCCTCTGCTCCTCTGCCTGGCAGTGGCCATAGCCAGCCACCTCTCCTCCTTCAAGTTCCACCTGTTGCTGCACAATGTTGGGTACTGTAGATGTTGAAGCTACTGCAGCCCCTGCAGCAAACATGTCTGTTATTTTTGCACATTTGGCGACATCCGCCTCTAGATTCTTTTTTTTTTTTTTGGCCTGCAACTTCTCCGCACCCTCCTTGCATTTTTGTTTATCCATTTTAACGCCCTCATTCATCCACAGATTTTCGGCTCTGAGCCACCAGCCATGGCATCTGACACGAGAAACAGAGGACAGAGGGGGAGGGGTGGGGCCTAGTAAGAGATTTTATTGGGCCAGCCCAGTGTCAGTATAGAAAATGAACCAATGGGCCGCTGTCCCTGCTTTATGGGCCGGTCGTTGGCCAAAATAATTTTTTTTAATTTTTTTTAATTTATATTTAATTATATCGGCCCCAAGGTGCGTCGACCCACCGGGAAAATGCCCGGTATGCCAGATTACCCTGCCTGAAGGTGTCCAGTATATCAGTTTACCCATGGGCTCTCTGCTTAATCTTGACTTGTTTAGAAGGGGCTATAAAATCTACCACCCTAAGGAAAATGTCCTTAAAAGCTAGCCAGGCTTTGTCAACACAATCGCCCCTCAGTACTGTTGCCCAATCCACCGTGCTTAGGTGAGCCCTGAAGGTCTCCGTACAATAATTTTTAAGTGAGCAGATCCGTGCAGTTTTATGACTGGCAAAGATCCTCTTGCGCACTTTCCTGGTGCAGAAAGTGTGGTTAAATTTGTTAATACCTTATTTACCTTACCACTCGTAACAAATAATAATAATGTATATTCTCAGTACATTGCCATACAGTTTATTTCTAATGTGACAACTACTACATTCTAGAGCTCCTAAAATTTAAACATGATACAGCATGTTTAAAATTTTGCTGAAGCAATCGCACCAAAGTTTATTCCAGGACTTGGGGAAAGACAACGGATTATGTCGGTCTCTAAAGCATGTTCCGGAACTCAGAAAATCTTTTGCGGAACTCACTAATCTCATCCTGCAGAGAGACTTCCTCACTATCCGCACACATATCTACGAGATACTGTGGAATGGAGACGCCTTTTAAACTCCCTTACCTTAGTAACCTAAGGGATATACCTTACAGAAGAGACAAAGGGGTTCAGTAACCAGTAACCATTTTATTTTTGGCCTCGGTGCTCAAAAAGGGTGGTGCGAGAGAAAGGGTTATCAGCAATGTAGCTTATTAGTGCATTTGTAAACCATTACCATAAGAAGTCTTTTAACTCAATTTCATCTTCCACTCTTATTTGACAAAGCACATTAAAAAACTTTATTAAACTAAATTAAAAACAAAAATCTGTTACTTGCAATGTGACATTTCAGCCATAAGTTGTATGCATAGTCTAAACTTTTCCACATTAACTCTATTAACTTTGGCCCTCCAGAGGCAATTTCCACCTGGTTTCTATAGTTTTATTTAAATGTCAATATCTCAAAAAATATTCCCTGCACATCCATGGTTTAAAGTTCAAATTGAAGAAGAAGCCGTATCATTCAGAAATGCAACAGAATACATTTATTTCAAAATAGTTACATACAGTATATATATATATATATATATATATATATATATATATATATATATATATATATAATAACCATAACATACGTCACCTAATGTATTTAAAAACGTACAAAAGTGAGTGTATTTACACAACAACAGCAACATATTTCAGCCCCAAGTGCGACGGGTGGTCGCTGTGGAAATGTCGACTGTACGGGACTTTGGCGAAATTTAACAAGATAACCTCTTCAGGGTTAATCAGAAAACAGCTGTAGCTGAATATACTGGTAAGTACTTATAAACATATTTATATGAGAGATTTCGGAGAAAAAAATGAGGTGTCTTCTAAACCGAAAGTGCATCAAGTACTGTATATAGTACAGTAAGCAAGGGAAAACGGCGAATACTCATTTGTAGGCTACAACGTTTAAAAAAAGTATTATTGTTTCTATACGTGAACATGATTTTCACGTATAAAATGCACTGTGTATAAACGGTGCATTTTATGCATTTTACAGGCTGTGGCGAGAGGAGGGCTGTAAGTGCTTTGGGCTATTAATAGCACCCTCCTATTTTATGGCACTGCAGTGTAACTGGAGAAGCTGAGGTTTTTGCAAGCGGCTACCCTTTTAAAAAATACTGCGTCAAAATGTACGGGTTTTCTTAAAGCTGTAGTTTATCATTTCAGACAAACATGAATACTGTAATTGAGACGGATACGTCTCAACCACTAGGGACAAAGAGTTTGTAGAGTTAAGTACAAATTTGATAAATCATGCAGCTAGCATGGAAAATAAGCAAATGCACAGATTTACACACAAATTTGATAAATTAAGCCATTGAAATGCTTCAGAGGAAATTGCCAATCTTTTTGTGGGCCAGCGTGAGGCGCTCCACGCGGTTCTGCATGTCAATCCTCCTGCGGCTGACATCTGACTCCTCGCGCAGCATCTCATTAACGTTGCCTCCATCCATCAGGTTAAGCATCTCTCTGCCCAACATCCGGCCCGACTGCTTCAGCAGGAAGAATTGGATCAACATCGGCACCTGGTCAGCCAACCGCTGAACAAAGATCTGCGGAGAGGGGAAGCGAGGAAGAGATATTTTCTGGGATCTGAAAATTCTGCATGCCCCCCAAAACAAACCAATGCTTCAAGACGCTGGAGGAACTCATAACAAACCATTACATGACTACCTGTCCACTAGGCTCCATCAGTAGTCCTCCAGTCTATGGCTGCAATTGGATTGTAAAAAAATTTGGTCCTTTTTCCTTTCCTTGCAACTTTTCCTTGACCTCGTTATAAAACATCACAGGGGTCAGGGAAAGGATGGAAGGAGTGATTTACAAGGAACCTAGCTTCAGTTTACTGTGGAATTCAAACCTCCTCTACCTTGCGTCATGGTGAGACGTGTGTTATTGTTGTGAGTGTTCAACATAGCGAACTACAGCTTCACGAAAATTACTACAAAAGGCGCATTTTGTTTGTTCACTTTCTATTACAAGCCAATGCTAACAACAATGCTAGCTACTGGCATTTAGATTTCTGTCATTTCTCAGAAGATCTTCGCTCATCCATTGTTGTTTGAATTTGGTAATTCGGTAGGCCCCGGAAAACTCAGATGCTTATGTAAACATTGGCGGCATTGCATTGTGGGGCGCAAATACTACTTTCCTTCTGAAAAGGATAGTCCAGAGCATCCTTGGTGGAAGGATGAATAAAAGGAATCATGAAGCTCCTTTCCTTCTCAATATAAGGAATTTAAAACGGTCCTTAGCATGGCTGCCCGGGAAATATTTCCGGGTCATGCGATCTAAAGGATAATTCCTTGCTCGAATTTGACTATTGGAATCATAGACCTTATAAAAATATAGACGAAATGATGATGACGTCACCCATTCATTTCCTATGGCTCGTTGGCGCATGATGCCCAAAACTGGCCTGAACAGGGCGCTGCCATTGCATTTTTGCAACCATTTTGCAACCAACACAAGCACATTGGAGCGAAAGGTTGGAGTCCATGGGTGGATTCCAATCGCTTATTTTATCCGTTCTCTTCTCCTCTGTCCTTGTCTGACCCGGAAATCGATCAAGGTTCGCCATCTTAATGGATATTCCAAAGCGCTAAATGCTCCTCTGAGGAGTGGGGAACGATGAAGTTTCTGTATGCACTTATTGTATGTCGCTTTGGATAAAAGCGTCTGCTAAATGACTGTAATGTAATGTAATGGCTCCCGGAGGGTGCTTCAGTGAGGAAACACAAGTATAGCCTTTGCCGAAGCCTTTTCTCGGAACGTGTGACGTGTATAAATTATCCACCACTCTTCACGTCTGCCATGTCGCAGGCACACCCCCCACACAAATGCAATTTTACTGTTCCTTTCCATTTATTATCTAGCACTAATTCATAATGACACACATTCTTTATAATATAAAGATGTTGGTAGATAGGCTTTGGACCGGGTCCAGGGAACATTACTAGCGACAGTTTTGATGTTAAGTAGGGTGCGTGTTTGGTGGTTAAAGGGAGTGCGGGGAAGAGCTCTGTAGCCAAGAACAGTCCTGATTGCTCGAGTTAAATTCCAACCTGTTATGTTACGTCCTTTCGGATGGAAGATTCCTAGGCTTGGCCCCGCCAAGTTACGGGTGATCGTCCCAGTGTGTCGAAGGCTTTTTAGAAACTCCTTGCAGTAAGTTTTGTCCAGGTCCATTGAGGCTTGCTCCTTTGTTACTCAGTATCTATCTAGATATTAACTTTAAAAACGCGGGGCACTAATATAAAATACAAATGTGCATACTATCAATAAGATAACTGGAACAGCTAATTAAAAAATAAATAAAATGGGTGATTCCTCGGATCGAGTTTAACTCTCAGTCGGCAGCTCCAAACGGCGTGTTGTCTCTCCCGCGTGTGAACAAAGAGTCTCTGATCCAGGAAATGGAATTAGTTTTACCCGTTTGAGATATGTACATGTAGCTCTCAGCATTTCATTGCAAACTAAAAAAATTTGCATTTTTGCCAAGATTTCTTTGCATTTCTGGCACTTTATTTTGACCTAAATTATAAAAATAAACAAATCTAAGTTAGTATTGTAAATGGTACAACTGTTTTTCAAATTTGGCTTCTGCACGAAGGCGTTAACATCCCCAGATGATATACTTATTTTCGGGTATTCACTGATAATAGTATGGATGATATTTTATGCATACTGTATGTCACTAAACAGTATGCAGTATACAGTATTGTAGCACACTTTAAACAGGACGCAGTAGAAACGACGATTCGGGCCAGCCTTGGAGTCACTTGTACAATATGGAAGGTGCAGACAGCAACATGGAAAAGGCTGGCTATGTGCCATGATGCATACCCACATACTAGTTAGTACGCATAGCAAGTATAGTCACCATTTGTTTGTAATTACTGTGTTCCGCACCGCGAGTATGCAAAAATCAAGTACATACTAAAATCCCAGGATGTGTACTTCCGTACTTGACAGGACCCAGAATTTCAAGTATGCATCACTTGTATATGTTCTTCGTTCCCGGAGATCATTGCGCTAATCCATAGACTGTAGAAAAAGAGAGCTAAACGTAACTACCGCAACTCATCTCATGAATTTAAAATGTGCACTACCGGCTCCATAGTTAAACAGAAAGTGCTGTGAAGCTAGCCACTATGGCCACAATAACTTCAGACTTACGGTTTCAGGCTTCCAGTTCCCATACATACTTTAAGGGGCACAAACTGGCCCCAAAATTAAAATGAAAGTATTAAAAGTAAAAATGTTTAAAACCAGACTCGATATGCATGACTTATTGTTTCTCTGTTGTCTTGGTATACTGTAGCGGCGTGTCGGAGACATTGTCTGAAGACTACCCAGAACACAGTGACCAACCATTTAAAAAGCAACTCCAGACACATCTGCATACTGCAGCTGGTCTTATAACTGGTGCCCTTGCCGTCACCCACCTTGTAACAGGTCTTGGATGTGTATTTGGCCTTGCTGTCAAAGTCTATGGAGCCATCTTCATTAGCCTTCTCCTCATCTGCAGCCACGACTTCATTCAGGGTTTTAAAGTAGATATCGTCCTGTGTGTAGACCAGATGTTCCATTTCAAATTGTTCCAAGATCCTCTCGTGTGCCAGGGCCTGCTGTCTTGACTGGATGTTGTCTATCTTGTTCTGGGGATGGGGGGGGCATAGAGGGGGAAGGTGCTATTGGTTCAGATCTGAGGTTCCCTAACTTTTTAATCACACTGCCTCCAAAAATAACCACTCTGTGGTTTGATACCTACAGTGCATCCGGAAAGTATTCACAGCGCTTCACTTTTTCCACATTTTGTTCTGTTACAGCCTTATTCCAAAATTGATTAAATTCATTTTTTCCCTCACAATTCTACACACAACACCCCATAATGACAATGTGAAAAAAGTTTTTTGAGATTTTTGCAAATTTATTTTTTTTAAAAACGAGCCCCAAACCATCACTCTGTTGCCAGATATGGAGTAGATGTGGATGGATCACTGCAAGGGTTATTTCTCCGGACTCATTTTCCTATAGAACTCTATGGGGAAAAAAGTCAGGAGAAACAACCCTTAAAGTGATCCATCCACATCTACTCCATATCTGGCAACAGAGTGATGGTTTGGGGCTCGTTTGATAGCTCAGACCCTTGATAACTTACAGCCATTTAACCAGCCATGTGTACCATACTGTACCAGTGTAATTTACAGCTGAATCTAGTCTCACCCCCCAATTTCCATAGAGATCCATTCAAATGCAGAGAGGTTATGGTATCGCTTGTAACAGTACCTGATAATAAGATATCGACAGTTTTTTGATGTTGATGGTCACAGACTTCAGAAAGTAACAGCATGTAAAGGATATGCGACCAAATATGAAATATGATACTTTAAAAATACGTTAAAGCAAAGGGTATGAATACTTATGTAAATGAGAAATTTTAGTTTTTTATTTTTAATAAATTTGCAAAAATCTCAAAAAAACGTTTTTCACATTGTCATTATGGGGTGTTGTGTGTAGAATTTTGAGGGAAAAAATGAATTTAATCAATTTTGGAATAAGGCTGTAACAGAACAAAATGTGGAAAAAGTGAAGCGCTGTGAATACTTTCCGGATGCACTATATATGTTTAAATCATTATGGCATCACATACTTTATAAGTCATGTAGCTGTTTAATACAATACATACATTTAATTACTATGATCACAATAATACCAAGGTTTTTCAATCCAAGGTTTATTGTATCTGAAATATGGATGCACTGTATGATATCCTGATGCATTGAGATACTTTTTTATTTTTTAATTCACTCCGTTACAGAACCCAGGGGTACCCCAGTTTAGTTCCATCAAATTGAACTTCGTATTCTGATCACCATTGTGCATACATTTTTCAGAACTATTGTGAGTTTTTTATTATATCAAAATAATTATTCTGGACTTCACTGACAAGGTTATCTTTGTCAAAGGAGCCTTCAGGGGTCTTCCCCAAAACTCATCCTACAAAGCAGACTTCAATTCTAAGAGGTTAGGTTCTAGATCAGCAGTAGCTAACCCAACCATGGTCCTGGCGAGACACAGAGCCTGATTTACTAAGACCTTTAGCATGTGAAAAACAAATAACACAACTAATGATTGGCACAAAATAAATACCATGACCAATCATTGGTCACATTATTGGTTTTGCTTGTGCTAAAAGGTTTTGCACACGCTAAAGGTCGTAGTAAATCAGGCTCACAGTGCATTATTTTCAAATTAACATCAGCAACTAATTTTGCCCCAAGGTGCGTGTAAACTAGGTTAGTTAAAGGATATTTCTTCCTAAACTCCTCAGCTGTTCCCCGTGTGGGACGGAATTCTGCTGCAGCACCACCAGACACCGGAGTTGGGGTATGTAATATAGTTTGATGGCTAACTGTGTGGATGTAGCCAGAATAAGAGCCAGAAGAATGCAACTGCCCAAGCCCATAACTTGTGATACAATACTTAGGACATAGAACATAGTAAGACATAGGTATATGAATATACTATAGGCTTCCCGTTTTTGAAAAATACATTTATCATGGTTTTTGAAGGCTGCAGAAATTGCCCACAAATACCTTATAATACTTTAACTGTACAATTAACTGTTTTAATTGATCAATTTTTGGTATGGTGTGTAACAACAAAAACCAGCACAGCTTGTGGCTCTACAGGACCAGGATGGACCACGCCAGTTCTAGATTAATACAAGCCTAAAACATGATGCGTAATTTACCAAGGAAACACACAGAAGAAAAGGATAATTCATGAAGGAGGTTTTGGCCACATCGGTAAACTGCTTCTGGATTGTGTCTGCAATCAAACATAAGAATCATCACAAAACAATGAACACAGAAATAAAATTTTTAAACCCACACCCTCCATCACCCAACCACCCATATATGCATGCACACAATCTGATGTCACAAAACTACATACACACAATCTGATATCACAGAACATTAGAAATCAGGGTACCTATAGATCCAGTCGGCAAGAGAGGCACACCCACGAAAACATCATACACTCTCCAAGCCCAACCCCCAGGGGGACAATTTGGTGGAGTTTCCAAAGGAAATCAATGAAGCAATCAGTTATAGGTCTTTAAATTACAACAGAATCTAGTAATATACACTGCCCGGCCAAAAAAAAAGTTGCACACACTAATATTTCGTTGGACCGCCTTTAGCTTTGATTACGGCGCGCATTTGTTGTGGCATTGTTTCGACAGCCTTATACAATGTCACAACATTTATTTCCATCCAGAGTAGCATAAGTTTTTGGCTGAGATCTTGGATTGACGACGGGAGAGTCGAACCACTCCGTAAAGTGTTCTCCAGCACATCCCAAAGACTTTCAATGGGGTTAAGGTCAGGAATCTGGTGGCTAATTCATGTGTGAAAATGATTCCTCATGCTCCCTGAACCACTCTTTCACAATTTGAGCCCGATCAATCTTGGCATTGTCATCCTGGCATATGCCCATTCATGGGATAACCTGGTCATTCAGTACATTCAGGTACTTCGCTGACTTCATTTTATTGCTGCATAATATTGCTGAGCCTAGACCTGACGAACTGAAGCAACCCCAGATAATAACACTGCCTCCAGAGGCTTGTACAGTGGGCACTATGCATGACGGGTGCAATGGCGACTTTTTTTTGGGCCGGGCAGTGTATTAAAAACATTGCAATTTTCAAAAATGCCAAAAAGCTGATGGGTTGCTTACTGCATGGAAAACAGATTTAAAAACCTGGATTTGCATGTTTCTTTATTGCCAAGAAACATGTGGCGATCACCAGCTAACGGCACTAGCTCAGGAAATGACATTGCTAAATTTGCTTCTGTAACCGAATGTTCAAAGTGAAATCATTGGATTATGATCAGCTAGCTAATGTTAGTCAACTTTAGTCATGGATCTTGATGTAGTTCCTTACTGGATTCTCTCTTAATAATTAAGAAATACACCAGGCCAAGATGAAATGCCTGGGAAAGTATTAGGTGGCACAACACACAGGGATCTCCCCTGGTGAGATGGAGGAGGAGCAAGAACTGAAGCAACCCCACAGTGCGGAGAGCATCCAAGTGCTACAAGCTCTTGCCCCAGGCTGGACATGTGAACCTTGATGGGTCAAGTGGCCTCAGGCCAGCAAGGAGAATCTCTGGCAGCAGAATATATATATATATATATATATAAGATATTCTCGAGGTAACAGCAAGAGGAGGAGTTGACTGACGCCTCCAGACTATGTCAGCAATAATCGTCAGTCTTGTAGCCGAGAGGTTCGGAACCAAGGAGAGGAAGTCGGCCAGGATCCCATATTCTATATTTGGAGAGCTCCAAAAATCCATCAGCTGAGGCAGGAGTTGAGGAACCTGAAGTGGCAGTTCAAAAGGGCAAGGGAAGAAGAGAGAGGAGCACCCCTTGCTGAGCTCAGAAACATCATCATGAAAAAGCTCGTAAACTTGTGTAGAGCACAGAGGAAGGACAGGACGAAGAAGCAATCTGCCTTTGTCACTAACCCCTTTAGGTTTACAAAAAGGCTGTTTGGGCAGAGAAATAGCGGGGAATTGGTATGCCCAAAGGAGGTGATCGAACGACACCTCCTGGTCACCTACAGTGACCCAGAGAAGGAACAGGACACAGGGCATTGTGGCGCCTTGATTACACCGCCAAGCCTTACCACTGAGTTTGATGACCACAAACCCAGTTGGCAGGAAATTCAAGAGGCTGTCAGAGCAGCTCATGCTAGCTCGGCCCCTGGACCAAGCGGAGTGTCCTATAAGGTCTAGGGAAGGGTATCATTTAGATTTTTCCAATACCAATAATATTTTTTAAACTGTACCTGAACCAGTACCTTCTTTATATTAAAGAGCAAGCAACAACATTAAAGACCGTCTTTTTATTGCAAAGGCAAAGAAACTGAACAATATATTAACTCTTAACCACTGAAATCCCAATGTTATCGCAACAATGGTTCCTTATTTTGTAACGTGACACAAAATAGGCTCGACGACTCTGTTTGTTCTATGTGTTATGGAAATCCACAGACAAATAAATCTTATATGCAAAAAAAAACATACTTTTTTTTAAGTTACTTTGTTTCAGTAATACTTAGAGTAGGCTAATTCTGATTCTTGGAAAACAAACTCCTAAGGGTTACATTACAGAAGAGATGGGGATTATGCTTGTAGTTATTGTAGTTAAAGCGGTTCAAGAACAGTAACCATTTTATTTTTGGGCTTGTGTTCAGAAAAGGTGGTGCTTGAGAAGAGGTTAACCAATAAAATAATAAATAACCTAACATAAAACCTAACTCAACTACAATAACCCATCCATCCATCCATTATCTAACCCGCTTTTTCCTGGGGGGGGGGGGCTGGAGCCTATCTCAGCATGCATTGGGCGAGAGTTAACTACAATATCTTAACAGGAAATTACAGTTACAATACTAAATACACACTTTAGACCATTTTACTTTTGCCATTTTGATGAGCTTGCTAATGGTACCTGCTGTCACTGGCTGAGTCGACAGAGCTAGTGTAATGTTAGCTAGTGAAGCCGTGCGGCAGGGGCATGGATGAGCGATGCTTCGGTTGCCTGTAACTTCCGTAAATGGTAATTTAAAAAAATCTCTACAGCAATAGCAAACCGCAAACTATCGTTCCTGATAAACAAGTTAGCTTACCTACCCTAAAAGACATAATGTGGGTCTGTTCTGGGGTAGATGCTCCACGTGATTTTGTATATGATTTTTGGATTTACACATTACCTTGTGATTGCTGATAGAATACTATTCATACTTGCTATCAGAATTTATTATGAGAGCAGTGTCTGCAATATTTTCCAAAATGTCTCATCACCAATTGTAACTTATAACCGTGCCACCTGGTATGTGTTCTCCTTGATGCATTATGACCCCAACAGCTTTACATAGCAATCAGCCTTACAAAGAGGCTGAACAGCGTGCACTTTTAAACCCTGCCCCATCCCCCACCCCGAGTGTTACCTCTGATGCTGTTTATCGTGTCTATGGCTGGCCACTTCAGCTCCGCCACCAGCCTCTGGAAGACCATCTGAAATACGGTGAAGGTGAAGAACCCTGGAAGCTCACACCCTCTGTGTTTCTCGTTGTACTCCCTCACAACTTCCCGCACCTCTTTGCAAACTGGAAGGATGTGGACAAAACAAAATATTATGTGAACGATTCCAAATACCACACTATGAGCAAATATATTTTACAGGATTAGTACAGAAAGAAAGGTCTCTTCTTTACGTGGCCCTATGATGGTAGCAAGGCATTTGCTAGTTTCATAGGTACAGAGAAATCTCACTCTGACTTTGAGGGAAAATGATATATATACTCTTTCCAATAAAAATACTGGAGACTTCCCTTTGATTATGCTTCTCAGAAATACAGTGCCCTCCACAATTATTGGCACCCCTGGTAAAGATGAGTAAAGCGGGTTATAACAAATTCACCGTTTGGTGAATAAACTTAATCTCACACTGAAAAAATGAGGAAAAATCCAACCTTTAATTGAAGTAAATCTATTCTGAGAAAAAAATACCTATATCAAGAAATTATTATTTTTAACAAAACCACGTGTGCCACAATTATTGGCACCCCTGCATTTAATACTTTGTACAACCTCCCTTTGCCAATAAAACAGCACTGAGTCTTCTCCTGTAACATCTAATAAGGTTGGAGAATACAGAGCAAGGAATCTGAGACCATTCTTCTTTACAGAATCTCTCCAGATCATCCAGAGTCCTAGGTCCTCTTGTGTGCACTCTCCTCTTCAGCTCAGCCCAGAGGTTTTCAATGGGGTTTAGGTCAGGGGACTGAGATGGCCATGGCAGAAGCTTGATTTTGTGTTCAGTTAACCATTTTTGTGTTGTTTTGGATCATTGTCCTGTTGGAAGATCCAACGACGACCCAGTTTTTGTTTCCTGTCAGACGCAGCCAGATTCAGAATAAAAATGTACTGGTATTTCATGGAGTTCATGATGCCATGATGCCATGTACCCTAACAAGGTTTCCAAGGCCTTTGGAGGAAAAGCAGCCCCACAACATCATGGAACCTCCACCATACTTAACAGTGGCGTTCAGGTTATTTTCGGTATAGCCATCCTTCTTTTTACGCCAAACCCACCTTGAGTGTTGGCTGCCGAAAAGCTCAATTTTCGTTTCATCTGACCATAGAACACGGTTCCGGTCAAAGTTCCAGTAGCGTTTAGCAAACTCCAGGCGCTTACGTTTATGGTGAAATGACAGGAAAGGCTTTTTTATGGCATGCCTTCCAAATAACTTGTTTGCATGGAGGTGATGTCTAATGGTAGTTTTGGAGACTTGATGACCCCAAGATGCTACTTTCCTCTGTAATTCTCCAACAGTGATCCTTGGGGATTTTTTTGCCTCTCTTACCATCCTCCTCACTGTGCGTGGGGGCAAAATAAACTTGGGTCCTCTTCCAGGCAAGTTTGTAACAGTTCCAGTTGCTTTGAACTTTTTAACTATTGCCCTTACGGTAGATATGGGCATTTTCAGGTGAGTTGCTATTTTTTTGTAGCCATTCCCTGACTTATGAAGCTCCCTCATTTCATTTGTGTGTTCTCTTATCTTTCCCATGTTGATGTATGAATAAGGGAATATGGCCTCTGTGTCACCTCATATTTATATCCCAGTGAAACAGGAAGTCATGGATTACAGCTTGAACGTTCCTAAATACTCTGATCAACTTTAAAAAGTAAAATATAAAGTAAGAAATGCTCCAGTTACATTTTGTTCATAAGAATTTCTAGGGGTGCCAATATTTGTGGCACACATGGTTTTGTTAAGAATTATTAATACTTGATGAGGGATTTTTATTTTTCTCAGAATAAATTTACTTCAATTAAAGGTTGGATTTTTTCTCATTTTTTCAGTGTGATATTAAGGCAATTCACCAAAAGGTGCAAACCCTTTTTACTCATCTTTACCAGGGGTCCCAATAATTGTGGAGGGCACTGTATGTATTTCAGATCAACAAGTAGTATCATTAGGCAATTGCTCACTTTGCAAAATGTGCAAGAGAAATTCTGTTAAATTCTATATTTCACATCACAGCATGCAAGTTCCTTTATGCCAATTCTGTTTTTTTTTGACAGGGTTCATAGCTGAAATCATGTTTACATGACAAAAATATTTCTGCAATGTAATTCCAAGACCAAGGAAGTTGGCAAGGCCAAATCTGTCATTGTAAATGAGTAATGAACACCATACATTGTCCTTTTGCGCCATCCAGGCATTCCTTCCAATTTTTAAATTCAGATCGCAGCTGGATGAACAGGTTCTCTTTGTTGACAACCTCCCCTGTGCACAGTCGGTTTATCTCTGCGTTGAACTGGGTTATTGTCTGTGGGCCAAAGATACAGGTACGTCAAATCAAATAATACACAGTACAAAATTTCCACAATTATGACTGGTTTTGTCAAAATCTAAAATCTGTTTCTAAAAATCTGATTCTCAGATCACCTCCATTCATAAGGCCAGCTGCCTTACCTCCATGTACCCTGCTCTTTACGAATGGCTGAAGCTAAGCAAGTGTGGGCTTGGTTAGTACTTGGTTAGGAGACCTTCTAGGAAAACAAAGTTGCTGCTGGAAGTGGTGTTGGCGCGCCAGTAGCAGGTGATATTCCCTTTGCTCAAAGAAACCCCAATGCACCAGCGCAGTGATGGGGACACAATGTAATTCGGATGAGACATTAAACCAATGTCCTGACTGACTGTGGTCATCAAATATCCCAGGACAGTTTTCGCAAAGAGTAGGAGGTTCCCCCGATATCCTGGCTAAATTCCCAACCTGGCTCTCTCAACCTGCCACCTAATCATCCCCTGATTTAATTGGCTAAAATAGTTCTCTCCCTCTCTACCTCTCCCTCTGTAAGGGGGAGTGTAAGGTTCGGAGAACCAAACGCAACAACCAAGGAATCTGAAAGCGTATTTCGTGAGAAATACGTCACTAAGTGGACAGCTCCGCAGTAACGGGATAAATGAAACAAAATAATGGGAATCAAAACCTCCCGGTGTAAGCCAACACAAAACAACCCCAAAAGAGGGCAAACTCAGCGATCGCGAGTAGTAAACAACAAATGAATATCACGCACTCACACAAGAGGCGTATAACAAGAGGTCAAAAGAAAACAAAACAAAAGAAAGCCTGTGTAACAACGGCGAAAGAAATTAAATAGAAAAAGAACCTGTAGAGGAATATAAAAGGATAAAGAGAGAAAAGGACACAAAAAGACTAAATAAATCTTTACCCTAACTCTTTAACCGGACTACCTACGTTTCTGACGAGTAACAACCAGAAACGTAGAGACTGCTATCCTTTACCTTACCGACTCCGATAGTCAAAAAGCAAAGACAATATCAAAACGTCGGAAATGCGGAAGTCCTGGGCTATTTATAACCGGCAGGAAATCCAAAACAGGTGAAAGGAACAATTGCCGGGCGAGATGTGTAGTATGGGGCGGCAGTGTAGTATAATGGTTAAGGAACCGGACTTGTAACCGAAAGGTTGCAGGTTCGATTCCCAGGTAGGACACTGCCGTTGTACCCTTGAGCAAGGTACTTAACCTGAATCGCTTCAGTATATATCCAGCTGTATAAATGGATAAATGTAATAAGAAGTTGTGTATGTCGCTCTGGATAAGAGCGTCTGCTAAATGCCTGTAATGTAATGTAATGAGATTCAAACACCGAAACGGAGGCGGAAAAATAGATTGCCCCGATGTCGTCAAACGAAAGAACGACCGCAGAAACAACAGCAGGCTGCCAGAAACCATGACACCCTCTCCACCTCAGCTGATGTGTGGTGATCGTTGTGGCACAAAATGGCTGCTGTGCATCACCCAGGTGGGTGCGACATATTGGCGGTGGCTGAGGTGAGTTTCCCCCTCATCACTGGAAAGTGCTTTGAGTGTGAGAAAAACGCTATATAAATGCAAGGTATTATTATTATCATTATTATTTCACTGTTGACAGTTGTCTATCATGCTTTTAGTGTTTGCTCTTTGCACTTGTATTTTAATTTGGTTCTGTCACTTGTTCTGTATAATGGCTCCTACCAATGCTCCTAGGCTCCAAGCCCCCAAAATCCATCTGCATGTTAAATGTCTTTATACAGTGCCCTCCATAATCTGCACTTTAAGCACAATGCACATGTGAATTGTGCTCATGAAAAATGCACAGGGTGTATTTTCTGAGGGGTGGCAGTTTGTATGATAAAGAGTTAGGGTGAAGTATGTCAATTTGTGTGCATGTGCATACATGTGTGTTTAGACGGAGGTGGCGTGAAGCATGTGCGCATGTGTGCGAGCAGGTAGAGGAGGTATTCGGATATTTGTGTGTGCCCGCATATGTGTGTGTTTGTGCCCGCATATGTGTGTGTTTGTGCGTGCGTGTGCGTCGGCAGGCAGAGGGAGAATGAGATATGTGGAGACTTGCATCGATGAGGTAGATCTTTCTCCTCTGGGGCTCCAGAGGGGGCCCAGCCTCACACAGAGTCAGCTCCTTCTTAGTGTCCCACAGCTGCTTAGTAATTTGCTCGCATATGAGAGGAAGGGATTTCTGGAAAACAAACACACCAGTCAGACAGTAACACTTGCTCTTTATGAGGGGCCGTTTAGGCCAAAATTCATAATTGGCTCGCACATACACGTACAATGCTCTCACACTCACTAGTGAAGCTCTCACGCGCACTAAAAAAGCTTGTGCATAACATCTAACTGCTTGCACACACACCCTAAATCTTCTCATATAAACACAAAGAGCTCGCACATACACGTACAATGCTCTCACATTCACTAGTGAAGCTCTCACGTGCACCCAGCCAGCAGCCATACCACTATGCAATCTGCGCCTGCTGAATGGCTGAAGCTAAGCAGGTTGTGGGCTTGGTTAGTACTTGGATGGGAGACCTCTGGGGAAAACTAAGTTGCTGCTGGAAGTGGTGTTGGTGGGCCAGTAGGGGGCAGTCTTCCCTCTGGTCAAATAAACCCCAATGCCCCAGTGCAGTGATGGGGACACTGTGCTGTAGGAGATGCCGTCTTTCGGATGAGACGTTAAACCGAGGTCCTGACTCACTGTGGTCATTAAAGATCCCATGACACTTATCGTAAAGAGTAGGGGTTTCCCCGGTGTCCTGGCTAAACTCCCAACCCAGGCTCTTTCAATCTGCCACCTAATCATCCCCCCGTTTAATTGGCTAAAAAAAAAAAATGATTCTCTCCACCTCAGCTGATGTGTGGTGAGCATACTGGCGCAAAATGGCTGCCGTTGCATCACCCAGGTGGGTGCTACACATTGGTGGTGGTAGAGGCGAGTTTCCCCCTCATCATTGTAAAGCGCTTTGAGTATCTAGAAAGGCGCTATATAAATGCCATGCATTATTATTACTAACAAAGCTTGTACATAACATCTAACTGCTTGCACACACACCCTAAATCTTCTCATATAAACACAAAGAGCTCGCACATACACGTACAATGCTCTCACATTCACTAGTGAAGCTCTCACGCGCACTAACAAAGCTTGTACATAACATCTAACTGCTTGCACACACACCCTAAATCTTCTCATATAAACACAAAGAGCTCGCACATACACGTACAATGCTCTCACACTCACTAGTGAAGCTCTCACGCGTACTAAAAAAGCTTGTGCATAACATCTAACTGCTTGCACACACACCCTAAATCTTCTCATATAAACACAAAGAGCTCGCACATACACGTACAATGCTCTCACACTCACTAGTGAAGCTCTCACGCGCACTAAAAAAGCTTGTGCATAACATCTAACTGCTTGCACACACACCCTAAATCTTCTCATATAAACACAAAGAGCTCGCACATACACGTACAATGCTCTCACACTCACTAGTGAAGCTCTCACGCGCACTAAAAAAGCTTGTGCATAACATCTAACTGCTTGCACACACACCCTAAATCTTCTCATATAAACACAAAGAGCTCGCACATACACGTACAATGCTCTCACACTCACTAGTGAAGCTCTCACGCGCACTAACAAAGCTTGTACATAACATCTAACTGCTTGCACACACACCCTAAATCTTCTCATATAAACACAAAGAGCTCGCACATACACGTACAATGGCTCTCACATTCACTAATGAAGCTCTCACACACACTAAAAAAGCTTGTACATAACATCTAAATGCTTGCACACACACCCTAAATCTTCTCATATAAACACAAAGAGCTCGTACATACACATACAATGGCTCTCACATTCACTAGTGAAGCTCTCACGCGCACTGAAAAAGCTTGTACATAACATCTAAATGCTTGCACACACCCTAAATCTTCTCATATAAACACAAAGAGCTCGCACATACACGTACAATGGCTCTCACATTCACTAGTGAAGCTCTCACGTGCACTGAAAAAGCTTGTACATAACATCTAAATGCTTGCACACATACCCTAAATCTTCTCATATAAACACAAAGAGCTCGCACATACACGTACAATGGCTCTCACATTCACAAGTGAAGCTCTCACTGACACATGAAATCTCTTACACTCTCACACGTTCAAAAAATCCTCTTGCATTAACTACTAGACCACTTACATAAACATACAAAGCATTCACACATTCACTATTTGTTCTCACATATTCATATAAACAACACACATACACAGACAATATTCAGAATTGATATGTGTGTGTGTGTGTGTGTGTGTGTGTGTGTGTGTGTGTGTGTGTGTTATATGAATGTGTGAGAACTTATAGTGAATGTGTGAGAACTTATAGTGAATGTGTGAATGCTTTGTGTGAACGTGAGAGGGTTTTCAGTAGTATGTGTGAGACATCTCAGTTGAAAAACGGAAGGTATTTCAGTTGAAACGGAAGGTGGCTAAAATCTAGCGTTCTGATTGGCTTAGCCAAGCACACGGCTTCATTCCCCTACTTGATACTTGTGGCTGGCGACAGTTTTCTGTATTTGACGCCGTAATACATTGAGATAATGTAAAAAAAAAACTGCGCTAAAATAATACCGCGTTTGCTTTCCAAAAAAAGCAACGTAGGCTATTTTATGTGCCACAAAAACGAGCGTTTTACTAACAATCAAATGAGCTCCGCCAGTTGTTTTTCATAGCAAACAAGGTTGCAATTGCTTGACCCAATCAATGATGATCAAGGTCAGACCAGAAGTCAGCGAAACTGGTTAATAAACGTAGTGGAGCAAAACACCCACTTCCAGAACGTTTTAAAATGCAATATAACAATCGATTAAGAATTATGAGTAGGCTATTATCAGTAGCTAAAATACCCTGATGCATAGATCTAAGCTACGCCACTGAAATGGAGCGATTGCAAAGGAGGTTGCAGTATTTTAGCTTGCATATGGTGGGCTATAATTCTAGAGCAGTGGTTCCAAAACTCGGTCCTGTGATGGCCTGTTTTCTTCCCAACCAAAATTGCAAGCTATATTGCAATTTATGGCAAGCCATTTTAGCTTTTATTCGACTTCCGTAGCTAGCTACCTTATTAGTCCTAGCTAGTTGGCCATATGTCCCAGCTAGCTACCACAATTGCCCTAGCTAGCTGGCATTTTGGCGCAGCTAGCTAGGTCGTGTGGCCAGCTAGTTGGTCCAAATGGCAGCTAGCTAGGGAAATTGTGGTAGCTAGTTAGGTCATATGGCCAGCTAGCTAGGACTAATAAGGTAGCTAGCAACGGAAGTCGAATAAATGTAAAAACGGCGTGCCACAATCCGCAGCTAGTGAACTAGCTGGCCATAAGAGCCAGCCACCTAGCTAGCGAGCTAGGTCGCAAATGTCTTTTTAAAGCGTAGCTAGTTAACTAGTTGGCCTTAACAATGTCAGCTAGTAAACTAGCTGCCCTTATTTTAGTGTAGCTAGTTAACTAGCTGCACTTTGTTCATTAGCTAGTGAACTAGCTGGCGATTCAACGCAACTAGCTAGAACATATGGCTGGCTAGGTAGGACAAATGGGAAGCTAGTTAGGGCTAAAAAGGTAGCTAGCTACGGAAGTCGAATAAAAGCTAAAACGGCTTGCCATAGCAATTAGCCTGCAAAACACCTGGCGGCGCTCATTCGATTGTAAGCAAAAGGCTCGTTTTTGTGGCACAAAAGCGGCGTTGCTTTTTTGGAAGGCAAACGCGGTATTTTTCTCTGTTTTTATAAGCTGAAAAACTGTGGAAAATACGGCGTTTTTAATTATTTTAGCAGTTTTTTTACGTTGTCTCAATGTATTACGGCGTACAGAAAACTGTCGCCAGCGGGCAGCGCCAGCCAGAAGTATCAGGTAGTGGAGTGAAGCAGTGTGCTTGGCTAAGCCAATCAGAACTCTATATTTTAGCCACCTTCCGTTTCAACTGAAATACCTTCCGGTTTTCAAATGAGACGTCTCACACATACTACTGAAAACCCTCTCACGTTCACACAAAGCATTCACACATTCACTATAAGTTCTCACACATTCATATAACACACACACACACACACACACACATCAATTCTGAATATTTTCTGTGTATGTGTGTTGTTTATATGAATATGTGAGAACAAATAGTGAATGTGCGAATGCTTTGTATGTTTATGTGAGTGGTCTAGTAGTTAATGCAAGAGGATTTTTTGAACGTGAGAGCATGAACATAGTGCGTGTAAGAGATTTCATGTGTCAGTGAGAGCTTCACTTGTGAATGTGAGAGCCATTGTACGTGTATGTGCGAGCTCTTTGTTTATATGAGAAGATTTAGGGTGTGTGTGCAAGCATTTAGATGTTATGTACAAGCTTTTTTAGTGTGCGTGAGAGCTTCATTAGTGAATGTGAGAGCCATTGTACGTGTATGTGCGAGCTCTTTGTTTATATGAGAAGATTTAGGGTGTGTGTGCAAGCATTTAGATGTTATGTACAAGCTTTTTCAGTGCGCATGAGAGCTTCACTAGTGAATGTGAGAGCCATTGTACGTGTATGTGCGAGCTCTTTGTGTTTATATGAGAAGATTTAGGGTGTGTGTGCAAGCATTTAGATGTTATGTACAAGCTTTTTTAGTGTGCGCGAGAGCTTCATTAGTGAATGTGAGAGCCATTGTACGTGTATGTGCAAGCTCTTTGTGTTTATATGAGAAGATTTAGGGTGTGTGTGCAAGCATTTAGATGTTATGTACAAGCTTTTTTAGTGCGCGTGAGAGCTTCACTAGTGAGTGTGAGAGCATTGTACGTGTATGTGCGAGCCAATTATGAATTTTGGCCTAAACGGCCCCTCATAGCTCTTGCAGTACACATGCACTGTTAAACCCTTCACACAGACCCCCTAGTGGCCATGGCACCGGTGCTAATAGATTGGTCAACTCAAACATTCATTGCTCCTGCAACCAAAGTATGAGTGGAAACTACAAACCCCATGTTCTAGCTTTATTAGTACACAATTCGTGACAACTCTGCCGAATACAGAGTTTCTAAGTGCCACTATTGTCACGTAGCTTGTCCATTTAACAAGCAACCCCCCACCCAGTCTCACCTTCAACTATACCTACCCATGTGTGACACAGTGGACAATAGCATGAGAAAATATATTTTCACCACCAAAAATTAGTTTTACACAGAGAGATGTCCTTTTCAAGATTCACTGGTCATTTATTGTCTTGGACAATCCATTTCAGAAATACACACCCCTTTATAATGCTAGTACACATTCTAAAGCCCACACACATAAAACCCTGCATGCTGTTCAAACCTGCCTGATGCATCCCAGTTCATTCTGGTTTCATTGACAACTCTTTTATCCAGTATAGGACATTATAACCTTCATAACCATGTTTGCAATGTCTTATTGGATTATTTGAACCATAAATTACAGCCAGGCATAATAGCATTTCTAGTTTTATTAGTTTCGTTTTACGCAAACAACTTAGAATGTACATTAGCTCGCCGAGGCGTCATTGTTCTTTTCCCGCTAAAATTTACCAAGTATGTTTGATTAAGAAAGTATGCTGTATCTGCACCTTTCTTAACATTACCAGCATTATCCTTTTACCGCTGGCCTCTGGATAGGGGTGGGAATCGAGAACCGGTTCCCGTTAGGAACCGGTTCCAAGTTGTCCGATTCCTGAGAATCGTACGCCTTCGAGCTTATCGATTCTCTTATCGATTCCAGCATGTATTCCCGACAGCTACGCATAGCAAAACAACGTCGCGTCATGCGCGCCGTCGTTTTTCATTCAGTCAGCGCATGATGGCAGGCAGAGTTTGGCGCCCCGTCTAAAAATATAAAATGTAAACCTCATTTTTTTTAAACTAAAACTACTGCTACTATCATTTAAAAATCAATAGAAAATGTGTTCGCGTAAGCTCCATTTTGTGATCCATCTTCGGAAATGATCAACTATTCAGAACTAACAGATTTGTGGAGTGTGTGGACTTCCCTTCGGAGTCTATAACCAACTACAGTGTAAAACTACAGTGTTTTGATTGGCGGTAGACTAATCTGACATTGCCTGCTTGGCGACGCACAGATGAGTAGCCTAGATTTGGAAAGCGAATAACTAACCTAAATTAGCGAAATGATAATCTTCAATCTTCGTCATCTTCAGCTAATAAGAGAAGCCAGCTTGCCTCAGGTAACGTTAAAGATCTCATCTTTCTTCCATGTAAATGTATAGGCTAAATGAGATAGGGGAGAATGGTGACAGTTGAAACTGTTCTAATCAGGGCCGGCCCAAGCCTCCATGGGGCCCTAAGCAAAATTTGATTTTGGGGCCCTCTATTACTGCCAATAATACTGATTATTGATCATTCACACACCTACTATAAACCTATTCTACTTATTCTACTCTGTCATTACGAATACACTTGTAAAACTAAATGTGAGAACTTTTTTGTTGTAGTTAGATTGTAATCCACAGTGATTAATGCCATGGAAGCCAGATTTGCAAACTTGCAGAAAAATCTTTCAATTAATAACGCTATGTTTATTTACTCACATAAATTACTATGCTCTGCAGCAAACAATTGCAAACAACATACCTCAAACTATACGTTAACTAAGTTAATTCATTAACGTTAATGCAAAAACATATTGCTAGCAAACGCCACCGCGTTTGTAATTAACGTTAATTATTAAACATTTAATGTTACTATCAAACATTATCAAAAACGTTTTTTTTTAATGCCAAAAATCGACCCAGAATAATATACACACTGAGAATCAACTTATTCAAAGTATTATACAAACATACAAAACGTTAACTTGAATAGTAAGCTATCTAACCTACCAGTTAAAAGAGACATTTCTCTCGTTTTGAACTAACGTTAGCAAACTGTTAACTAATTATATGCTAACGTAATTTCAACTATAATTAGGGACTTTCCTAATTTGAGGAAACTTTGCAAAATCTCCTTGACACCAAATGTTATACCAAGACATGCAAACATACCTTTATCTTGATGTTTTTTCTCCTCTTCTTCTTTCTTCCTTTTTCTTTTCTCTGCCCCTGAAGGGTATGTCCTTTTTTGCGACATGATTAGGCCTTTCACCTGCTATCTCCTGGAAGCGCACTGTTAACGTTTCTAGAGCGGAGCTCTGACCTCTGACATTCTGACCTCTCACATTTGACACTCTGTTAACATAATGCATATATATATATATTTTTTTTTTTTGTACAATAACGTACATTTGATAATATATGAATCATCATCACTCACACATGGAAAAAAAATAATTAATTACGTTTTTCTTTTTTTAAGTTAATTGCTCTTGGGGGCCCCCTGGTGGTCACGGGGCCCTAAGCAGCCGCTTAGTTCGCTTATGCCTTGGGCCGGCCCTGGTTCTAATAATACAGAAACCAACGCAAACGTTACGGTGCAGCTTTATGAAACACGCCTAGGACCGTAACTAACTCATAAGTAAAGTTTGCCATCTTCGTTAGAGAATGAAACTGCTAAATATCCCAATCATAGAGCAGCGGTTAAACAACAATATTTTAGCCATCTTTTTTATCAATTAAACTGATAATTTATCCTCTCTTCTCACGTCCTTTTTCATTATTTTCCGGTGTCTCTTATTTTCTTTGATGTCCGATATTTTTAAGCACTCGTATTGATCAAGCCAAATGACATTTATAATGCCATTTCAATTGACAGAATTATACAATTCAGACTTTTATTGGATGCTCTGCCACTTGTGCATCCATAAATATAGCAGATAAATATTTTCCATGATATGACTAAGAAATGTGAATGAAAAATGAATGCTTTATACTTTATAAATATTGTGTCATTGAATCCATTTTAGATGACCACCCAATAGTAATAGTTGGTCTTTTAATAGCCTGGGAGCAAATAATATTTAAGTAATCGATAAAGGAATCGATAAAGAATCGGATCGATAAACAGAATCGATAATGGCATCGGTATCAATAAAATCTAACTATTCCCATCCCTACCTCTGGATGCTTTTTAGCTATAGCAATCAGCATGCTTCTTTTCCACGCTCTACATTAAATGAGGGCAGATATTCAATGCAATAATGACAATAATCGGCCACTGGTCCGACCCGGACAGTGAGCTCTGGAGTTTCAGGCCACCGTTAATATTTTTTAGAGCCAACCTTGGATTGACATGCCAAAAACAAATATCATGTTTCATGATGAACAGACATTGCGTTAAAAAGTTATTAGCATTTTTGTGATAAGCCACGCCTACATACATATTCATTCATATTTCTATCAAAACCTGTGTGGTCCTACAGAGCATAGATATCCTTGTGTTCACAAAATTCTGTTTGCAAATATCATAAATACTATTATGTTCAGAAAATTGGTACTATTACTTATTTTCCACCATCTGACCCACAAACATGTCTGGATACGTTTGTAAAAATGCTTTATGTACGCTATGTTCTAGGGAAGAATATTACTCATTTTTATCTGCATTTATTTATTCATCACCCCTTTCTCTACTGTACATGATGTTTCTTCATATAAATATCTGTTTGTGAATTGTAAAGAATGCTGTAGCAGCAGTTAACATTTTAAAACCTGTACATTTTCTAAAGTAAACTTGCCAACAAAGTACAACCATATCCTTTCTGGAGTGTAATTATTCATCAACTGTTAAAAACATTAATTGAAATCATATGTTGTTCCATGATGCACAATCTCTTCATATGCTAAGATGAAGAAACACAGGGCCAAGTTGCATTAAATAATTTAGGAAAGTTTGGATAGCATTGCTTTGGAATAGAGCTAGTTTAT
Organism: Synaphobranchus kaupii; assembly: GCA_029718625.1. Classification (NCBI taxonomy): domain Eukaryota; kingdom Metazoa; phylum Chordata; class Actinopteri; order Anguilliformes; family Synaphobranchidae; genus Synaphobranchus; species Synaphobranchus kaupii. The sequence goes on along the minus strand of CM056383.1, from coordinate 59,375,800 downwards.
TTAGTGTGAGCTACAATAGGCAATATTGTTAGTTGTAACTTGGCCACATTTTGATATCAATACTTTTAAAGGCAGGCCTAGTTTTTGCAAGTTGGAATTAAGGACTTATAGACAGTGCTCTGTAGGCTATGCGTGAGTAACTTGGCTTTTTTTTAACGTTGGAGACGTTTTTGTTCAGATAATGTTTTATAAGGCAAGGTGTAGGCTTGTATGTTGTATAATGGGGAATTTAAAATAAAAAAAATCCCCTTTCTCCTTTCACAATGAAAAATTATGAGTTTCCTTCAATTTTTAGTTCTCAGTTTTCCTTCCTTCCTTTTAATGTCATGTCTTATCGTGTTATGTGTCATGTCGTGTTACTCACTACTCATGTTGCTTGTCTTTGTTTTCCCTCCAGCTTTAAATGCATTTTCTTTTAATTACACTTTTTCTGTTGTATTCCTGCAGTGAATTGCACTACGTTACCAGTGACAATAATACATCCAAAGATAGTCAGCAAGAACTGCAATTAAGGTCGGAAAAAAACCATCATACACTGGGGTTCTCCAGGACCCACGTTGGGAATCCCAAGACTGAGATCAATCAAGACCAAGTTTCATTGTTAAATGCATCAGACTGGATTAAACACTGAATGCTGTGAAGTAGATTGCCAGGTTGAATGGTGAAGCTCACCTTGATGTGTTCCACCAGGTTGTGGGTCAGTTTTGTGGCAAGACACTGCATGGTGGCTTTCTTCTCATCCGGAAGGCCACTGTGAAAAGAATGATAGTTACAGTTACCAAACTGAAACGCATGATCCAGTACTGTTGATAGTTAGTACATTTTTATCCTTACTTTAACAAAACTCAAATACATGGTGCAAGCTTTAACAGCCACAATTATTTACCTATCAAAATTTCCCACTCAAAAACATGTGGTGGCATCCTCTCCTCTTTCTCTGGTGACATGACCTCTTCACCTCTATCTACTGTGAAAACTACCAAAAATCCACAGGGACACGCTGTTTACCCTTAGCACAGTAAGGTTTCTAAGCATGGCCACTGTAACCCTCTTGTAGATGTACTTACATTGCGCTAAGTGGATGAATGCAATATAATCGATGTGCCTATAATTCTTCTGCCATACCTGAAGTACTTATGCTGCTGAAAGAAATCTCTTTCTATTTTGATGGCATCAGACAGAGGGACCCCATCATCAATCTGCTTCTGGCCACGGCACTTCACAATGATGTAGCCCTTGCTGAGTGGGATCACTTGGTTTTGAACAATGTCAAGAACATTCTTCTCTGTCCCTCTATCAATCAGGTCTGGCTTGGTCAGAATGGCTTTTCAGAGAAACACACATCAGTATGACTTAATTTTCTCATTAGTATTTGATATTTACCTGAAATTAATCAACAACAGCTTTAAGACACTATCAGGCATAGTACAGGAGACCCTGGCCCTTTCACTGTGGTGATAGAGAGTGACATGACTGGAAATACTGTAATGTACTTATAATGAAGACCAAATAGTTCAACTAGTTCATCTTGATTAACTACTTAATTTGGGTGATTTTTGAACTTAGCCAAATTTAATTGCGGATAAAAAGTCTGAAATGTAATTACGAGCCAAAATGAGCAACTGATGACCATTTTGACTGATTCCAGGCCAATATTTTAAAATAAAATATTTAATAATCATGCAATAAACAGGTTGTTAATATAAATTTTTTTAAGCAGTGTTCTGTGGCCAGAAAAAGTATAGTGAAGCATGAATACTTGCAAAGGACACACAAATCTGCAAACGGTAAGGTGGTTCTGCATATGGACAAAACAATCTTCCTGCTTTTCTTACCCAGAGTCCTTTTCCCCTCAGGATCAACTTGCTGTGCCATCTTCAAAGCTTCCGTTGTTGCTATGTCGACATTACACGCAACCACAACTAATACAATGGTTTCAGTCTTCTGAATAAAATGCAGGATGAGGCTTTTGATCTGAAATGACAAAATAATATATGCAGTAAGCTGTTAGCATTTTTATTTTTAGTCTGAAATGTGAATAAAGGTTTTTTATGCAATACTAATGGGTGGCATTAATCTTTTGGAACCATTCATTTAAATTTTGCAGCAATTTCTGTATAGCCCTAAGACTTTGTGCATCCCCATTTATCATATTTTAGAAATATTGCAAGTAATTATTTGACTTTTGAATTTTCTATGTTATTTTGTTTTGTTCTGTTTTTTTTTTGGGGGGGGGGGGGTGGTATGTTCCTTTGATCATGCAGTTATATATAGATATATAGATATAAAAATATATGGTGCCCTCCATAATATTTGGGACAAAGACATTTTGTTCTTGATTTGGCTCTGTACTCCACAATTTTAGATTTCTAAATATAGGCCTATTGATTAAAATATAAAGAATTTGCACTTTAACTACATGCATACACATGTAGTTAAAGTGCAGATTCTTTTTATAAACCCCCCACCAACAGTTCCTTTTGGCCTCTACCGTTTGCTTATTCCATCACTCTGATACAAGTGAATCTTGGTCTCATCTGTCCACAAGACCTTTTTACAGACCTCTGAAGGCTCTTTTAGGTACTTCTTAGCAAACTGTAGCCTAGTGATCCTGTTTTTGCAGCCTAGTGGTTTGAATCTTGCAGTGTAGCCTCTGTAGTTATGTTTGTAATGTTTTCTGCGGAAAATGGTCACTGAAACATCCACGCCTACCTCATGAAGAGTGTTTCTCCATCTGTCAGACAGGTATGTTGGGGTTTTTCTTCAGTATAGTGAGAATTCTTCAGTCATCCACTGAAGAATCAACATAGTTGATTTTGGTAAGCATAAGATTTGGTTTATGTCTTTGACTGTAGTTTTATTATTTCTCAGCCTCATAATGGCTTCCCTGACTTTAATTGGCACAACTTTGCTCCTCATGTTGGCAAACACCAATAACCCACTCCAAAGGTAATAAAAAGCCTAGAATCAAAACTAGATGCTGAAAGCTTTCTTATACCTGCACTCTTGAACACTCCTGACTAATCAGGAACAACTGTAAAGCCATCCCAAACATTATGGTGCCCTGAAATGGGGGCTATGTATAAAAAGTGCTATAATGTATATATGGTGAAAACAAAATGTATTAAAAAAATACCCTTAAACGTTGAGAAACTGCACTTTAACCACATATAAATTGTTTGATTAAAAATAAAAAATTTGTGGAGTACAGAGCCAAATCAAGAAGAAATATGGAGCAATATATTGTTACTGTTATTTATAGGCTACGGTAAAGTTCTGGCAATCCAGTTGCCAGTATATTACTGTAAAATGACTGTAAATATTTTACAGCGCATCTTTGTGCACAAATATGGGGCATATCGGGTGAAGGCCTGCATTGGCATAAATTATATATTTTTTTTTTATCGATAAGCCTATATTTTAGCAAACTAAAGATGATCAAATATTTGGCTTCCTCCTCGCAGTCTCTTCTTGGTTTACATTTGGCACTAGTGTCGTGTCGTTCGTGAACGATTTGTTCTTTTTAACAAATTTTTTTGGTCAACGAAAGGAACTGACTCACCTCCATGTAAGGATTTGTTCCTTTGGCTCCACTCTCAGTTGCGACCTTGCCATTTGCTGGAGCTACTCTGATTTAACTATTTTCACCATTTTCCCCATTGGGTAAAATGTATGAAAGCATACTGTGCCAAAATTCAAATGAAAATGCAAATCGGCGATTGCATTTCATTTCCATTGGATGTGCACAAAAACCATGACATAATTGAAATGAAAATGCAAAAGGCCACTTTGCATTTTCATTTTCAAGTTAATGTACGCACTTCATCTGACAATTTTAAAAATTCTAAAATAATACACTCACCTGATCTGCTATGTCGTTTGGCTGACCATTTACAGGAACTCTGGCAATCCCTGGAAGGTCAATCAGGGTGAGATCACACACATCAGGAGAGCTGACCTCCAAAGTGATCAACTCGTTACAGATCCCCACCCCTTTCCCAGCCAGCTTGTCCTGCGCTGTGAACAAAGGTGGGAAAGTGTTATATATTTAGCTGCGTTTCCAAAATGTTGGTCAGGACACACGGCCGCATCATAGGAGGGGTCCAGGTGCATTGCAAGAAGGTAAATGTACTTAATAACTTGCCAATGACTGCACACCACTTGTTACTTGCATTGCACAAGTTGTAGTGTACAAGTGGAACTTTGCAGCATGTGCAGTGTGGGAACTTTCGTTTAATAATTTGTGACCTTACATATTACTAGGGCCACCAGTTTATCTCAACTTTGTCATGGTTATTAGCAGCCTTTTCTGTTTCGCCGTTTGGTTTTCCTTTTGGGGTCGTCGGGACGCTCTTTCGGATTTTTTCCACCTCCGTCCCGGTGTTTGTATCTCGCCCAGCAATTATTCCTTGCACCTGTTTTGGGTTTCCTGCCAGTTATAAATAGCTCAGCACTTCTGCATTTCCGACACTTCGATATTGTCTTTGATATGTTGACAACGAAGTCGGTAAGGTATAAGAAATTCAGTCGTTGCATTACTGGTTCGTACGAATAAGAAACATAGCAAGTCCGGTTAGAGAATTAGAGTGAGATAGTTTTTTTTCTTTCTCTTTATCCTTATTCTTGTTACCTGTTACCTTTTGTTTCAGCTCTTTTAACACAAGCGCTCTGGATAACAGGTTTTTCTTTTCTGTTCTTCACTTCACTGTTTCTTTTCCTTCACTCGTTTTATTGAGTTTTTGCTTTGTTTCTCTACCTCCGGTTACGCCTAATGATTTAGGGCGTGAGGTTCTTTTGTTATTCTCGCTGTTTATCGAGACTCGCCTCCTTTTGAGGTTGCTTTGATTTGGCTTGTGCTAGGGAAGTTTTGCTCCCGTTCTGTCATGGTTTTGAACCCTGTTTCTCTTTGCGGTCGTTTTCCTCAGTGGCCACGCGAGGGCGCTGCCCTTTTGGTAGATGCTTGCTCCGCCCTGCTGAGTGGGTGGAGTTTCTGTTAGCGTTTACACCTGTTCGTGGTCACTGAGCTATATAAGCCTACCGTTCTCTTCATTCGGGGCTTCTGATTGATTGTTAATTGTTTTGTATTGTGGTGTATTGTTGGCTGTGAGTGCTCGTACCATTTTGGCTACTCGCCCATTTTAGCGTCTCTTCGTAGGGGCAGGGCTTATTTCTAGCTGGCTTAGGTGGTTGATTATCTCGTAGGAGTTTGGGACCGTAAATCTCTGCTCTATTTAGCGTTGTTGTGCTTAATCTCCGTGTATGGAGATTTGTGCGATTCTGTTGGGAACTTTAGTTCTATTCGCCCTTCGGCACGTCTTCCCTTAGGGGATTCGATAGAGTAGCAGTTTCTCTGGTCCATTTGTTCGCCTTTAGATTGGTTTTCTTATTGAGAGACCTGGCGTTTTAGCTCCTCATTTCCAGGTTACGGTAAGCCAGTTAGTAGCTTGGTACGTTTATTCCCTGTTGTCTCCTTCTCGTGGAACACGTTCCCCTTTGTTGTGAGTCAGGGTTTTTGTTTGTATTGAGAGGCTGTCGTGCTATTATGTTGGCGTAGGTCTTTTGTTGCAGCTCTCCTGTTCGCCCTTTTTGCCTGTGAGACGATTTTGTTGTGAACTGTTGTTCTGTTTCGTTCTCCGGGTGTGTTGTCTCCTTATGTGGAGCTTGGGCGATGTTGTGGACGTGTTTGTGTTTTGACTGCGTGTTTCTGATAATAGCCTCGGAACATTAGCTCTCTGTTCCATTTCGCCTCGTTACTTTCATTCGTCATATATTATTTTACTGAGAGGCTTGGGCGTTGGTTTTATATTTTTAGCTTAGTCATTTTGCTGGTAAGGCAATGGGACGACGGTGCTCCGTCGGCTCACCTGTAAAATGTTTCTCTCTCCTGGGAGATCGGGTGTTTACCCAGGTTTGTTTGCTGCATGTGACTGCTAGCTAAGGGAAGTAGCCACGGAACGTAAGATCTGTTCCTTCGCCTCCTCCAATAGGTAGTTATTAGTTTTCTGTGTATATTTGCTGTGTGTTTTGTTTGTGCCATTGTGCTACTCGCCTGTTCTTTCGTCTCGTTATCGAGACAGGGCATGTTATTTCTGGCTCGTGTATCGGTGAGCCGGTCTGTAGCTGTGGTGTGTGTGTTCCTTGTCTGTTCTCCTTCCCTTATCTGCGGGGTATCCCGCCTTAGTGGCCTAAGGGCTTTATGATTCCCCTTGCTGCGTTTGGCTCCTCCCACCTCACACGTCACGCCTCATTACACGTTCTTTTGTTTTCCTCTCCTCGCGGCTACTTCCGTGTTTTGTGGCGTATCTTTCTAGATACGCTTTTAGAATCATAGTACGTTTGAAAATCGTCCTCTCGCGGTCGTATAGTTCTCGGCCTTTAGTCTGGCTTTTTCATACTCCCCCTCATGAAGCCAGACTTCACTCACTGTGCCCTGTCTGAGCCCTGCGGTCTTAGGAAAATACTTTTTATTTCTCTTTTTATTTGTTATCGAGGGCCTATGCAGGGCCAGCACGACTAAACGGCGTTTGGCCCACTGGATCGTAGATGCGATTTCCATGACCTGCAGCAGTGCCAGGGTGCTCCATCCCACAGGTGCGCTGGCTCACTCCATTCAGGGTGTAGCTGCCTCGTGGGCCTTATTTTATACTGCTTTCTGACAACTGTGCTACAGCTGTCCGGGCTTCATCCCTCACGTCACCAGGGTTTATCGCCTGGATGTGGTGTCGTCCAAATCGATTGCCTCCTCCGTCCGCAGGGCAGCGGAGCAATCTTGAGTATGACTTGCATTACCATTTTACGGTGTTTTTATAACCAGTGGGTATTTGCATTTTAGATTTGCTTCTTCCAAAGAACAAGCATCTAATAAAGTGAATATATTTGTACCGTATGGTTGTGTCATGTGGTGTTACTGTGACGACCGCATTCCCATCCTACTGTTTCCTGTGTTTTCCCTCTCCCCCTGTGTCATGTTCGTCTCTCCTTAGTCCGTCTTTCCCCGTGCTGCAGGTTGGGCGTGGTTTCCTAATTGTTTCACCCTGTTTCACGTCACTCCTTACAGCCTATCCCACTTCCCCGCCTTCGCATGCATTCCACTCTTCTATCTGCTAATCACTCCTGCATACATTCGCACGCAGCACATAATTGATATCAATTAAATGTTGTATTTAGTCACCCGGTGTTCTCTGTCCTGTGACAGTTCGTTGAAAGTTGTTGTCTGTGAACCTCTGGTCCTGCCTTGAGTCCTAGTACCAGTCTAGTAATATTCCTGAGTCTTGGCCGTACAGGTGTTAATTCGCCTTACCGCCTATGTAAATCCTGAGTCTGCTCCAGCATGGAACAGCACGTCTGCTGTTCATTGTTCCCGTCTTGTCGAACTAACTCTGTCTGCTTCAAATCGCCTAAACTGCAGTTGTTGGTCGTCCCTGCCTGTGTCGCGGTCTACAGCCTCCCTCCTGACGTGTGTGCAAGCCGTTTGGGTATCTGCTCCTCCGCACTGCAGTTGTTCCTGCGTCCGGCTGTTGCCGCATCTACTGCCACGGTTACGGTTGCGCTCACTGCTGCTGCCCTGCTGCTACGCCTGGGTCCGATCCGGATCCCGATCCACAGTCCTGCTCTTCCGCTCCCGCTCATCCCCTGCTCATTCTAACCGGTTGTCTGTTTCCATTGCCTCCCCTGCTCTCTCCTAACTCTCTCATTCCCCTCAGCCTCAAACCCGGACTGTCTGTATTAATTGTCGCTCCCTACTCTTCAGGAGAATGCCTTTGATTGAAGTTTAAATTATTGGATGCTTAGCGCTCCCACAACTGTCTGTCCATCTGTCTGTCGTGAGTCCAGTTCAGTCCAGTCCAGCCCTGTCAAGTCCAGTTCCGGTCTGGAACGAGCGTTGCCCGGTTGCCAAGTCCAGTTCCGGCTTGGAACAAGTGCCGCCCGTCTGTCCAGTCCCGTTCCGGCCTGGAACGAAGTCCAGTCCGGTTGTCAAGTCCAGTTCCGGCTTGGAACAAGCCTACCCGGTCCAAGAATCTTGTGTGTGCATTGTAACCTGTCTTGCCTTTCTCCCCTTGCTACAGGACTGCCCTGTTAAGCAATAAACATCTGAGAATTGGCAATCTCTTGTCTGAGTCGTGCATTTGGGTTCAGTCCGCTGTCTGGGTCATAACAGTTACCCCACTACATCCCCCACAGGACTTGATATTTGGTATACTGTTGACCCACACCGTGGCGTGTTGACCATTATGAAATAGAAAGAATGGTTACGTAGGTAATCTTGAGTCTATGAATAAGGTCAACACACCAGCGTGGTCATGCGGGGAATTCCATGGCCTTCAGTTGACAAAAGAGAATGAGGGTCGGACACAAGCAATTTTTATTGCGTGACGCGGTTAATTTTATATTCAGGGCTCTATTTTCGGGCTAGCGCATGGTGTGTGGCGGGCCGTCATAGTCAATGGCGTAGCGCATGGCGCACTGGGCGTGGCTACTGAATTTCACTATTTTCAGACCAGAGGCAAGGAGCACACAGCTCACAGCGGAAGATGATAACTTTATATCTATTTTGCATTAATATCGCAAATAAATGTATACTGTCAATGTATATGCATTTTGTTTCACATGGGAATGTCTAAAATCAGAAACTAAGTAGACCTATACCTAATCATTCATGTTTAGTCATATTGTTTTTTATAGGATATGTAGGCTAGGGTAGACAGTCTTCTGTGTAAAATAATCAGCATTACGTACAGAAATAGTTATTGTTAAACCTACTTTAGTGGGACTTCTATAGCCTAATGCCGCAGTCATAGATCACTTACTATTTTGAAGAATATGAATGAGGCTCTTTGAGAGAAGGTTTGAACCAATCTGCCCAGTGATGAGTACATGTTGTTTGAAATACAGTAGACCAACATAGCTACAGAACTCTATAGCAGTCAGATATAAAAAACGGAGTACTGGAAATCCCTGATCGTGTAGAGAGCTGAAGTTTGGCTTGGTGGTGCTCATTTGAATTTCCTGTTTTTTGTGGTTTTTGACCAAGCCAAACTTCTCTTAAAACCTATATTTTTTTGTTATTAATTAGTCACTTGTTTGTGCCATTTGAGTGCGTACATGGCCCACTGGAGGAGAACAGTTCAGTTATGTTTAAAATCCTGCGAATCACATGGTGCAGATAAACTGGTGGTCCTAGTTATTAATGCTAATGAGAATAGAGTTTTCTGTTGCCTTGTCTGGGAAAAAATAGTATAATAAAATGTAAAGAAAATAGCAGTAACCTTTAGCCACATGGCCTTCCACTAGTGATGGGTCCTCAAACTGGATTTTCTCTTCTCCGTAGGAGATACTGGCCCTCCACTGCCCTCCTCCTCTCAGCTTCCTTAGCTTTAGCTCAAGAGGACAGCGGGTCACAATTCCTGGGGAAGAGGTGAAGAAAAGTTCAAGCCATGAGCTCCACGTGGGGTGTCTGTGTGTGTGTATATGTATATACAGTGCCCTCCATAATGTTTGGGACAAAGATGTATTTTTTCTGGATTTGCTCTGCTTTTCAATTTGTAATCAAACAATTCACATGTGGTTAAAGTGCAGCTTTTATTAAAGGGTATTTTTATGCATTTTGGATTCACCATGTTGAAATTACAGCATGTTTTATACATAGCCCTCATTTCAAGGCACCATAATTTCTGGGACATATTCATGTTCTGTATGGGACAGTCATGTTTAGTACTTTGTCACATATCCTTTGCATGCAATGTGACCCATAGACATCATCAGGTGCTGACTATCTTCTCTGCGGATGCTCTGCCAGGCCTGTACTGCAGCCATCTTCAGCTCCTGCTTATTTGGGGGCTAGTTGCCTTAAGTTCTCGCTTCAGTATATGAAACACATGTTCAACTGGATCCACATCGGGTGACTGACTTAGCCAGTCATTAGTTTTCATCCTCCCCTGTAAAAGCCTGTAAAAACCTGTATCTAAGTATACAGTATAGTTTGAAAAATTCCAATGTTGCTTTAGCAGTATTTTTGGGCAGAGATCAACATTAAGCATGGCCCAGTGGCCCAAGGCCACCAGAACTACAGCACTGAACTTTCTCCATCAAAGTGAATGTTTTCAGAATGTCACATTCAGTAACTGCACAATACAATAAATAAGCAATTGTATTTGTGCAGAATTTTTTTTTACATGCACAGCATCTGTAATATATAATAATAATAATCCCGATAATGTTGACAAACATCAATAACAGACTCCAAAGGCAATCAAAAGCTTAGAATCAAGACTAGGGGTGCGTCCCAATACTCGAAAAATGCATTCTCCTTTCCTCCATTACCACCACCTCTCCTCCGTGCCCCATAAACCGATCTTTGTGTTTTAATCTAATGTTGCTGATTACATATTCATGGTTACATATTAATTAATATCTCAGCGCAAACCGCGATGTCAGGTACATTGTATACTGTACATGCAAACAGACGGATGAGTGAGGGTAGGACCCGAAATGCACGACTCAGATGCAGTGGTTGCAGATAAAGTCCAGTGAAGGCTTTTAATGAGGGAATGTCCAATGAGCGTGGTCAAAAAACAAGCAAAGTTCATACACAAAAAATCCAGCCAAAACCAATGTACAGTACCGAGGGAGAAGGCAGTCTCAGAATCGGTACACCATGCAATAGTCCAGTAACCAGAGTAGCTGTCAGCGGGGCAGAAGTACAGGCAGACGGTAGGCAGGCTCGGGGTCGAAGGCAATGCAAGAGTCAAGACCGAAGTCCGCTCCGCAGGGCAAAAGTACAAAAGACAGCAGGCAAAAATGTGTGGTACAGGCAGGCAGTGGTTAACAAAACAGAGGTCGATAACAATGGTCAATAAACAGGCTTGGATCGTAAACAAAAAAGCAGGCTTGGAAAAACGCTCAAAAGTGTACTGACAAACAGGAGGCAACAATTTCGCAAAGACAAGACATGAACACTGAGATTAAAGGCAGGTGTAGACAGGTGCAGACACTTAGCTTGAGAGCAGCATGCGAATGGAAATCAGGTGTGGAGGGCTGACAAGGTAACAAGATAATTAGTAATCGTTAGTAATAAACCTATCCTGACCTAGCGTTAGTAAATAAGTAAATGACATGCACGAGAAACGTAAGGTAAACATGAACACATGGTTAGAATGTTTGTATTACCCAATCCTGATCTAACGTTAGTCGATTAGTAAAATAGACACGGGAGAATGAAACAATTAGGAAAGCGTGAGCGACAGCAAGAGAGATAGAGAAAGCATGAACGCAAGGTTGCGGAAAAACACGAAAAGGTGTATGCTAAACAATGAACGGGAAACGTAACATGAATCAAATATACAACGTGACATGACATGACTAGAAAATAAATCTTAACAAGTATTAAACATGAAACGTGACATGACATGAAAATGAAACGTAACAAGAATAAAACATAAAACGTGGCGTGACACGACTAACATAATATGTGACATGACAAGAAATCTAACTAAAACAAGAATGAACATAAAACGTGACATGAACAGTTAGAATCGTGACACAAACACTTGTACTTGAAATGTTACATCCGCCGTTTCCCTCCAGTCCACCTCCCTTTCGTTTCCTTCCTTTTCCCATTCCTTTTGTTTCATGTCGTGTTTTTCAGTTTACCCTGTTCGTCTCGTTTCTGTGTTCGTTGCAGGCTGGGCGTGGTCCCCGTTTAGTTCCTTGTTTTTGCCCCTTATTAGTCCGCCTATAATTCTCCCTCTCGCACACATTCCTTACTCCCTTTCATTATTCAGTTAGCCTTTTCACCTGTTAGCCTAAGTTCCCCTGTTTCACAGCCTCTTCGCCAGTTCGTTTTCTCAGCGCTGTTTTGAGAATTGGCCATTTTGTTGTTAATCTGCTTGCCTTAACCTGTTTGTTTTGTTCCTCGTTCCAGCCCGCCCAGCCTGCCTCCTGTTTTGCCTGCTCCAGCCCAGTCTCCTGTCCTGCCCCGCTTTAGTTCGCCAACCCTGCTTCCAGCCTGTCACCTTTTAGTTTTCCCTGTTCGTTTGTTTGCTACCTTCCTTACCTTGCTCAATAAATACACTCCCTGGTGGAGTTTTTAATCGAGTCTGTCTCAGAGTCTTACATTTGGGTCCAGTCCAGTACTCCGCCATAACATGAAATGTACGTTTTGTATCATTTCTGGTAGGGCACAAGTGGAGGATGAGTGAAGAACATTGGGACGCCCCCTAGATGCTGAAATCTGTCTTTTACCTGCACTAAGGAAGCAATTGAACACATCTGACTAATCAAAAACACCTGTGAAGCCATTATGGTGCCTTGAAAGCGGCTATGTATAGAAAGTGCTGTAATTTCTAGATGGTGAAATAAAAATGTATAAAATACCTTTTAATAAAATGTGAGCATCTACACTTTAACCACAGGTGAATTGTTTTATTACAAATTTAAAATTGTGGAGTACAGAGCCAAATCAAGAAAAAATACGGCTTTGTCCCAAACGTTATGGAGGGCACGGTTTGTGTTTGTGTGTGTGTGTGTGTGTGTTTGTGTGTGTGTGTGTGTGTGTGTGTGTGTGTGTGTGTGTGTGTGTGTGTGTGTGTGTGTGTGGTGCATGTGTGCTTGTGTGTGTGTGTGTGTGTGTTCGTGCGTGTGTGTGTGTGTGTGTGTGTGTGTGTGTGTGTGTGTGGTGCATGTGTGCTTGTGTGTGTGTGTGTGTGTGTGTGTGTGTCTGCGCATGTGTGCTTGTGTGTGTTTGTTTGTGTGTGCACATCTCACCGCTCCCCCTGGGCAGTGCCACCCCAGATAGGGCTTCCAGTACGGAGCTCTTTCCGGAGCTCTGGTCTCCGATTACAGCGATGGCTGGCAAGGCCAGGTCTTTCTCGATGCCGATCAGCCTGAGGGAGTCGATCAGGTCTATGTAAGGCCGCACCTTTTCATCCAGGTGGTTGTGAAATACTCCTTTCGCTGGTTTACTGGCATGATAGAAAGAAATAAACAGCATTAAATTGATAAGTAGAATTTTATAGTGGTAGAAATAAACTCAGTCTGGGAAAACATGCCCAGCTTTCCATAACAATGTTGAACAGACTTCTGTTGAGGCAGGACAGGGAATACAAATGATCTCACCTCTCTTCCTCAAAAGTGCTGGCATCTTCAAATAATTCTTCAGGGCTCTCCATTGAGAAAATAAATCTGAAATGTAAAAAAAACATGATAACTGAATATAGTTTGGTTTGGGGACTTTAATGCACACAGTGCACTTTGGGAAGATCGTAAAGATGCTAATGGTTTGCTAATCAAAGAACTAATGGAGAATAATTACTTGCTATGTAAATTTTAATACTGGCAATGAATCAGCGATTCAAGACACAAGCTATTGTGAGGAAAACTTTAGATAGCAAAAAGAAAATGGGGGATTTTTTGTAAAAATAGGGAGGATGATTAAAAAGATCAATGGTATTAAAAGAGAATATGGGCATCCAGTTTTACATAATTAAGAAAGGTTAGCGGTGTCTAACGGGGAGAAGGCTGAAATGCTGGCTGAGAAAATTGTGAAACTGGACAGCTCAGACAATATTAGTGAAGAAAGTAAAAGGGGTCGGGAGACAACTATTTGAGAGAAGAGTGGTGTAAAGGGGAAGGAAGAGGAGATAAATTACTCTGAATACTCTTTTCACTACAGTGGGGCTTAACCCCTTTGCGCAGATGCCTTGGCGCTGGCGGCAAGATTTTGCTCAACTGAGGCATTCGTTGCTCCTGCAGCCAAACTATGAGTGGGAAAAATAAACTCTGTGTTGTATGTTTTTTTTTGTATACGATTTGTGACAACTCTGCCAAATACGGACGTTCTAAGTGTCACTATTCCCCCGTAGCAAGTCCAATTAACAAGCAACCCCCCACCCAGTCTCGCCTGCAACTGCATACCTATTCCCAATGCGTGACATAGTGTACAATAGCATTTATGTGTTAGATCACAAATATATTTTTTCATCTTCTAAAATTTGTAATCCGTCATAGCAACAAGAGAAACCCAACAATAGCTCGATAGTATGCCAAAAAAGCCACGAAAAGCCCTGCTCACTCAAATGCAAAATAAACATGTGAAATTCTTGTGTCATGATATCACATCATTCTACTACCAATATCTGCTACTAAATATGAAATACGTATACAATCCTACCATTAGTTTTACACATAGAGATGTTCCTTTCAAAATTCAGTGGTCATTTATTGTTTTGGACAATCTGTTTCAGAAATGCACACCAGTTTAGAACATTATTACACAACATGGAATGTCTGCGTTCAACACCCCATGTACTGTACCTGCAGCTCTGAAGTATTTAAGGTCATTCCGGTTTTATTCACCACTGTTTTATCTGATAAATGACAGTATATCCTTCTCACTGGTGTTTGCAATTTGTTATTGGGTGCTTTGAACAGTAAATTACAGCCCAGAGTAACAGAATTTTTAATTTTATCAATGTAGTATGACGCAGCTATGAACAGCTACAGAAAACGCATTCGCTGACGGGAGTTTTTTGTCCTTGATATGAAAGTAGTACTACTTGTAATATGCGGTTCTTCTCGCTGGCTACATATGTACGTTAGTTTTTACACTCAATCACCGTCTTGTCCAGTAGGCATGTTAGATATTATTATCTTCGCATTTTGAGTGCATTTCACAGTGTAGGGTTGAGTGTAGGGTTGTCAAAAGTATCGATACTTCAATACCTTTCGATACCACGTGCTTAAAAACGATACGATCTCAACTTTATTTAAAAAACTATATTAAATTACATTTTTTTTTTTATTTGTATAAAATATTTGTGGGTCTTCAGTACCTCTGGCTTCATTACGGCATTCTCTCCAGCAACGAACCCACCACGTGACTGACAGGCTGTAGTGCGTGACAGGTACTCAGAAGGAGAGCGAGAGACAAAACACGCCAGTCACTCAGAACAGCCAGCGACCCGTCACTGTAATTCAAGAAGCAAGCAAGAGTTAGCCATGGCAAGTCCAGCTCCAGAACTAACGTAAGTCGAAAAAGAAAAAAGTAGGAGTGCTGTTTGGCAATATTTTGCCTATGAGGCGGATGCAGAAGGAAAGGCGAAAGATTTGCAAAAAGCCGATTTGCAAAAGGTGCTTCAAAACGGTGCCAACAAGAGGAGGGAACACTTCAAATTTGGCAAAGCATCTGAAGGACCGGCAACCTGATCTCTCCAAAGAATTGAGAGAGGTAATGTTGAGTTAATATAATTGAATAAGTGTAGGCCTACAGTTATTGTCATGAATGACATTGCGATGTGATGCTGATGAGCTCAGAAAGTTTCCCCCGAGCGAGCTAACGTTAGCAGCTATAACGTTAACTAGCCTAGCTTTTCTTTTTTTCTCAGAGCAAGCTAGCATCTAACTAGCTGGCTTGCTATGTTGTGTGTTGCTTAACGACACCATCTACATTAGCCTAAGTAAGGTGACGGGGTTGCACTGACAGCTGAGCTGACGACATAACGTTACACATTTATCCAAAATTAGTTTCAGCCAACGTTAGCTAACGTAAAATGGCTGGCTGATCTTGTGCATTGATTACTGCCAGTGATGTTGGACCTGACAGAAAGTTTTATTAATTTTAATTGTATAAAAATACATGGAATTTAAGTTATATATAATTATACCATCAAATCTAATTATGTATTTTCTCTCATATAGCACCAGAGAGAAGCTGCAAAGGACACCCAGACCCTTGCAATTGGAATGTTCTTGTTTTATTTTATTTATCCTTTGTTTACAGGGGAAACCCACTGAGACTGTACTGTGTTTACAAGGGAAGCAACATTAGAGAAAAAAAAGAAATAATACTAAAAGCAATTATAACTACATAAATAATGTGTAGGCCTACAAGGTAGGGAAAACATTTAAGAATAGTAATAATAATGTTAATGTTATGTTCCACTTCCATCCTGTTGTTTCTCCGTGTTTTCCCTCTCCCCCTGTTTCGTGTTTGTCTCTCCATTGTCCGTGTTTTCCCCGTGCTGCAGGCTGGGCGTGTTTCTCCCATTTGTATTACACTGGTTCACCACTCCTGTCTCCGCCTATCCCTTTTCCCAGTTGTCGCATGCATTCCACACTCTTCAATCTGCTAATCACTCTTGCATACATTCACGCGGCACATAATTGATACCGGCCGGCAGTGTAGCATAATGGGTAAGGAACTGGGCTTGTAACCGAAAGGTTGCAGGTTCGATTCCCAGGTAGGGCACTGCCGTTGTACCCTTGAGCAAGGTACTTAACCTGCATTGCTTCAGTATATATCCAGCTGTAGATATGGATACCATGTAAATCCTGTGTAAGTCGCTCTGGATAAGAGCGTCTGCTAAATGCATGTAATATAATATATAATACAATTAAATGTTGTATTTAGTCACCCGGTGTTCTCTGTCCTTTGCCAGTTCGTTAACGTTAGTTGTCTGATACGTCTAGTCCTGTCTAGTTCGCTGTGTAGTCTTGCAGTTTGGTTCTGTCCTGGTGTTTATTCACTCTGCTGAACTGTTTAAGTCCTCAGTCCGTCCAGTCTGAACGGCATTACCTGCTGTTCGCTGTTCTGTCTCGCTAACCTCCTTGTCCTCTTAACGTCTGCCAGTCTGCAGTTGTCTGCTGATCCCTGCCTGTGTTGCGGTCTCCCAGTTTCCACCTGACGTTTGTGCAAGCAGCTTGGGCTTCCGCTATCACACTCTGCGGCGGTCCCCGCTCACGCCCTGAGACCTGCCTCTGCTGACGCTGCTGCCGCCCTGCCGTTGCCGCCCTGCCGTTGCCGTGCTGCTACTGCCGCTGCCCTGTTGCCGCGCCGTCGTCCTACCCGGGCTCCAATGCACTGTCCTGCTCTGCCGCTCCCGCTCATCCCCTGCTTCAAATCACCCGGTTACCTGTTGCCATTATCACCCATGACTTTCCCTGCTCCCTCTGCTCCCGCACATTCATTACTGGACTGTCTGTATTTAACTGTTTCTCCCTAGCTTCAGGAGACAAGTTCGAAGCATAATTTACTGGATGTCTAGCGCTCCCACTCTCTGTCCAGTCCAGTTCCGGCTTGGAACGATTCCAGTGCGACTCGTCAAGTCCAGTTCCGGCTTGGAACGATTCCAGTGTGACCCGTCAAGGTCCAGTTCCGGTTTGGAACGATTCCAGTGTAACCTGTCAAGTCCAGTTCCGGCTTGGAATAATACCGGTGTAACCTGTCAAGTCCAGCTCCGGCTTGGAACAATTCTGAGGTCCCAGTTGTGTCCAGTTCCTGGCTGGGAACTTTATTGTCATTGCCTTTTTCTCCCTATGCTCAGGACAGCCCTGAGCTTAAATAAATATCCATTTTTGTATTCCTGCCTCCTTGTCGTTGCATTTGGGTCCAGTCATAACAGTTAATCTTGTTCTGTGTTCAGTGATTTTTTCTGTACCAGCACTGTGTGCAGGTTGTTAATAATATTTTTTTTTAAATGTATCCTATTTTGTGCGCCTAGGACTTTTTTTTTTGTGTGTCCCGTGGTATCGAAAGAGGTATCGAGTCTCGTTTTTTTTTACTAGTATCGTATCGAAGTTTAAAATTCTGGTATCGTGACAACCCTACTGTAGTGTAACATTCATTGATGGCTCAGTCATGTTTTATGTTTAATGTACCGATTGTCATTGACGCTATAACATTTGGCAGCATTTTCCTGTTGGAGGAATATTATTTTATTGTAATGTTATCGTACATTATATAGGCTATAGGCTTATCTTCCCGGGCTATACTTATCACTTAGGGCATGGAAAATACTCTTTCCAATTTACTCTGAGCTGATATATAGATGAATGCAAATTTTCCTTGGAGTCATTATGGATGGGAACCTTTTTTTTTTTTTAACTACAGAAAAATGCGTTCCCAGGTAAAAAGAATTCATACTATAGAGTACAGGGGAAACTGATGTTTTATTGAGGTACACGAGTGAATGATTAGGCTACATATTTAGGTGTGTGTAATAGTGTGATATCAATGTATTCATTTTAAACCATCAGAAGGAGCAAATGTATATGCTTTATAATAGGCAAAACACATTTTATGATATGTTCTGGATAGGGTTTTGGACCCGTAGATATCTACCCTAATCTAATGCAGATGAAAAGATAGTAATTTCCACTTATATATACTTTTATCCTATGATGAAACATTTCTATCCTGATGGGAGTAGTCTCTTCCAGGATGATAATGCCCCCATCCACAGGGTGTGAGGGGTCACTGAATGGTTTGATGAGTATGAAAATTATGTGAATCATACGCTATGGCTGTTGCAGTCACCAGATCTCAACCATAGCACTAAAGGCTATAGATATAAGATACCGAACATTTACCTGTGGAGCCAGGCACTTGCCATCACTGTCTGACAAGCTAACTGGCAACCAATCAGAGATAGGTGTGGTACCAATGTCGTAATACTACTGGCTCAGGAGCTTAGTTAGAGGCGGGAACCAAATTCAGACATTAGATTGGGATGGCAGGTATGCCATCCGCCAAGTTACGGCTTGGTGGGGCATGCCCCATACCTATACAGCACCGAGAGTTTTGCACTTTTCAGGGTTTCCTACAGAAGTAACCACAATGACTATAGACTCTCAGCCCTTAAAAACATTAACTTCTGTATGTTCTGACCTCATGTAACCACACAGCATTCAGATACAACTTCACACAGCCACACAATAAAGCCCCAAACTTGGGTTATTTTGCCGTTTTTCTCCTTCCTCTTTTTCCTATTTTTCCTGCCAAACTGCCTGCCTCCGTTGCGACATTATCCAATGGGGAGAATTATTCTTTGATAGTATGGTCCGTATACCTGCTCATCAAGCTTATCGCCCAATAAAAATGCTTCATACCAAAGTTTTTTAATTTTAATATAGCTAATGGCTTCAGGCTCCCCAAGAAGTTACTGTGGCCTAATGGTTATAGCAGCTGTCTCTCAGACAGAGGATTGGAGGTTTGAGCCCAGCAGGGCACATGCTTATTTTCCACAAAACAATGTGCAACTGTTAAGTACTTTTCATTTATTACACTGGTATTATTTTCACATTAGCACATTAACGTATTTTTATTGCAAAGGCAAAAGAGGTTTCCAATATTAACTGGTCAATGTTTCACTTGTATTTCACTTGTACTATATCACACACCCTCCCCAAACGGACGCTCGCTCTTGTCTGGTTTGGGGAGGGTGTTACGCTCTGCTCTTGCGGTCATGACTGACTGACTGGAAACCGAACCTCAACGTAGCCTACCCTTGCCTCGGCCAACATTTCTTTATTCATTAATTTCTTCACTTCAGCTCTGTTCACTTTATCCTTTTCACACATAACACAATGTCACCATAAAATTGACTACTAGGAAAATTAAGAGTTTACGATAATAGCCTACATTAAGAATTGATAATAGCCTCCTATAAACTGCAATCCTTTAAGAAATCGGATTTATAAACCGCCAATTCCCCAAACATATCTGATTCATTGGTTAGTCACAACAAAAAAAACAATAGCCTCCGAATGTGGCTCTAGCCTAGTATACGCAACTCTGCAGATATTAAAGTG
The DNA here is from genome assembly GCA_029718625.1 of Synaphobranchus kaupii. Classification (NCBI taxonomy): domain Eukaryota; kingdom Metazoa; phylum Chordata; class Actinopteri; order Anguilliformes; family Synaphobranchidae; genus Synaphobranchus; species Synaphobranchus kaupii. The sequence goes on along the minus strand of CM056383.1, from coordinate 59,356,216 downwards.
TAATTTCATTTTGGACTCAAACAGTGTGCACATGTTCTGGTTTTCTCAGGCAAGAATGTTTTTTTATTGCAAAGGCAAAGACACGTTTACAATATTAACTGTTCACTTGTAGCCTGTTAAACAATTCAGTCACTGGACACCACGACAGTAATGCAATAGGCTAGCTAACGTTATGGGAACAGGCATCCCATGGCCATTTGTCAAGCAAAGAAAAAAGTTTAAACGCAGAATATCATCTGGTTAACATTGCGTTCTTGCATTAATGAAAAAATGCCACTGGCTACATGTTTTAATCTCACACAACTGCCGACAAAAATACACTGCCTGGCCAAAGAAAAAGTCGACGTTGCACCCGTCATGCATAGTGCCCACTGTACAAACCTCTGGAGGTACTGGTAAGATCTGGGGTTGCTTCAATTGGTCAGGTCTAGGCTCAGCAACATTATGCAGCAATAAAATGAAGTCAGCTGAGTACCTGAATGTACTGAATGACCAGGTTATCCCATCAATGGGCATATTCCAGGAAGACAATGCCAAGATTCATCAGGCTCAAATTGTGAAAGAGCGGTTCAGGGAGCATGAGGAATCATTTTCACACATGAATTGGCCTTAACCCCATTGAAAGTCTTTGGGGTGTGCTGGAGAAGACGTTACGGAGTGGTTTGACTCTCCCGTCGTCAATACAAGATCTCGGCCAAAAATTTATGCAACTCTGGATGGAAATAAATGTTGTGACGTTGCATAAGGTTGTCGAAACAATGCCACGACGAATGCGCGCCATAATGAAGGCTATAGGCGGTCCAACGAAATATTAGCGTGTGCGACTTTTTTTTTGGCCAGGCAGTGTATTTGTCTGTGTGGAGCATGCTGTCCATTGCGCCGCGGTCTTGTCTGACTCACTGTGGAAGCCGAACCTTCAACGCTCGCCTCCGCTAACATTTCTTTCGTATGTCTTCATTCATTTCTTCACTTCAGCTCTGTTGAGTTTATCCTTTTCACACATAACACAATGTCACCATAAAATTAACTACTAGGAAAATTAAGAATTTACAATAATACATTAAGAATTGACGATAGCCTACTATAAGCTGCAATGCCTTGAGAGATCGGGTTTATAAACCTCCAATTCCCTAAACATATCTGATTTATGGTTAGTCACTATAAAAAAATTACTATAGAATCCGAACATTGCTCTCATCTACGCTACTCTGCAGACAATGTATCTTACTGCAAACACTTTTCATTATAATAATAATCAGAAGAATAATCTCTGGTAGGCTACTTTCTTAGTAGTAGTATGTAGTATATATTTTTTTCAGCTACAATGTGTTTGCGTCTAGCCTATTGTGCATGCATGTCTCCATATAGACTTGGTTAATTAATTTACATGCTTCTTCATGATCCATAGTTCAGGTGGTGCTGTTCATTGTATTTCATTACACATTAAATACATCTACAAACTCTTTTAATGTAATTGTGGGCTATCGGTAATAGGAGAAATGTTATCATTCTCGTCAGTAGAGGGCGTTATGGTTACGCGAATGTCTTCATGCATTTATTTGGAATGTATGTATGTCCCTCTCGATGTCATTATCTTCATGCATTGTTCATCATTAGTTAGCTACCAAAAATAAGTGATATCTGAACAAAAATGTCTCCGACATAAAAAAAGCCAAGTTACTCACGCATAGCCTAGAGCGCTGTCTTTAAGTCCTTAATTCCAACTTGCAAAAACTAGGCCTGCCTTTACAAGTATTGATATCAAAATGTGGCCAAGTTACAACTAACAATATTGCCTATCGTAGCTCACACTAAATAAACTAGCTCTATTCCAAAGCAATGCTATCCAAACTTTCCTAAATTATTTAATGCAACTTGGCCCTGTGTTTCTTCATCTTACCATCTCAAGAGTGTTTTTTTGTAAAACACTTAAAATGCTACTTCTCCTACAGAATTTGACCGATTTGCACCTTGTTTTCTAAGGCCTATGTCAAAAAATGGCCGAATGTGAAGCCAATGAATTCTGCATTGGGCGTGGCTCATCACAAAAATGCTAGTAATTCTAAAATCGTTTGATATAAAGTTTTGAAACTTTAATTGAGAGTTAGATCAAGACTTGGGCCCTGCAGTTTTAACCCAATCTATCCATGTGGTGACGCTATAGAAATACAAATGTTGGGATGGCAGGTATGCCATCCGCCAAGTACACTATCTATGGTTAACAGGCCGTCTACCTACCATACCAACTGTGAAAGTTCCTGTAGCTTAGTGGTTAAGGCATTGGGACTAGGCTACTGTGTAGTAGGTTGGTGGTTTGATCCCCACCTGTTCCCAACATTTTTTTTGAGGCACACAAAGTGCACGTCATGCTAAGAATGTACTTTTAATATAAAACAAGTTATTTTTATTGCAAAGGCTAAGAAATTTCACAATATTACCTGTTAACTGTTTGCATTATTAAGTCAGTATGCCAACACAATCTGATACGCAACACAAAAGTCTTATTTGGCCACCACATTTCCATTAACCTGCTTTGGCCTAGTGGTTTCAATCTTGGCTTTCCATGCGTGAGGTCAGTGGTTTCATTCCTGCTTGGTACCAATGGCTAAGTTAATGTTTGGCAAAATTATTGTGCAAATGCTATGCTTCTTTTAATGTTCTTTTCACAGTAACGCACGCCTTTATATTGCAAAGGTTAAGAAATTTAACAGTATTAACTGTTCACTGTTTCACTTGTACTAAAAGACGTAATACGCAAGCCCTTACGCGATCGGGTTTAGATACCATCAACAATGGCAAAAGCCCTGATTAGAAACAAATATTTGCTTTTTGGGTCAACCCTATCTAGAGTTGTCTAACATTTTGCAGGTCTCTGTGTTTGAAAAATTATGCTCATGCCGCTGCCCGGGAATCACTGCTTGCAGCTATATTTGTTGTTGCATTGGTACAAATGAAAGGAAAAGAAAATACTATTATGGTTTTTTAAAAATAATTTTATTATAATTATAATAAATAAATTATAAATAAATATATTATAATTTTTTTATAATCCGAATTTTAGTAGCCAATTGAACCCATTCTCATTCAATTCCCCCGTGTAGCAACCGCTAGAGAATCACTGCTACACAACCCCGTCAGCTGCCGGTAGGACGGGAGGGTGCCACGTCCTCTTCAGGGCGCGACTCCTCCTAAGACTCCTGACTGTGATTCTAGCTTGCCCAGGGCCGCTATACGCGCAGTGATTTTCTCCGAGCCCCTCCCCCCACCCGGAGGCAGCCGCCGATTGCCGCTCCCACAGGGAACCGGCCATGCTCGGATCTGGCAGGACCAGGGCGCAAACCCCAATCCTCGGAGTACAACTGCACCGACTGAAAGTCAGCGCTCTTACTGCACCGCAGTGGCCCGGTTATGGTTTTTTTGATAGGTGACATATTTTACAGGCTATAGCTACCAAAGAGATTTTGGCTACAGAAATAATATGATACTATTCTATCCTGTTATTCTGATGATACAAGCTTTCTTTATGAGGGGGGAAAATGTGTTCTATGCATTCAAGGTTATGCCACTAGGTGGCGGTAGCACTTGAAATTCTGGTTACTTACTGAAGAGGAAGGAAGTGAAGAGGGATCAGTTCGTCATTAGCAGGGGGTGTCTAAGACTTGATGATGACGATGATGAGGACAAAGCCGTTATTACTACAGTGTGTACTGTAAAAAACAAACAAACAAACAAACATTTATACCTCAGAAAAAAACAAAGGAGTATATTGTATATATACAGGGGGTGGACACAATATCAGAAACACCCTGAAAACTGGCTTTAACTTGAACTGAAGCATCTAAACCACAATTACAAAAGCATGTACATAGATGATTCCTATTAATTTGAATGCTAATTAGCAGCATGTGTCTGCTTAAAAGAGTTTTAACCAGCAGCACTCAGCAGCAGCTTCAAAGCAAGATGAGGATACTAACAGAGTTCCAAAGGAGCCAAATAGTTGGTTCCCAAATTGCAGGTGTGTCGGTCACAAAAACGGCAAAATTATTTAAGGGGAAAGTGTCAAAATTATGACAGCATATGCCCGACACCAAAAAAAACAGGATCAGCAAAAAGAACTGCGGCCGCAAGACAAAGCTCTTCGACAGGGACAGACGGACACTTGGTAGGATAGTGATAACAACCACAGAAATACAGCTGTAAAAATTACCACAGAATTTAATCAATCCATATCTGAATCAGTCTCAACAAAAAACAGTATGTTGTGAGCTTCACAAATGGCAGGGCTGCCATTCGGAAACCATTTGTATCCAAGGCTAATGCACAAAAACGCATAACATGGTGGAAGGAACACAAAACGTGGACCCCTGAGCAATGGAGAAAAGTGATATAGTCTGAGTCATCTACTACATCTGGACGGGTTTATGTTTGGAGAAAACCTAAGGAGGCATTCGATCCACAATGTCTGTTGCCAACTGTTAAGTATGGTGGTGGTTCTGTAATGGTATGGGCAGCCATTTCATGGGACTCATTGGGTCCAATGATTGCTCTCCATAGACGTGCAACGGACAAACAATATGAAGCCATTTTACAAGACCAGCTGCACCCTATGGTGCAAACACTGTTCCCTCATGATATCCCCACATGATAACGCCCCCATACACACTGATAAAACATTAAAGAATGGTTCCAAGAACACAAGGATGACGGCAAATGCCTTCCATGGCCTGCACAATCACCAGATCTAAACATAATTGAACCTTTATGGGAAGTTCTGGAGCACAGAGTGCAAACTAGATTTCCACCTCCTTCATCCCTCAAAGAACTGGAGACTGTCCTTCTTGAACAATGGGCCAATATCCCACTACAGACAGTTCAGAAATTGTATGACAGCATTCCTAGAAGGATTTAAACTGTTTTGAGGGCAAAGGGTGGGCCTACTCCTTATTAGTTACTAGATATTAAAACAACTGCTATATGTTTGCTCTCATTTATCTTATTTTCTACACTCTTTTATGACTGGCATGCCATGTATACATTTTAGTTTCTGTCTTATTTTTTTTATTAGCTTGATAATTAATCATAATTAACCATTAATGATATTATTATCAAATAATACTAATTCGTCAATGAAATGCTGCTTTTGTGTCAGTAATAAGTGAGAACACTTTAGAGCTAATGTAGGATAAAAACTGATATCATTTTGGTCCATGACAACTGGAGATGTGCACCTCTGCACAGCTGTGGGGAGTGAACACCTCTGATCAAAGTGAAGTGAACAGCTGAATAAAATAGAAACTGGTCTAGAATCCAACACTTGCACGTAACATGAGTCACAAATATGGCCCAATTGTTAATTATTCCTTTTCAGTTTTTAACTAATCACATTCCACTGTACTACATAGAGGAGATATTAAAAATTATTACTTTATTCTACATTATGTTAAACTGTCCAATATTTTTTGATGCCCGAAAATGTACAAAAGGTTCTATAATTTCTAAACGGTTAATCAGATACGGACGAAAATACCCTCAAATTAAAGCTGACAGTCTGCACTTCAACCTAGAAGTGCTAGAATACAGAACCAAAATAACAAAAAATGTGTCACTGTCCAATGAATTATGGTGCTCACTGTATACTGTATATACAGTATATAAAGATATATTCGTATCATAACAGACCTCAAGTGCAGCATATAGAGTGACTTACCCCGTTAGATGGAGATGTCCTCTGTTTCTTAGTCTTTCTCAGAAGCCTATTTGTCAGTGAGGAAGAGACAAAGTTCAGTGGTTTATACAACACAGAGAAATAAATAACCAGTTATATGGTCCAGGAAGGGGTATTGCAGTGGAATAACCAGTTATCTGGGAAAGTACGTTCGCCATGCTCAGAAACAGAAAGTGAAAGAAAGCATATTGCTTTAGCCTCCTTACGTCGTAGAAATTACAATTAAACTGTATTCTTCAAATGAAGATTTCCACAAGGCAGAGTCCGATGAGACAAAAGCTTCCTTTTTATTGAGATCTCAAGAGAAGAAATCTAACTGATCACAGGGAACAGTCAGAGATGTTCTAAACTTCTTTGTTTCCCATCAAACTTTATGCATTTCAAAGCATGGATACATGGTGGGTGGATTTTTAATTGGTTACATAGCAAACTTAAATATTCTCGATCACTTTCCCGGATACTGATAAGACATACAACAATGTATTCTTTATTTAGCCTACATTCTTGCAGGCCCGTCAGCTCGCCGGTTTCCCTAAACACTAGTTTATTATTTATTTTCCCCCTAAACACTAGCTGCTAGTCAACTGTTCTGGCTTTGGCTGTAGCTGTTAATTTACTCACTTTCTTTGGCAAGCGATGGTAAAACGAACACCAATCCGGATATATCAGACTCTGTTTACCGGAGTAACATGCGACAATGGGATAAATACATTATAGGCTATTAACAAATGTTGTACAGGTTCCGATAATGACAAAAACCTGTACATTTTCTAAAGTAAATTTGCCAACAAAGTATAACCATATCCTTTGTGGAGTGTAATTATTCATGAACTGTTAAAAACATTTATTGAAATCATATGTTGTTACATGAGGCCCAATCTCTTCATATGCTAAGATGAAGAAACACAGGGCCAAGTTGCATTAAATAATTTAGGAAAGTTTGGATAGCATTGCTTTGGAATAGAGCTAGTTTATTTAGTGTGAGCTACGATAGGCAATATTGTTAGTTGTAACTTGGCCACATTTTGATATCAATAGTTTTAAAGGCAGGCCTAGTTTTTGCAAGTTGGAATTAAGGACTTATAGACAGCGCTCTGTAGGCTATATGTGAGTAACTTGGCTTTTTTTTTTTTTTTTTACGTCGGAAACGTTTTTGTCCAGATACTGTATATACAGTATATAAAGATATATTCGTATCATAACAGACCTCAAGTGCAGCATATAGAGTGACTTACCCCGTTAGATGGAGATGTCCTCTGTTTCTTAGTCTGTCTCGGAAGCCTATTTGTCAGTGAGGAAGAGACAAAGTTCAGTGGTTTATACAACACAGAGAAATAAATAACCACAGTTACATGGTCCAGGAAGGGGTATCGCAGTGGAATAACCAGTCATCTGGGAAAGTATACGTTCGCCATGCCCAGAAACAGAAAGTGAAAGAAAGCAAGGACGTGCTATTGCTTTACCCTCCTTACGTCGTAGAAATTACAATTAAACTTTCTTCTTCAAATGAAGATTTCAACAAGGAAGAGTGCGATGAGACAAAAGCTTCCTTTTTATTGAGATCTCAAGAGAAGAAATCTAACTGCTCACAGGGAACAGTCAGAGATGTTCTAAACTTCTTCTTCTTTGGGGTTTTACGGCAGCTTGCATCCTAAAGGGCTCTGCATGGTTGTGCGAAACTTGTGCAACTTCTTCATGTTCGAGCAATGCAACAATGTTGCAAGCACTCTGCAATTTATACTTCTGCAAAAGCTACGCGCAGCCTATGCAACATTGTATCCCGTATGTAGCTAGCTCCCCCCTAGCAACGTAACTCATTTCAACGTAACGAATTTCCCTGCTCAACCAACCCATCGATAACATGCCGTCTTTATGTTTGTTTGTTTGTTGCTCGTGTTCTTGTATATAGTGTAATATAGTTATAGTTAGTTAAGCTAGTTAGTTAAGTTAGTTAGTCAAGTTCATCCCAATACTCTCGCCGATCTCTTTCCATGAGTTCATGGTCATTTGACTGTCTTTGTAATCACTAGCTATAAGAATAGTCATATAAATGTTTGTATTTTCTCACTTCTTCTGATAATCGTTCTTGTAACTGGTTCATGATTTAACAAATGTAACTATCTATTTTTATATATCGATAACGTAAACAGTTTTATTTTGGATCTCGATCGCTAATTTTAGATATTGTGGCGGCCTGGGGGTTGTCAACTGGCCAGCTAGGACCGGGTAGTGAGCCGCTACCCGGTTGAAGTGTAAATACTTGTAAATAGCGTGCTGTGTGTGTTTTAATTGTGTTAGCTTGTTAGCCGTGAATTGTGTTAACGTAACTGTCATTTTTAACTGTCATTCTAATTTAAACGTAACCGTAAGCTAACTGTAATTTATGTGTGGCTGTGATTGGCTAGGAATTTGTAAGTGTGTTCGCCAATCACAGCCAACTAGTTGAAATATAAGGCAGTACCTGAAGTGATTCCTAGTCAGTCTACGAAGGTGCTTCAACTGTGAACCACGCTGAGCTGGATCCTGGAAAAGCTAACGGCTCTTTTAAGAGCTGGTAAGGTAGCGTGAATAAAACGAAGCTCGGCTAGAGCGATTCGGGTACTGCAAACTGCTGTCTCTCTCCCTCATTCTCCGCGCTCGTTACATTGGTGTCCGGAAGTGGGATGGAACGAGCCCTACTGAGGGAGATGGAGGAACTGGAGCGGACGATCGGCGAGCTGACCCGCAGGAAGGCGAGGAAGGCCGGGGCTATAACTAGCCCCGAGTGGCAGATTCCCGCGGTGCGAGTGTCCAGGCGACCGGACGGCTTCAGCGGCAGACAGGAGGATCCGGCATCGGTAAGCCGCGACGGCACGCTCGCGAAGCCGACAATGCAGCTGAAGCTACCTCGGTTCAACGGAACAGCTTCGCTGGAGTCGTACCTAGCGCAGCTAGAGCTAGCAGCTCAGCTGGCTAGCTGGACGCCGGAGCAGACAGTGGGACACCTGGCACTCGCCCTGGAGGGCCCAGCGCTGGAGGCGATCCTGGACCTGCCGCCGGCGGAGCGACAAAACCTACAGGCTCTGACCGCAGCACTCCAACGGCGGTTCACCCAGCATCGCTCCGCCGAAGCAAGCCGGGAAAAGCTGCTAAGCCGCTACCGCTGTGAGGAGGAGAGCTGGGGAAAAGTGGCGGCCGACGTACAGCGCTACGCCCGCGAGGCCTACCCAGAGTTCGATGCAGCAGCGCAGGAGAAGCTAGCGCTGCATGCATTCCTGCGAGCCCTCACGCCAGAGCGCCTACGTGACCACGTTAGCCTAGCCCAACCGGGTTCCATAAGCGAGGCTTTGAGCATGACAACTCGGGCGGAAGACACCCTAGCTATCCGGCCCACTCCACAACCAACCCGCCAGCACGTCAGGGTGGCCGATGGCGAGGAGGTCTGCTGGACACGCACGCCACTACAACGGCCAGCGAGGCGACAAGGCCGGTGCTACCGGTGCGACGAGCCGGGCCATATCGCTCGCGACTGCCCAGCTCCAGCACCAAAGCCACGGAAGCCCCCGCCGTCGGGAAACGAGGCAGGGACGGCGCAGTGAGGAGAACGCCGCCCCGGGAACCAACCCTCCTCAACCAGGTACACACCCCTGTGCCCAAACCCAGTACGGCCTTACCCGCCCAAGTGGCAAAAATTCCAGCTACCTCTCTGGAGGCTAGCACAACCGCCTTTGCAAAGGCGACTGAGCAAGCTACCTCTGCGGAGGCTAGCACAAGCGCCTTTACAAAGGCGGCTGAGCATAAGTCCCATCCACGGGTAGGTCGGCTGGGCAAAGCCAGTGGGTTGTACCTCCACTGTTGGCTGGACGGGCAGGCCTGCCGAGCCCTGGTGGACACGGGGGCTACCATCTCCCTTGTCCGGCCAGGAGTACTCCACAACACCGGCGGGCCCCAACTTCCCGGGGCGTGGACGCCCACCGCCACACCGCTGACATCAGTGACGGGGGCAAAGATGGCGATGAGGGGGAAGAAAGAGGTGAAGGTGACGGTGACCGGGCAGGAGGTGTCGCACGAGTTCTGGCTAGCTGACATCGCGGACTCGTGCATCATCGGCCTGGACCTGCTGAAACGCTGGGGAGCCTGCGTTGATGTGTCAAGGGGCAGCATCACTCTTGGCACGGAGACAGTAGCCTTACAGTCCGGCCCGACACGAAAACCGGCCCGACGAGCACGCCACCTAGCCACCACAGCCCGACGAACACGCCACCTAGCCACCACAGCCCGGCCAGCAAGCAAGCTACTCCAGCTAGCCACTGCACCCAAGCCACCGTCACTGACCGCAGTGCCCCAGCCCGACCACTCGCTCGCCCACCACCACCAGCCTGTCCCACAGCAACCGCCTGCCCAGCCCAAACCAGCTTTGCCTGCCGAGACGACAGCAGCTGTCCACGCCCTGTGGCAACGAAGCAGCAGCGGGCTCGACCACCAGCAGCGCCAGCAGCTCAAAAGCCTCCTGGATGGAAACGCAGACCTTTTCGCAGTGCGGGATGAGGACTGTACCCAGACCGAGCTGGTGCAGCACACCATCAACACCGACACAGCTCAACCCATCCGTCTGCGGCCGCACCGGATGTCCCCTGCCAAGCGACTGGTGGCAGAGGAAAAGGTGAAGGAAATGGCAGCTGCTGGTGTCATCGAGCCCTCCGACAGCCCGTGGGCAGCCCCTGCGGTCCTGGTCCAGAAGAAGAGCGGGGAGTGGAGGTTCTGTGTGGACTACAGGCGTCTGAACTTCCTGACCACCAAAGACTCCTACCCACTCCCCCGCATTGACGAGGCCCTGGACCACATCAGCGGGTCGAGCTGGTTCAGTTCGCTGGACCTCCGCAGCGGCTACTGGCAGGTGAGGCTGGCACCCGAAGCGAAGCCTAAGACCGCCTTTACTATTGGGCACGGTCTCTGGCAGTTTCGGGTGATGCCCTTCGGGCTATGCAACGCGCCGGCCACGTTCGAGCGGCTGATGGAGCGGGTGCTAGCGGCCGTCCCTCGCAGTCGCTGTGTCGTGTACTTAGACGACCTCCTGGTACACGCCAGCGACTTCCAGCAGGCCCTCGCTAACCTGACTGATGTGCTAGCTGCAATCCGCCAAGCGGGATTGCGGCTAAACCCAAAGAAGTGCCAGCTCCTCCGGAGGGAGACGGCCTTCCTAGGGCACATCGTCAGCGAGCGGGGCGTAGCCACCGATCCATCTAAGGTGGCTGCTGTGAGGGACTGGCCGGTCCCTGGCAACGTGGGTGAGCTGCGAAGCTTCCTGGGCCTGGCGTCCTATTATAGGCGCTTTGTCCGGGACTTCGCTACCCTGGCTAGCCCCCTCCATCGCTTAACGGATAAGTGCCGGCCGTTTGTGTGGCAGGAGGAGCAATCCATGGCCTTTGACCAGCTCAGGGCGGCCCTCACTGAAGCTCCAGTGTTGGCGTACCCCGACGCCAAGCGACCCTTCATCGTTGACACCGACGCAAGCAACACCGGAGTGGGGGCCGTCCTGTCACAGGAGGATGAAGACGGCGAGCGAGTGGTTGCCTACTACAGCCGGGCCCTGGGGAAGGCGGAACGCAATTACTGCGTCACCAGGCGGGAGCTGCTCGCTGTGGTCAGGGCGTTGCACCACTTCCGGCCGTACCTGCAAGGCAGCCACTTCCTCCTGCGCACCGACCACGCCTCGCTCACCTGGCTCCTAACTTTTAAAGACCCTGAGGGTCAAGTTGCTCGCTGGCTGGAACAACTGCAAGGCTATGACTTCGAAATCCGGCACCGGGCAGGCCGACTTCATGGGAACGCAGACGCTTTATCGCGCCGGCCGTGCGCAGCCCAGGAGTGTCGCTACTGCAGCCGCCAAGAGGAACGGGACCAGGTGAGCCCAGATGTGGCGGTGGTCCAGGCCAGCGGCGACGCGGAGGGGTGGCTGCCGCTGACGCCCATGGAGCTCCGAGAGGCCCAGGAAGCAGACAGCACGCTGGGCAAGGTGAGGAGCTGGCTGGAGGCGGGGCAGCGCCCCGAGCGGTCGGTGGTGTCGGCAGAGAGCCCAGAGGTCAAAAGCTACTACAGCCTGTACAGCAGCCTGGTGCAGCGCGACGGTCTCCTCTACAGACGGTGGGAGGCCCCAGGCCGGGGCAGCGACATCCTGCAGCTGTTGGTACCACGGGCGCTCCGTCCTGATGTCCTCAGGTTGGTCCACGGCTCGGTGGGGGCGGGCCACTTCGGCAACAACAAAACCCTGCACCGGCTGAGGGGGAAGTTTCACTGGCCGGGGTGTCGTCACGACGTCGAGCTCCACGTCCAGTGCTGCGACTCCTGCACGGCACAGAAAGGGCCTAGTCAACGCTCCCGAGCACCCCTGCAACAACACCTGGTGGGGGCACCCATGGAACGGGTGGGGGTGGACGTCCTCGGGCCCTTCCCCGTCACCGACTCCGGCAATCGCTACATTCTGGTCGCGATGGATTACTTCACCAAGTGGCCGAAGGCATTCGCTATCCCAGACCAGAGTGCGGCGACGACGGCGGAGAGGCTCGTGGAGGAGATGTTCACCCGTTTCGGGGCCCCTGCCGAGCTCCACAGTGACCAGGGGCGCAACTTCGAATCCCAGCTGATGGCGGAGGTCTGCAAACGGCTGGGCGTGACAAAGACCCGAACGACGCCACTCCATCCTCAAAGCGACGGCCTCGTCGAGCGATTTAACCGCACGCTAGCTACCCAGCTAGCCATCTTAGCCAGCCAGCACCAGCGGGACTGGGATCGCCACCTGCCATTGGTCCTGTGGGCTTACAGGTCAGCCGTGCAGGAGTCCAGCCAACTCACCCCTGCTGCCCTGATGTTCGGACGGGAGCTCAGGACACCAGTGGACTTGGTGTTCGGGGCTCCGCCTGAGCCTGAAGAACCCAGCCGTACTCGGGAGGAGTACTACCACCGGCTGCGGAACCGCCTCCTCGTCGCTCACGACTTCGCCCGCAAGGCCCAGGCCTCCGCCGGCGTTAAGCAGAAGCGGTGGTACGACACGCGCTGCAGAGGACGGGCCTTTGCAGCAGGAGAGCAGGTCTGGATTTATTGCCCTGAGCGGAAGAAGGGCCTGTCGCCCAAGCTGCGAGCGAGCTGGCGGGGGCCTGGAGAAATTGTGGAACGGCTCTCGGAGGTGGTTTATCGCATCAGGATGCCAGGCCGGGGGCGCCTGGTGGTGCTACATCAAGACCGGCTAGCACCCTACAGGCCCCTGGCAACTCCTGATGCAGCTGAGCCGGAGGTGAGCAGCGACACTGTGCTACCCAGTGAGCCTGAGCCCAGCGACACTCCGCCGAGCGCTACCAGGAGACCTAAACGACACCGGCGGCCCCCAGGCCACTTACGGGACTTTGATGTGAGTTGTGGTTGGACTGCGGGGTCGTCGGAGACTTGTGACCCCTTGGGTGGGGGCAATGTGGCGGCCTGGGGGTTGTCAACTGGCCAGCTAGGACCGGGTAGTGAGCCGCTACCCGGTTGAAGTGTAAATACTTGTAAATAGCGTGCTGTGTGTGTTTTAATTGTGTTAGCTTGTTAGCCGTGAATTGTGTTAACGTAACTGTCATTTTTAACTGTCATTCTAATTTAAACGTAACCGTAAGCTAACTGTAATTTATGTGTGGCTGTGATTGGCTAGGAATTTGTAAGTGTGTTCGCCAATCACAGCCAACTAGTTGAAATATAAGGCAGTACCTGAAGTGATTCCTAGTCAGTCTACGAAGGTGCTTCAACTGTGAACCACGCTGAGCTGGATCCTGGAAAAGCTAACGGCTCTTTTAAGAGCTGGTAAGGTAGCGTGAATAAAACGAAGCTCGGCTAGAGCGATTCGGGTACTGCAAACTGCTGTCTCTCTCCCTCATTCTCCGCGCTCGCTACAATATCGTTAGCAACCAGCAACACTTAGTAACCAATATTATATGATAGCCCCGCCTCCATTCGCTAACCAACCAATCAATGATGCGCAACATCTACGCGAACGGTTGCGTTGCAGTCGCTAGTTTGATTTTTGTGCTAGGTACGCGACATCCTCTGCAACCCCCTCTGCGAAGGTCGCAGATGTTGCGTTGATGTTGCAGAGCCCATGTTGTGTTGCTGTCGCGTTGTTGTCGATCGAGCATGCAGAGCCCTTTAGTGTTGCACTACTGCCATCTTCTGGAGTTAATTAACTCCTACATTATCCGGTTTGCTATATTTTCCCTATTAGTCCTGTTCTCTTTTTTACCGCTTCAATTTGAACTGGAACTCGTGAGTAGGTGTGGTCATATGACGATGGTGCACGTAGTCATATTATGAATATTCATATAGTCAAGGAGTGAAAGGGTGTGTCTTGGTGAACTGACTCAGGCCCACAGTCTATGCTCAGGCCCCCACTGAACTCAGCCCCCTTCCTGCTCTCTCCTCACCTAAACAAACAATAAAATGACAAGCGACAAGAGTGACAGCAGTACTGCAGGGAGTTTTGAGGTGGAGGAGTTTGAAAGGATTCCTTCGTGGTGGAAGACTCTTCCTCGCGAAGATGTTGCTTGGGAAATACAGCCGTATTCATTCCAGTCACTGGCCGCAGCAGCCGCTGTATTAGTTGGGCGACGTCTTCGCGATCGAGGAGAGGACCGGGGATGTAACCGAATGGTAGAGCTAACGTTACCTAGCTAAGTTAGCTTGTTTGTCTGCCTAAAGTAACGTTACTATTAAACACATTCAAATACACAGCAAAACCCAGTCAAACAGTAACGTTAGTATATTGAACATGGCTGGTTGTAGCGCCCAGCTCCACTTGGTCTGGAGAGAATTGTTATCATTTATTAGCTAACATTCATAAATGATAGCGATAACTAGCTATCTAGCTAAGTTACCAGTTCTCTGGACCAAACGGGGCTAAACTCACACAACAATTGCATTACCTAATTTATCGATACATTCCATCTCTCGGCAGATTATGAAAGCTAACAGAGCACACCTCGGTACACCGAGGAACAATACATCTGACTCCTTGGCATAATGCAGGCAAGTTAGCTAAAGATACGAAAGTAAGACGTTGTCGATGAATAACTCTCTATGGCTACGTTCACACTGCAGGTAAAAAGTGGCCCAGATCCGATTTTTTTCCTCAAATGTGACACAGATCAGATTTTTTATGAACAGCGAAAATAACATTGAATCTGACATTTACAATTCTCATTTGGGCCACTTTTGAATGTGGTAGATGCCGATACATAACCGATTGTGTCAAAGCGACCGCAGTCTGTCAGATCGGAATTAATGTGACTTTTTACGTCATTTTTGATGCACCTAGCAGGGCATTAGAACGTTAGCGCACGGGCTAGTTAACTCACTATTGTACAGGGTAGGTTATCAACAGATTCACATTATATTATCATGTGTTGTCATTTTAGATAAGTGGGAAACTTGCAAAGCAGTGGATTTTTTTTGGGCAAACGATACACCATAATAAGTCGGAAGTAGGCAACGGTTTTATATCATTCGCGGACAGCTGCATTAACGTTACCCATTTTGTGATTTAAAATGTTAGAACTGTCCATATTATTGTCTTGGTTTGTTGCACGGTATTCATTATTCACGATTTTCTCATGTAGCTGCTTACCGAACGTTATGGTTGTCGGTCCAATAGTGTGTCAATAGTTTAATCTAAGGGTGCGCATGCTAGGCTATACGTTACACATGAAGTTGAACAGATGTGTCGTGTGATACTATAGCTTTTTTATATTGTGTATTTTAACACGGCTGGAACGCTGTATTGACCAATCTGCATCCCGGAACTATCTGTTTTATAAATGTATATCGACTAGTCTCACTAGCCAAACGGCCGAGAGCTCCATTTTCTTAACTCGCCCGTCGTCGCCCAGGCGAGTGAGCGAGGTTAATTTCATGCCTTGCTTGAGTTTCACTTAAACCGCCCATTTCACGGTCCCCCCATTTCTGGCTCCGATCTCGCATTCACGAGTCACTCTGCACAGTAGCAGCCATGGCAGCACAAAAAGCTAGTAAAAACCTTGGATTTTTTCCCGTCTCCTCACCCTTATCATTAGCTCCACTGCACATCAACTTTAAAATTAACGCAGAAGCTGTGACTTTGATGACTTCCTTTTTGTTGTTTATTTCTGCAGGCTGTGTAACAGGCTTTTGTTTTTGTTAATTTGCACGGGTCATTTGAGGAGAGCAATCGGTTCACACTGGAATCAGATATGGGCCACATTAAAAAATGTATGCGAACAGCCAGACAAAAAAAATTGGATCTGAGCAATAAATCGGAATTGAGCACTAAGGCCTGCAGTGTGAACGTAGCCTTAGTAGCTTGATAGAAGTCGTAATATTAACGTTAGCAGTAATACAAAGCAATTCGCATTTGAACTTGAACTAACTAGCTGACAGTACAAGGGTCTCAGTCTCAAAGAGGATTAAAAAAAACCCATTGGTCTCTGCTTTTATACCACGTGCCCAGCCGAGACCACCCCTAGGACCACCTAAACTCCACCCATTTTTATGTTAAGGATCTCGTGACGTCACGAATCCCCGGAAACCAGCGTTTTGGTAAGCCTTCACAAAAACTCATATAAAACTATTTTGACTAAACATGAGATTTTCTGACATACAGTTGTGTATGATTATAATCTAACCCAAAACATCGGTTTTCAACGGGAAAAGTCGGTTTTTGACTGCAGTATCACTTTAAGATATCTGATCAAACATTTCCTGCCTTGTCCACTTTCACCACACTCCAGTATGCCCTTTACATCTCCTCCTGCTAGTCCTGCTCTTTTCATTCCCTCCATCATGTCCTTACGTTCTAGTATGTATTTTCTACAGTTAACAAGTACATGTTGTACTGTTTCTGGTGTCTGACAATGGTCACATAATCCATTTTGGTGCTTCCCTATAATGTGGAGAGTCCCGTTCAGGTTGCTGTGTCCTATTCTTAGTCTGGTCATCACTGCCTCCTCTCTTCTATTTCCTCCCCTGCTTCTCCCAGTGCCCACTCTACTCTGTATTGCATGTAGCTGTCTTCCTCTTAACTCCTGATCCCATTGTTGCTGCCACTCTTCATTAATTTTCTTCCATGCAATACCCTTTCCTTCTGATTTTGAAAGTTTTATTATAGTGTCTATGTTTTATTTTTAACAGCTTGTTTGGCTAGGTTGTCCACTCTCTCATTACCCATAATGCCCGTGTGCGCAGGAACCCAAATAAATGTGATCACAATGCCTTGTCTTATTACTCTCGAGTGCATTCTTATTACTTCAAATAGTAGGTCTTGTCGTTTTTTGGATGTGCCTAGCTTTAGGCTGTATAGAACAGATGCTGAGTCGCTACAGATCAGAACTCTTTGAGGTTTGACTTGCTCAACCCACTCTAAAGCCATCCAAATGGCATACAACTCAACAGTATATACACTTAAGGAGTTTGATGTCCTTTTGCATACTGCAACTCTGTGGCTAGGAACTGCAACTGCAGAGCCAGTGCTGTCTGTTATTGGATCTTTTGATCCGTTCGTAAACACCTGAACATACCCTGTGTATCTACTTTCTGTATAGCTATAAAACTCTTGTACTAAATCTAAATTTTTCTTTGCCTTATCTTGAAGCAGCTCAAAATCTACCACCAGTGTCTCCATTTCCCACACAGGGGTTGGAGGCCACATCACCGTCGGGCAGAACTCCATCCCATACACTCCCAGGTCTCTTGCTGCTGCATCCCCTGTCCAACCAAAACTTGATTTTACTGTACCCTCCCTTTCCCAGCAGGCCTGTAGTACTTTTTTGGTTGGGTGGTTATCTCCATGCCCCTTCAAATTCATCCAGTAGTTGACTCTGAGCTGCTTCCTGTGTAAATTCAGCGGCATTTCTCCTGTCTCAACTTGTATGGCACACACAGGTGATGTTCTTGTTGCCCCTATGCACAATCTGAGAGCCCGGTCCTGGATCACATCTAATCCTGCAAGTGCAGTTTTTGCTGCAGATCCATATACAACACTCCCATAGTCTAGCCTTGATCGAATTAGTGCTACATATATATATTTCAAGGATGCTACATCCGCTCCCCAATCCAAGCCTACAAGGCATCTCATTACATTTATTACTTTTTTACATTTATCCATAATACATTTAATGTGTTCCCTCCATGTTAGTCTGGAATCAAAATACACTCCTAAGAATCTAAATGATTCTACTGTCTCTAAATTATTTCCATATATTTTAAAATGAGTGTTTCCTCTAATCATCTTTCTTGTGAAGAACATTACTTTAGTCTTTTCAACTGAGAACTTAAAGGCCCATTTCTTCCCCCACATCTCAACTTGATTTATTCCTTCCTGTAATTTCCTAATTATGTGGTTCAAATTTCTACCTCTTTTCCACATAGCGCCATCATCTGCAAATAATGATCTTCCCATATCTACTGATACATTTCCAAATATGTCATTTATCATAATAGAGAATAATATAGGACTTATCACACTCCCCTGCGGTGTCCCATTTTCAATCTCATATTTATTGGACATTTCATATCCTACCTTAACCTGGATGGTTCTTTTACTCAAAAAGTCCTTTACCCAGTTAAAAACCTTACCTCCAATTCCCATTGCATGTAACTTTATCAGAAGCCCCTCCTTCCATAAACATATCATATGCTTTTTCTACATCAAAGAAAACTGCTGCTACTGTTTCTTTATTAATTTGCGCTTTCCTTATTTCATCTTCTAGACATACTATTGGATCCAAAGTACCCCTCCCTTTCCTAAATCCACTTTGACACCCTGAAATTATATTCTCTTTCTCTAGAGAATACATCAATCTTTCATTTACCATTCGTTCCATCAGTTTGCATATGTTAGAAGTTAATGCAATTGGTCTAAAGTTTGTAGGTTTGCTTGCATCTTTCCCTGGCTTCCTTATAGGAACAATGACTGCCTCCTTCCAAACTCTCAGGTATTCTACCTTCATCCCACACCTTGTTATACAGCAATAACAATTTGTTCAGACCTTCTGCACTTAAGTTCTTTATCATCACATAACATATTTCATCCTTCCCTGATGCAGTCATACCAGCTTTAGCCAGCGCCCTTTTTAACTCCCCCAAAGTAAATGGCACACTCTGTTCATCTCCAGTATTTTCCTTTCTCCTTCAAACCTCCATGTTTTCAGATTTTGTTTTCTCCCTGCCCCTTCTTCCCTCCTCCGATAAATTATTTGAACTGTGTACCTTAACAAACGTGTTGGCCAATAACTCAGCTTCTTCTTTATTAGTTACTGCTACTTCATTTCCATCTGTTAACACTGGATGACTCCACTCCCTTCTGTCCCCTCCCATTTTTCTGATCATCCCCCACATCTCTCCTACTGGGGTTGTGTTCCCAATCAAATCGCAAAACTTTCTCCAGTATGTCCTTTTTGCCTGCCTTATTGTCCTCCTTACCACCGCCTGAGCTTTTTTGTACTCTATCATATGTTGAAAGTTATGGGTTCTTTTCAATAGTTTAAACAACTTATTTCTGTTTCTCACAGCTTCTTTACAGTTCTCATCCCACCATGGTACTGCCTTCCTCTTTATTCTGCCTTTACTCTTAGGGATGGATCTCATTGCAGCTACTCTAATACCTTTTTCTATTTCATTATCCAGGATTTCTATGGTCATATCAGCATTAATCTGACTCAGACACTCTTCACTTACTTCCTTAAACTTCTCCCAGTCAGCTTTCCCAAACACCCATTTTCCTCCCCTGTCTATTTCAGTCACTGTTGCATTAATGTTTATCGTACTTAAAACTGGATAATGGTCACTACCTATAGTTCCCTCTTGGTACACTTTCCAATCGCATATGTGAGCAATGTTATTTGATACCAATGTAAGATCCAGCGTTGACTCCCTTCCTGTGTTAATGTCTATTCTTGTTTTATTTCCATCATTTAAGCAAACTAAATTTCTCTCATCTAACAGGTCTTCTATTTCCTGGCCATTAACATCTGTTTTCTCACTCCCCCATAATGTGTTATGTGCATTGAAGTCCCCACACCACACAATACTTGCTCTATTTTGCCCTTCTATTTCTTCAAGCTTGCTTAATTCTATTTTCTTGCAAGGGTTATAATAATTCACTATCACTAATTCCTTCCTTCCCACCCATACTTCCACTACCACATACTCCAGTTCCTTTCCAATACCCAGTACTCTATAAGGAGTCCCTTGTCTAATAAATGTGACACAGCCCCCTCCTCGCCCCTCTTTCCTATCTCGCCTAACTGCCTCATACCCATACATAACAAAGTCTAAGTGGGGTTTCAACCATGATTCCTGAACACACAAAATGTCCGGTTTCTCCCTCCGACTGTCTATAAATTTCTTAAAATCCTGCCCATTACAATAAGGCTTCTTGCATTCCATTGTAGGATTAACATTATTAATAATATCATCCCACATTCGTTGTCTCTTGACTTGACTGTGCCTTGAGTTCATTATTTACTTCTTCCCATTTTAAACCAATCATACCCAAATGGTGTTCTGCAGCTATCACAATTACCCGAATCCTTTCAGTTTTAGATTTAATCTCATGTGTTGCATTTAGTACTCCAGCTATAAAGGTCACCAATTTCTTCTTCTCTATCCATGCTTTCTTCTTATCTTGCTGTTCATTTTCTGCCACTTGTTCTTTGTTATATCCTCCCTCCTTATTCTGTTTTTCCTGTCCTGCTAACTTAACTGCCTCAGCATATGATATTTTTTCCTTCACCTTTATCTGTTGTACTTCCACCTCTTTTTTCATCATTTTACATCCCCAATAAGCTACGCTGTGATCACCTCCACAATTACAGCACTTTGGTCTCACTCCCTCTCCACATTTCCCATATTCATGCTCCCCACTACACCGAGCGCATCTTCTCTTTTCTTTACACACTTTGGCCACATGCCCAAATTTCTGACAGTTAATACATCTCATAGATTTTGGTATGTATTCCCTTACATTATATTTTATAAATCCAAAATATACCTCCTTTGGAAGCACCTTTTCCTCAAACTCTATCAATATGGTTTCAGTCTCCTTTTTCTCTATTCCCCTTGTCATTCTTTTCACATTTTTCACATTACTATTCCTCCCCTTCAAGTTCTCCTTTAATTCCCCCATATTAACACCGAGGGGAACCCCCTTGCTACCATTGAACCTCTGTTCTCCAACTCTTACAACCCTGGACACTTTGATTTTCCCAATAATAGTAATCTTTTTTGCCTTCTCTACCTGCGCTTCCATCTTACATCCTATTAACAAGTTTCCATCTCCTAAAACTCTCGCATGATTTACTTCCCTCCTAATGATTTTTGTTAATTTAAGCGGATCTAACTTCTTTACTCCCCCTTCCCCCTCGAATCTTACCACTACATTTATTAATCCTGTCTTCGGGACTTTCTCCTCACCTTCTCTTCCCTCGCTTTCCGATCCACCTGCACTAGATGTATTTTTCTTTCTTTTGCGACTTTTCGCCTTCTTGGCTTTACTACACCCGCCTCTTCCCACTCACTCTCCCTCCTCTCATCTTCCCCACTTAACTCCATGCTGTTATTATCATCCGTCTCCCTCTCTGCCATCCTGTCAGAGTGTGTAAGGAACAGCGTAAAAATACCGTTCCGGACCTATACAGGCCGTCGGTCGATATTCTCACAACCGCTCCCCACAATACCTAATTTAACAAGTCCCGATGTCCGTAAATCCTAATTCAAACGTCGTTTTATTCCTAAAATAAAGTAAATCAATCAAACAAACAAACAAAATGCCCAAAGTGGCGTTTTCAGCTCCTCTCCTCTCCCACTCTCACACCCGCCGCACTCGCTTTGACGAGTCTGTTTCTCACGAAACTTGCCAAACTGTTCCAGCTCCGTTCTAAACTTCTTTGTTTCCCATCACACTTTATGCATTTCAAAGCAAAGCATGGATACATGGTGGGTGGATTTTTGGTTACATAGCACACTTAAATATTCTCGATCACTTTCCCGGATACTGATAACACATACAAGAATGTATTCTTTTGTTAGGATTCTGGGTTTTGTCTGCTTGTATTTGTTATTTCTGTTTCTTGTTCTTTATTATTTTTGTATTTATGTATTATTCTGTACTCGTGTTTATTATTATTTACTGTAGTTACTCTCGAGTTTGTTTACGCTATTACAGTTACATTCCATATTACAGTTTATGTTCACGTTGTTGCTTTTATGTCACTCCCCAGTCTTCGTCTCACTTTTCAGGAGCCTTCGGGTGTTTTCGGTCCTCTCTGTATTTCCTCTGACTAAACTATTTGTTCCACTTATTGTTTATATTACTAATTAACATTAACAACGACGAACAGCTTAGTTTAGGTCTTTTACTAACCCACTAATTACTAACGCTTCCTTTCTTTAGCTGTCACTTGTTCGAGCAATTCTATCTTTCAATTATCTACTTTATGTTTCCTCTTTACTAGCTGATATCTTACAGTCAAGCCGGAAAGTCTGAACACTCCTTTCACCTATCCACGTTTTATTACGTTACAGACATATTCTACAATAGATTGAGTTCATTTTTTGTCTCAAAATTCTACACAAAATAGCCCATAATGACAAAGTGAAAACAGGTTTTTAGATATTTGTGCTAATTTATTAAAAATCTAAATGTAAAATATCATATGTACACAAGTGTGCACACCCTTTGATATAACACCCAAAAGTGAGCTGAGGTGCATTTTGTTTCCACTGATACTGCTTGAGATGTTTCTACAACTTAATTGGAGTCCATCTGTGATAAATTCAATTGATTGGACATGATTGGGGATTGCCAACACCTGCCTATATAAGGTCCCACAGTTGACAGTGCATGTCAGAGCAAACTCCAAGCCATGGGGTCAAAGGAATTATCTGCAGACCTCAGAAACAGGATTGTGTCAAGGCATATATCTGGAGAAGGGTACGGTAAAATCTCTGCAGCTTTACAGGTCCCAAAGAGCACAGTGGCCACCATCATTCGTAAATGGAAGAAGTTTGGAACCACCAAGAATCTTCCTAGACCTGGCCGCCCGGCCAAACTGAGCAATCGGGGAAGACGGGCCTCGGCCAGGGAGGTGAGCAGGAACCCGAGGGTCACTCTGACAGAGCTCCAGCGTATCCTTGTGGAGATGGGAGAACCTTTCAGAAGATCAACCATCCAGGCAGCACTCCACCAATCAGGCCTTTATGGTAGAGTGGCCAAACGGAAGCCCCTCCTTAGTAAAAGGCACATCACAGCCCGCTTGGAGTTTGCCAAAAGGCACCTAGAGGACTCTCATACCATGAGAATCAAGATTCTCTGGTCTGATGAAACCAAAATTCAACTTTTTGGTCTGAATACCAAGCGTCACGTCTGGAGGAAACCAGGCACCGCTCATCACCTGGCTAATACCATCCCTACAGTGAAGCATGGCGGTGGCAGCATCATGATGTGGGGATGTTTTTCAGCAGCGGGAACGGGGTGACTAGTCCTGATAGAGGGAAAGATGAATGCAGCTAAGTACACCGAGATCCTTGAAGAAAACCTGCTCCAGAGCGCTCTGGACCTCAGACTGGGGCGAAGGTTTACCTTCCAACATGACAACGACCCGAAGCACACAGCCAAGAGAACAAAGGAGTGGCTTCGGAGAAAGTCTGTGCATGTCCTTGAGTGGCCCAGCCAGAGCCCAGACCTGAATCCAATTGAACATCTGTGGAAAGAGCTGAAAATGGCTGTATACCGACGCTCCCCATCCAACCTGATGCAGCTTGCAAGGATATGCCAAGAGGAATGGGCAAAAATGTCCAGAAACAAGTGTGCCAAGCTCATAGCTTCTTTCCCAAGACGCCTTGAAGCTGTAATCGCTGCCAAAGGTGCAGCAACCAAGTATTAGGCTAAGGGTGTGTACAGATATGTAACCCCTAAATAACCTATTTTTGTCAGTAAAATAAAATTGCATATTTTCTAAAAACCTGTTTTCACTTCGTCATTGTTGGCTATTGTGTGTAGATGTTTGAGGCAAAAAATGAACTCAATCTATTGTAGTATAAGTCTGTAACATAATAAAACGTGGAGAAGGTGAAAGGGGTGTGCAGACTTTCCGGCTTGACTGTATGTTAGTGTCTATCAGTGCATGTGCCTGGTCAGAGGTAAGACCTGTACCCAAGAAAAACTTGTTTCAGCCATCGGCTTGGTCATTTTGGTTTTGATGGTTTGATTTGCTTTCTCATGAGCGCCTCCACTCGCTGGATGGTAAGCACAATGCATTCTGGGAGGCTCTGTACAACACTATTTACAGAATGCGAGCCATTGTCACTACTCAGTTTGGATGGAAATCCCCATCTTGGTATAATCTCTTTCATCAGTGCTTTGGCAACCGAGAGTGCTGTTGCTTTCCTGCAGATAAAACATTCAATCCACTTTGAAAACATCAACCATTACAAGACAATACTTATAACCTTGGCATGGGGTCAACTCAATGAAATCCACCATTAAGTGGTCAAATGGGCCTTCTGGCCTCGGGTTGGCTGAGAGGGGCATTGCCACGCCTCTCCCCACATTATTGCTCATACAAATCTCACACTTTGTATAAAAATTGTCTGCAGAAGTTGAAAAACCTGGAGCAAACCAAAACCTATTTACAAGATCAGTCATCCCCCCTTTTGACACATAGTCTTGCCCTTAATTTGAATATTTCGGGGACGTTCAAGCAACGTCCCTATCCGGCTATGATATGACGTTGTGCTCATAACATTCATGGTACATTCAGGGACGTTCCTGCAACGTCTGTTACTGGTTACAATATAACGTCATGTAATGAATGTCTGGGGGACGTTACTAGAACGTCCTGGGAACGTTCTCTGTGACGTCCACGTAACGTTTAGAAAACCCTACAAAAAGACATCAAGGCGACGTCCTAATGACATTTCGAGACGTTCAGGGGACGTCGCGGGTACCTAATTTTGTTAGCTGGGAGCCCCTACCCCCTTGCTAATCCAAACGCGCACACGCGACATGAAAGCAGCGGCACTTTATAATCACTTTCAACGTCTCAACCGCAACAGCGAGACACCAGTCAAGGAGTCAGTTGGGAAACAACATCGTTTGAGGCAAGTCTATCGATCCAGTATCTAGCTACATCGATATGAATGTATCCCGACTGTGATACGTAACGCTATGTCGATTATATTAAATTAAGAGAAAGTAACAGAAAAGATTGTTACAAACGCTTTGATAAATAGCCGCACCCTGTCGTTATTTTTGTAACGTAACTCGCTAACTATAACGTTAACCTTACTTATCAGTGTCCTTGCTGATAACTGACATAACGTTATCTGACAGGCTACTTGTCCTGGAAAAAAAGTTTAAGGTATGTACCTAGCTAGCTAACGTTAGCTAGTTAGCTAACGGTATTACCAGTAGCAGTCCTGAGTGGAGAGGAGATGAGAGAGGATGAAAGGAAAGGAGTGAATAGGAGCCAGGAGGAGAGGAGTGGAGAGGGAAGGAGAGAGGAGTGGAGTGGAGAGGGAAGGAGTGAAGAAGAGAGGAGAAAATGAGTGGAGAGGAGTGAAGAGGAACCAGGAGGAGAGGAGAGTGGAGAAAGGAGATGGAAAAAAGGAGTGATGGTAGAAAAGGAGTGGAGAGAAGAGAAGACCAGAGGAAAAGAGTGGAGAGAGGAAAAAAGGATTGGTTTACAAGCAGTAGATGGTGAGTTATCTTCAATCAATCAAGCATTCAAACTTTATATAGCACTTTGCAGGCAAGCAAATTCAATTCAAAGTGCTTTACGTAGCCTAAATAAGATTAGGAAATAATAATACCCCTTAACACGGGAGTGAGGAAGAGTTACTATGTTGACAGGAAGACATATTTGCTTTTGTATATTGATTGTTGATGATAGTTTGAACATTGTAATCTTTTCAGAGGGAATAATCATTTTGTTTGTTTGCCTTTCTACAGCATGCTGTACCCGGCCCCTCCCATTCACATTGCACTTGAAAACATTGAAACAAATAAATTTCATTATTTGTTTACAAGTAATTGGCTTAGTTGTGATTTATTGAGGGAAATATTTTTCACAAATAATTTTTCCTGTATCAACAATTTCAGGTTGCATATTACTGTCATAACACATTTTACATAGGAGAATAAGATACAGTGTTTTCCATTAATGTATTAAACTGTGGTGACCCGCCAGTTTAATTTCTACCGCCACAGTTTAAAATATATCAAAAATAAAAATTGTTGTATGTGCGTACTGTAGCCCTGTCACTTCAAAAAATGCCTCTCTGGCTCTTATCACTCTAGTCGCTGCCCCTCCCCCCTGGCATAGACAGTCACACAAACACGCATGCATAGACAGTCACACAAACACGCATGCATAGACAGCATAGGCACCGGAAAGGGGGGGGGGGGGCATTGGCCCCCCACTTTTAGATTCAACTTCAGGCTCAGAACCCCAGTCACTCCATACCCCACCCAATGAACCAGTCCTACTCCCAACTTGAAGGAGGTGAGCAACATTATCTTGAATGACAAAACAGTTAACTATAATACAACGTCTTCCACCTATTTTTCATTTGTTTAGTGGTTTGACTGAACTCAGGATCTTTCATTTTGTCTGCTACAGGCTACATCCTTAAACAAATCACTATTTTGAGGTTTTCTGTCATCCAACTGCACAATGATTATTTCTTTTAATACAGAATTTAAGATTTGTCTCCTCATCGGACCAGAAGTGAGGGTTGCGTGCTTGCTGCAACATTTATTTATTTATTTTTATTTTTTTACCGTAAATTAGCAGGCTAACTTCAACATCCGAAACACATTCCGAATCTGTAGGCTACATGCACAGACTGTCGCTGTAAACCGAATAATGTGTTGTTAAGCCTACATGCTTTTAATTTTTAGGTTAATTCTATCTTCATTCATAGTCTATACTTTGTAACAATTGTCATATGTTAACTGATTGATATTCTCAATAAAAATTAAAAAATTTAAAAAAGATTACAAACTACTTCCTCACTAGTTTGGAAAGAGTTTTGAGGGATTTCTTTCGCACACTGCTTACAATGTGAGGGGACAGGGTACATAGTAGACAGGGGACAGTGGACAGGGAACAGGGCTCTGATTCGGACACAGACTAGGACAGCGGTGTCAAATTTGTTCCATCAAGGGCAGAGTATGCAAGTTTTTTTCTAACCATGCTCTACACCAGCTGATTCCACTAATTAGTTCACCTCCTTGGTTGAAGAGCTGAGCTAATTAGTGAAACCAGCTGGTGTAGGGCACAGTTGGAACAAAAACCTGCATACACTCGCATACACTTGGCCCTCGATGGAATGAGTTTGACATCCCTGGTCTAGGGACTGAATTTGTGGGCCTCAGTGTGAGGATTGATTACTCCAGCTGGACTTTCAGAGAAAAAGACTGAGAAAAGGATTTTCAACGTGACAGGTTATGTTTTCTGGGTAAAAGGTAAGCTGTATGGATATTATATACACAGATATAGATATATATCTCTTGGGTAGCTTAAGAATTGTGTGGTTCAAGATGCATTTTTTAATTTAATGCCATTGTTTGTTTCCTGCTTTATATTTTTTAGAGACATTTGAGACATTCTTTTACCAACTGGACAAGCCAGGAGGTGTGCCAGCAGCTTGGTTATCTATTTCCAGCACTTGTGCACTTAACAGATTTATTTATTATTTTTTCCAGTTTCACATGTTCACATCCCCTATGTTGAGGATGTTATCAAGTTTCATACGGAAAAAATAAGTTAAATAGCATTTCACTGATGTTAAACTTGTTAAGGATCCGTAGAGGGACTGGACTCAAATGCACGACTCAGAGACAGAATACAAATATGCTCACTGGGAGCCTTTATTACTTCGTCCAATACTCCAGAAGTGTAGGGAGAGAAGGGAAGGGACTGGATCCTGGGATGGCGTTAACAGGGGCAGAGCGGGAGAGGGGAGCAGGCAAGGGGCTGGAAGGTGGCTGAATCCTGGGTAGGCATAGCAGAGGAAGAGCGGGATGCGGGAGACAGGGATGCGTGGCGTAGAGCTAGGATATGGCTGCAGGCTGGCGGGCAAGCAGACAACAAACAAGGCGTTAGTTTCAGCAAAGCAAGAACAAGACTGTAGCGTTAGTTGGCTAGGCGAAGCAAGTATATGAAGCGCTAGGACGCTAGACAAGCAAGACTAAGACTGTAGATACTAGACCAGACAAGACTAGAGTTTTAACAACAAGGCTCAACGAACTGGCACAGGACAACGAAGACTGGGAGAATATACAGGAGAGTTAATGAGCTAATGAATGCATGCAGCGTGAGAATGTATGCGAGAGTGATTAACGGCGAAGAGAGCGTGAGGAATGCAAGCGGGAAAGGAATGTGATGGGCGGAGGAAATTCGAGAGAGAATTAGTAACGACAAAGAGGGAAACCACACCCAGCCTGCACCATAAGGAAGACAAACAGGGAAATGTAAAAACAAGACAAGAGACGTGAGGGAAAGGGTAAAACACGGAGCACAAATGGGAACGGGGACTGAGAGGAACGGAGACTGAGAGGAACGGAGAGTGTAACAAAACTCTTGATAAAAAAAGTATTTGCACACCTGGTTACTGTAGTATGGGTGCTTGAAGGATAAAGTCAGATATATAGAAAAGAGAAGTACTCCCGCACACCGTATCTTGCATTAATCTAAAAAAAATTTATTCAGTGCTGATGTTTCGTTCAACAACTTTTTTCGTATCTTGGAGTACTTCATTCATTTAATTCAGTCAACCTGTTTTTTTTACTTACTTTTTGTGTTTTTAAATCAATCTGGTATACAGAGTAGTCTTTGGCACTAACCATCTCTTTTCTCTCTGCTATGTCTCTACTGCCAGAGGTCACCCAATGTCAATTTCTGAAGACACCCTGAAGTGCCTAGACCTCTTGGTCATGTTGCTCCTGCTCTCACGTGACCCATTTCTGCTGGATCTAAATCACCTTTCCCGTCCTGATTGCTCCCCCCTCTTACCTCATAGGGCTTCCCCACCTCATCCAACAACCCTCCTAGATTTCTAAATTAAATTGTTTGCTAAATAAAACTGTGTGTTTGCTATTCTATGTACATGGGGAATTGGACATGCCTTACTGACTACTACTACTGCTAATAATATAAATTAAAGAACTACGTAATAATAATGAAGACCAAAATAATGATCATACCATACACCAAAAGATGTGGAGAGCCTCTCAAGATTCTAAATGGTTCTAGGTCGAACCATTAGAAGATAAAATGGTTCTAAGCAGAACCCTTCATAGAGGGTTCTAGGTTTAACCATTCAAAATGAAAGGGTTATAGGTAGAACCCTTTGTAGACGGTTCTTGGTAGAACATTAGGTTTAGGAAAAATCTTTATTTCCCAAGTTACCCCTATGAGGGCCCCTTGGGAAAGAAAAGTTTGCACTGGCCATTCAGTGTACTGCAGCATTTAAGTAGGAAGAATTTGGTCCCTCTTGTGTTGATGTTTTACCAGCGTTTGTTTAATCCGCCTGGGAATATGGTGTTGAGTTTTCTAATCCAATGGCTTTCTGTCCTACATCTGTCCTCCTGTGTCCAGTTAATGTCTGAATGGAGGCCTGATATTTCTACTGCTTCAAGTCCATGGTGTAGGAAATGAGCCACTATGTGTGTGTCTGTATTCCTATGATTTCTTATGTTATATATGTGTTGTACCAATCTGGTCTTGATTGTATTTCCTGTCTCTCCTACATATTTTATGTTGCAGTGTTTGCACTTTATGACATATATGCAGTTATAAGTGTTAACTGTGAGTGTTTGTTTAATAAGGTATGTTGTGTTTGTAGTGTTGTTTTTTACTGTAGTGGCCTGTTTGTAAAATATTGGACGTTGTGTGGGTAAAATGTTGATTTCCGGTAGTTTACTACTTACCAGATGATCCTTAATGTTTTTGTTTTTTTTGTAGGCCGAAACGATTTTGTATTCTAGAAGCAAATCTGTGTCTTGCAGAATCCTGCCCAGGTTCCGTTTAATTTTTTTGTTCGCTATTTGGCTGAATGTCGAGTAGGTGGTGTTAAGTGGAATTATTTTTCTAGTGTCCTGTTGTTTTGTAGTCAAGAAGGTTTTCCGAATCTGTCTGAGGAACGATTTGGAATACCCCCTTGGTTTTAATGCATTGAAGAGGGTTTTGGTAGCCTCCTCAAAGTCTGTAATCTGTGTGCAGATTCTGTTGAACCTTAGCAAATGGGATTTAATCAGGCCACTGAATGTATGTTTCGGGTGGAGACTGTCCTTGTGTAAGAGTGCATGTGTGTCTGTGTCTTTAAAGAAAACTTTAGTGTCTAGTGTGTGTGTTTGGGGAAATGAGGGCCCCTTGTATGTGGTAGTGTCCAAAAAATCGATGTGTTCATAGTGTGTGGTGTGTTTAATTGTGATAGATGTATGGTGCGTGTTGAGGATCTGAATGAAGTGTTTGAAATCTTATGAGCTATGTGTCCATGTTCCACAGATGTAATCTAAATACCTAAAATAATTAGTGGGAAGTTTGGGACATTTTTCAAAAACAGTCTCCTCCCAATGTGCCATGTAAATGTTGGCATAGGCCGGTGCAAATTTTTTGCCCATAGCTGTGCCGCTGGTTTGTAAGAAGAATTCTTTATTGAATTCAAAGTAATTTTTTGTGAGGCTTATCTCCAGTAATTGCAGGAGGATTGTATCCGGTCGATTGTTGTCCGGGTACTTTTCCATCCATGTTTTTACCGCTGTTAATCCCGCTGCTGTGTTTATGTTGGTGTATAGACTATCTATGTCTATGGTGAACAGGATGGCTTCTTCCGGTATTTTGGCGTTTTTTATTTTGTTTATGAAATCATATGTGTCTTTGATGTAGCTTTTGTGTTTTGTGGATAGTGGGTTCAGAAAAAAATCTAAGTATTCAGCTATCCCATAGGATTCGCTGTTGCAGTCTGAAATAATAGGCCTCCCTGCTGGGACCTCATATGGTATGCTCCAGGATTCTGGTGGCTTGTGTATTTTAGGGAGGAGGTAAAAAATCCTAGGTCTCGGGTTGTCCTCTCCCCTCAGGTAAAAACTTTGTTTTTTCATGATGTATTTGTTTTCTACTAGTGTCTGTATGATGGCATGTATTTCCTGGGCCTTGTCTGGGTATATGGGTCCATCTAATTTTCTGTAATGTGTTATGTTGTGAAGTTGTCTATAGGCTTCCTGTGTGTATTGTGTTCTGTCCATAATGACTATGGCACTTCCCTTGTCTGCTGGTTTGATAATTATTTGCTTGTTTTTAGCCATTTTTTAGCCATGATTTCCTTAATGATATTAAGGCAGAATGTCTTCGCCTGAAGGCGTCCAGTATATCAGTTTACCCATGGGCTAGATCTCTGCTTAATCGTGACTTGTTTAGAAGGGGCTATCAAATCTACCACCCAAAGGAAAATGTCCTTAAAAGCTAGCCAGGCTTTGTCAACACAATCGCCCCTCAGTACTGGTGCCCAATCCACCGTGCTTAGGTGAGCCCTGAAGGTCTCCGTACAATAATTTTTAAGTGAGCGGATCCGTGCAGTTTTATGACCGGCAAAGATCCTCTTGCGCACTTTCCTGGTGCAGAAAGTGTGGTCACCAGCGGTGTAGTGCTATACGAGTGCTCCGGAGCGCTGCTCCGGCACTTATTTTTAATAGTAAAACAAATTGCTCTTTTTAAAATGATCAACACATTGTCACTGCGGTGCAGCATGGGCTGTACTAGTCTAAAGCAGCGTATTTCTCTCGTGTGGAAAAAAAAGACTGATACGGGCAGATATAATGGATGGATACGAAGAACATGAAACAATCATAAGAGCAGAAAGCAACACTGTTGCCTCCAACGAAGCCAGGGAGGAGCTTGAGCAAAAAAAAATGTAATAAAAATTGTGTAAGTTAAATTCATTAATACCTTATTTACCTTATGACTTAACACTTATTTACCATAAATCTATACTCTCAGTACATTGCCATACAGTTTATTTCTAATGTGACAACACTACTACATTCTAGAGCTCCTAAACTTTAAACATGATACAGCATCGCACCAAAGTTTATTCATGGACTCGGGGAAAGGCAACGGATTTTGACGGTCTCCAAAGCATGTTCCGGATCTTTTGCGGAACTCACTAATCTCACCCTGCAGAGAGACTTCCTCACTGTCCGCACATATATCTACAAGATACTGTGGAATGGAGACGCCTTTTAATCTCCCTTACTATAGTAACCTAAGGGATACCTTACAGAAGAGACAAAGGGGTTCAGTAACCAGTAACCATTTTATTTTTGGCCTCGGTGCTCAAAAAGGGTGGTGCTAGAGAAGGGGTTATCAGCAATGTAGCTTATTAGTGCATTTGTAAACCATTACCATAACTCAATTTCATCTTCTACTCTTATTTGACAAGGCACATTAAAAAACGTTATTAAACAAAATAAAAAAAAATCTGTTACTTGCAATGTGACATTTCAGCCATATGTTGTATGCATAGTCTAAACTTGTCCACATTAACTCTAGTTACTTTGGCCCTCCAGAGGCAATTTCCACATGGTTTCTATAGTTGTATTTAAATGCCAATATCTCAAAAAATATTCCCTGCACATCCATGGTTTAAAGTTCGAATTGAAGGAGAAGCCGTGCCATTCATAAATTTGCAACAGAATACATTTATTTCAGAATAGTCACATACAGTATATATATATATATATATATATATATATATATATATATAATAACCATAACATACGTCGCCTAATGTATTTAAATACGTTTTTAAAAAAAGTTACAAAAGCACAACAACAGCAACGTATTTCAGCCCCAAGTGCGGTGGAAATGTCGACTGTACGGGACTTTTGGCAAGATAACCTCTTCAGGGTTAATCAGAAAACAGCTGTAGCTGAATATACTGGTAAGTACTTGGTTTCCTAAACATATTTATACGAGAGATTTTGGAGAAAACAATTAGTTGTCTTTTAAACCAAAAGTGCATCAGGTACTGTATATACGTAGAACAGTAAGCAAGGGGAAATGGCGAATGCTCATTTGTAGGCTACAACGTTTTAAAAAAATATTATTGTTTCTATACGTGAATAAAATGCACCGTGTATAAACGAGAGGAGGGTCGTAAGTATGGGCGGCAGTGTAGTATAATGGTTAAGGAACTGGCCTTGTAACCAAAAGGTTGCAGGTTCGATTCCCAGGTGGGACACTGCCGTTGTACCCTTGAGCAAGGTACTTAACCTGAATAGCTTCAGTATATATCCAGCTGTATAAATGGATAATATTAAAAAATAAAAAATAATGCTAAAAAGTTGTGTAAGTCGCTCTGGATAAGAGCGTCTGCTAAATACCTGTAATGTAATGTAATGTAAGTGCTTTGGGCTATTAATAGCACCCTCCTATTTTATGGCACTGCAGTGTAACTGGAGAAGCTGAGGTTTTTGCAAGCGGCTACCCTTTTAAAAAATACTGCGTCAAAATGTACGGGGTTTTCTTAAAGCTGTAGTTTATAATTTCAGACAAACATGAATACTATAATTGAGACGGATACGTCTCAACCACTAGGGGCAAAGTTTATAAATCATGCAGCTAGCATGGGAAATAAACAAATGCACAGATTTACACACAAATTTGATAAATTAAGCCATTGGAATGCAGTGCCATTTGTTCTCTTCTCTGCCTCAGAGGAAATTGGCCATCTTTTTGTGGGCTAGCGTGAGGCGCTCCACGCGGTTCTCCATGTCAATCCTCCTGCGGCTGATATCTGAATCCTCGCGCAGGATCTCATTAACGTTGCCTCCATCAATCAGGTTAAGCATCTCCCTGCCCAACATCTGGCCCGACTGCTTCAGCAAGAAGAATTTGATCAACATCGGAACCTGGTCAGCCAGCCGCTGAGCAACGATCTGCGGAGAGGGGAAGCGAGGAAGAGATATTTTCTGGGATCTGAAAATTCTGCATGCCCCCCAAAACAAACCAATGCTTCAAGACGCTGGAGGAACTCATAACAAACCATCACACGACTACCTGTCCACTAGACTCCATCAGCAGTCCTCCAGTCTATGGCTGCAATTGGATTGTAAAAAAAATTGGTCCTTTTTCCTTTCCTTGCAACTTTTCCTTGACCTCGTTATAAAACGTCACAGGGGTCAGGGAAAGGATGGAAGGAGTGATTTACAAGGAACCTAGCTTCAGTTTACTGTGGAATTCAAACCTCCTCTACCTTGCGTCATGGTGAGACGTGTGTTATTGTTGTGAGTGTTCAACATAGCGAACTACAGCTTCACGAAAATTACTACAAAAGGCGCATTTTGTTTGTTCACTTTCTATTACAAGCCAATGCTAACAACAATACTAGCTACTGGCATTTAGATTTCTGTCATTTCTCAGAAGATCTTCGCTCATCCATTGTTGTTTGAATTCGGTAATTCGGTAGGCCCCGGAAAACTCAGATGCTTATGTAAACATTGGCGGCATTGCATTGTGGGGCGCAAATACTATTTTCCTTCTGAAAAGGATAGTCCAGAGCATCCTTGGTGGAAGGATGGATAAAAGGAATCATGAAGCTCCTTTCCTTCTCAATATAAGAAATTCAAAACGGTCCTTAGCATGGCTGCCCAGGAAATATTTCCGGGTCATACGATCTAAAGGATAATTCCTTGCTCGAATGTGACTATTGGAATCATAGACCTTATAAAAATATAGACGAAATGATGATGACGTCACCCATTCATTTCCTATGGCTCGTTGGCGCATGAAGCCCAAAACTGGCCTGAACAGGGCCATTGCATTTATGCAACCGTTTTGCAACCAACACAAGCACATTGGAGCGAAAGGTTGGAGTCCATGGGTGGATTCCAATCGCTTATTTTATCCGTCCTCTTCTCCTCTGTCCTCGTCTGACCCGGAAATCGATCAAGGTTCGCCATCTTTATGGACATTCCAAACCGCTAAATGCTCCTCAGAGGAGTGAGGAGTGGGGAACAATGACCATCAATCAATCAATCAAAGTTTATTTAAAGTGCAAAATCACACCAGGGTGTCTCAATACACTTTACAGCAATAAAACAGAGTTTAAAAGAATCATGGAGAGATAAGAAACATTACAATCGGTTATAAAGAATTTTTAAAATAAATAAATAAATAAAAATGAAAAAAATAAAATTAAATAAATAAATTAAATAAAAAATTAAAAAATTAGTTAAATTACAAGATGACCACAGAAAAAGTTAGGCAAGGCACGGTAGACAAAAGCAGGGTTTAGCAAGACAAACAATCTAGCTATTCTACAGCCTCGCAAACACACACACAGAGCAGTGCAGAAACAGCACAAAACCCAGACATGTTTGGGCACAGACACACTCATACAGACATCAGATTGGTAAGAGAAAGACTATCAAACCGAAGCCAGTGGCGCTAGGGTAAGTCATATGATTGTGAAAATAGGTGGGTTTTGAGTCTAGATTTGAAAACTGCAACAGAATTAGCTTCCCTGACTGTAGGAGGTAGCTGGTTCCAGAGATAGGGAGCTCGGTAGGAGAACGCTCTACTGCCTGCTGATTTTTTTTTGATTTTAGGAAGAGTAAGGTAGCCGGCATCAAGCGATCGGAGGGCACGAGGGGGAATATAAGGGATGATGAGGTCGGATAGATATGATGGTGCAAGCCCATGTAATGATTTATAAGTTAGCAGAAGCACCTTGAAGTCAAATCTGGCTTGAATTAGGAGCCAGTGAAGGGAGATTAGGATTGGAGTGATGTGATCAAATTTTCTGGTTCTGGTTAGTATTCTGGCGGCAGCATTTTGCACGAGTTGTAATTTTTTAATACTGCAGTTGGGTAGGCCAGAGAGTACGGCATTGCAATAGTCGAGTCTTGATGAAACAAAAGCGTGTATTAAGGTTTCAGCAACTGCCGTATTTAGCAGGGAGCGGATTTTTGAAATATTGCGAAGATGGAAGAATGATATTTTAGTGATTTCCTTAATGTGTGCGTCAAATGAGAGGGCTGAGTCAAAAGTAACGCCAAGGTTTTTAACTATAGAACTCTGGGTAATTACACAATCACCAAGGTTCAGAGTAAGGTCTGCAACAAGAGGTAGTTGGTTTTTGGGCCAACAACTAGCATCTCAGTTTTGTTGGAGTTTAGTCGCAAGAAGTTTTGAGACATCCAATTTGTGACAGTGACTAGGCATAATTCCAGGTTTGTAAGTTGTGAACGGTCATCACGTCTAATTGGTATGTAAACTTGAGTGTCATCGGCGTAACAGTGAAATTTAATACCGTGGCTGCGGAAAATTTTGCCAAGAGGTAGCATGTAGATAGAGAAGAGCAAAGGCCCCAACACAGAGCCCTGCGGCAGGCCAGAGTCTACCCTAGAGTAGTCAGACACAGTACTTCTATGTGACACACAATGCGTTCTATCAGATAGGTAGGAAGTTAGCCAGGAAAGCGCAGAGTCACGAATGCCAACGTAGCTCGCTAGGCGATTTAAAAGAATATTATGATCGACAGTATCAAATGCCGTGCTCAAGTCGAGTAGGATAAGAACAGAAGAGGAGCCAGAATCTGAGGTGAGGAGTATGTCATTTACCACTTTTGTGAGAGCGGTCTCGGTGCTGTGGAGAGACCTAAAACCAGATTGAAAGGGTTCAAGAAGACTATTACACGAGAGGTAATCGGTTAGCTGGGTGAAGACTATTCTTTCCAAGACTTTAGAGAAGAAGGGGAGATTAGAGATTGGTCGAAAGTTATTAGGGACAACAGAATCAAGGTTAGGTTTTTTGAGTAGAGGTTTAATTACGGCTGATTTAAAAGAGGAGGGCACAACGCCAGAGGAGAGAGAGGTCTTAATAATGTTGAGTAGGGAGGGGGCTAATATTGGGAGAAGTTCCTTACCTAATTTAGCGGGAAGAGGGTCAGAAAGTTTGGTTGTAGATTTAGAGGAAAGCACCAACCTAGAGATGGTGTCCAAGGCGACAGCCTCAAATTTAGAGAGAACAGCGGTGGTCTCCAATGCACCCATTGCAGAAATAGGAGGGGGATCAGCGCCCCCAGTAGGTAGAGAATTGCCAATCTCCTCTTTAATACAGCCAATTTTGTGATCAAAGAAATTAAGAAAATCATTAGCAGTAAAAGGAGGGCCCATTATAGGGGAGGGTTTGCGAGTAAGTTTTGCAACCGTGTCAAAAAGAAATTTCGGATTATCTTTATTAGTGTTAATGAGATCTGAGAAGTAGGAGGCCCTAGCAAGGGAGAGCATATGCTTGTACTTAATTAAGCTATCGCTCTATGCTAGTCGAAAAACCTCGAGTTTGGACGATCGCCATTTGCGTTCCAGCTTTCTACACGCCTGTTTTTGTGCGCGAGTATCATCAGTAAACCAGGGCGAAGGTTTCTTTAGACGGCGGGTCTTAGTGAGTAGGGGCGCAACAGAATTAAGCGAGTCAAGTAGAATGGAATTAAAGTTATCCGTGAACTCGTCGAGGGAGCCGATTCGTTCTGGAAGAGAGGCGATAGTTTTAGGTAGGAGATCCGTAAGTTTTGTAATTGCAGAAGTATCGATACGGCGGGTGCTGTAGGTTGCGATTGGAATTGAATGCTGACAGGGTAGAACAATTTGAAACTTAATAAGATAATGATCTGATAACGCCGGTGGGTATGGCAAAACTACTAAATCTGAAATGTTAATACCACGAACAAGGACCAGATCAAGAGTATTGCCATTTAAATGGGTCTGTTCGTGAACCAGCTGAGCAAAGCCAAATGTGTCAATTAGAGACATAAAAGCTTTGCTAAGTGGATTCGTTTTACAATTGATATGAATATTGAAATCACCAATAATTAGGATATTATCCGTACGAGTTACAAGGTCAGAGAGGAAATTAGAAAATTCTTCTAAAAAAAAAGATGAATAGGTCCCGGGAGGGCGATAAACGATGATTAGATAAAAAAGCAGGAAACTAGAGTGGTTAAGGCCCACGCTAACTGGAATGAGAGGGCGCATCGTGAGCATCTCACAGGATGACAGTTTATTATTAGGGTCTGGTGAGAGGTTCAGACCCGAATTAAAGATTAGGCCAACGCCCCCACCTTTCTTAGATGTTCGAGCGACATGCGAGTTGGTAAAGTTAGAGGGGGAAGCTTCATTTAGTGGGAAAACATCATTTGACTTTATCCACGTTTCACATAATCCCATAATGTCAATACCATGCTCTTTAATTAAGTCATTGACTAGCAGTGCTTTGTTAGCGAGTGATCTGATGTTAATGAATCCGAGTCGTATGCACTTTGTGTTGCTAAATGCTTTAGGAATGGGATTAATCTTAATTACGCTGCTATCTTTTGTTCCGGGAGGCGGCCGAGGACGACGGGAGGAGAGACGGGGAAGGGATACCGTGCTGATTTGTGAATACATAATACAGTTGGGTGTAGAGGCAATGTTGCTGCTAATGCTAGTTAAGACAGGTATAATCGAAGAGCTTGGTGGCAGTGGTGGCGCAATGACGTCGCTCCGCTGGGAACCGGAAATGGACAGTGAAGGAGGGCGTCAGCTTGTATAGCTTTTACAGGTGTGAAGAGTCAGTTCAATGTTTGTGGACAAGAGGTGGGAACCAGTGCGATTTGGGTGCAGACCATCACGATTAAAGAGTTCTGGCCGGTTGAGAAAGGAGGTAAAGTTATCGACAAAGGGGATTCCCCTTCCCAGGGAGTAGCCCTTCATCCAAATGTGGAGTTGACGAATCCGGCTGAATTTTACATCGCCAAAACAGGGAGGGGGGAGGGGACCAGAAATAACGCAACGTTTACCAGCGCCCAGCACACCGTCAATGAGACTGACAAAGTCCGCCTTGAGTTTCTCTGATTGTTGAAATCTGAGGTCATTAATTCCGGCATGAACAACAACAACAGTGGAGGCCGATCCACCGGTATGTTGACGAAAGAGCTGTAGGGCAGCCGCACTGATGTCCTGGACGCAGGCGCCTGAGTAGCAAAACGTTTGCGCCTTGGGAACCACCACATGCCGGACCATGGATGTACCGACCACTAGAGCAGTAGGGGGGCCGGGGTGGCCAGAAACGACAACCCGTCTTGGTTGCCCCAAAGGCTGGGCAAGGGCAGGAGAGGAAGGGCGCCGACCGGCGGAGGCAGGTACCAGCGAAGGGCAGCGGCGAACACACGTTCCCCGCACGGCGGTACCACCCGCCACAGAGCCTGTGGGCGACAGTGTGACACCCGCTGCAGCATAGGGGCCAGGCGGACCAGGAGCTGGAACAGCAGCGGCAACAGCTGCAGGAGGAGGGGGCTTGGAGATCTGAACCGGAGGGGGAATTTCAGGACGAGCGGTGGACTGCTTGCGGCCAGATCGTGAGGAGGGGGCGTGTCGCTGGGAACATACCC
Organism: Synaphobranchus kaupii; assembly: GCA_029718625.1. Lineage (NCBI taxonomy): Eukaryota > Metazoa > Chordata > Actinopteri > Anguilliformes > Synaphobranchidae > Synaphobranchus > Synaphobranchus kaupii. The sequence goes on along the minus strand of CM056383.1, from coordinate 59,317,023 downwards.
TTTCTGTTTCGGAGGCCTGAACCGGAGAGCTGGTTACAGGGTGAGGGGTGAACTGTACATAGCCGGGTCGTGAAGAGGGAGTGAGTCGCTGAGAGCGACGATCAACGGAAGAGACGGACGACTCGGATAGAGCCGTGGGGAGTGGAGGGGGGGACAAGAAGCCATCAAGCTCCGTGGACGATGAGGGGATGCGGCGACCAGTGAGTGGGGGGGAGTCAAGTTCGTCCAGGATGGAAAATGTGTTGTTATTGGCCAGCTGGAGGGCCCGTGGTGGATGGGGACGAGAGAGGGACTTCGCACCATGTTTACCTCTCCGGGCAGCAGTCCATGGCTCCTTATGGGCAGGGGTGGAGCTAACAGGGTCCTTGGGCTTAGCTCCTAGCTGGGTCCAGAGGTCTGCAGCCTGGGTAGCGGCGACAGCCAGACAGGAGACAGTCGAGTCCAGTTCTCCGGCGGCTGTGGTGGCGACAGCGGGGCCCGAGGTGAACAAAGAGTCGAGGATCCGTTCTTCATCTTTGATCTGGTACAGGATGGATATTCTCCCTTCCAGCTCAGAAACTTTCTGGGTCAGGCGGAGACAGCTGACGCATTCGGATGGTGAGGTAAGTGGAGGCATGCTTATATATATTGCTGCCGCCTCCGTTGGCTAAGTTAGTTTAGCTCTGGCCTTGGGCTTAGCTCTTATGCTAAAAACAAGCTGACAACCTTTCCGGCTGGGGCGTTTAGCTCCTAGCGTGAGCCAGGGATCCTCCTGCTCACCAGTCCCCAGAGACAGCGAAGCAGAGGCGGAAGCCGTGTGTTTAGCCTGCTTGGCAATCCCCGGCTACAAACTCCGTCCCTGCAAAGTTTTGATGTTAATATTGCTGCAGCAACTACCGGCTCCATAGTTAAACAGAAAGTGCTGTGAAGCTAGCCACTATGGCCACAATAACTTAAGACTTACGGTTTCAGGCTTCCAGTTCCCATACGTTTCTGTATGCACTTATTGTATGTCGCTTTGGATAAAAGCGTCTGCTAAATGACTGTAATGTAATGTAATGTAATGGCTCCCGGAGGGTGCTTCAGTGAGGAAACACAAGTATAGCCTTTGCCGAAGCCTTTTCTCGGAACGTGTGACGTGTATAAATTATCCACCACTCTTCACGTCTGCCATGTTGCAGGCACACCCCCACACAAATGCAATTTTACTGTTCCTTTCCATTTACTATCTAGCACTAATTCATAATGACACACATTCTTTATAATATAAAGATGTTGGTAGATAGGCTTTGGACCGGGTCCGGGGAACATTACTAGCGACAGTTTTGATGTTAAGTAGGGTGCGTGTTTGGTGGTTAAAGGGAGTGCGGGGATGAGGTCTGTAGCCAAGAACAGTCCTGATTGCTCGAGTTAAATTCCAACCTGTTATGTTGCGTCCTTTCGGATAGAAGATTCCTAGGCTTGGCCCCGCCAAGTTACGGGTGATCGTCCCAGTGTGTCGAAGGCTTTTTAGAAACTCCTTGCAGTAAGTTTTGTCCAGGTCCATTGAGGCTTGCTCCTTTGTTACTCAGTATATATCTAGATATTAACTTTAAAAACGCGGGGCACTAATATAAAATACAAATGTGCATACTATCGATAAGATAACTGGAACAGCTAATTAAAAAATAAATAAAATGGGTGATTCCTCTGATCGAGTTTAACTCTCAGTCGGCAGCTCCAAACGGCGTGTCGTCTCTCCCGCGTGTGAACAAAGAGTCTCTGATCCAGGAAATGGAATTAGTTTTACCCGTTTGATATGTACATGTAGCTCTCAGCATTTCATCGCAAACTAAAAAAATTTGCATTTTTGCCAAGATTTCTTTGCATTTCTGGCACGTTATTTTGACCTAAATTATGAAAATAAACTATTCTAAGTTAGTATTGTAAATGGTACAACTGTTTTTCAAATTTGGCTTCTGCACGAAGGGGTTAACATCCCCAGATGATATACATATAGCAAGTATAGTCACCATTTGTTTGTAATTAGTGTGTTCCACACCGCGAGTATGCAAAAATCAAGTACATACTAAAATCCCAGGATGTGTCCTTCCGTACTTGACAGGACCCAGAATTTCAAGTATGCATCACTTGTATACGTTCTTCGTTCCCGGAGATCATTGCGCTAAACCATAGACTGTAGAAAAAGAGAGCTAAACGTAACTACCGCAACTCTTCTCGAAAGAAGCGGCATTTTTTCATGAATTTAAAATGTGCAGCACCGTGACCAAAATTGCTGCGGCAACTGCCGGCTCCATAGTTAAACAGAAAGCGCTGTGAAGCTAGCCACTATGGCCACAATAACTTAAGACTTACGGTGTCAGGCTTCCAGTTCCCATACATACTTTAAGGGGCACAAACTGGCCCCAAAATGAAAATGAAAGTATTAAAAGTAAAAATGTTTAAAACCAGACTCGATATGCATGACTTATTGTTTCTCTGTTGTCTTGGTATACTGTAGCGGCGTGTCAGAGACATTGTCTGAAGACTACCCAGAACACAGTGACCAACCATTTAAAAAGCAACTCCAGACACATTTGCATACTGCAGCTGGTCTTATAACTGGTGCCCTTGCCCTCACCCACCTTGTAATAGGCCTTGAGCTTTCTGTCGAAGTCTAGAGAGACTTCTGTGGAGCCATCTTCATTAGCCTTCTCCTCATCTTCATCCATGAGTTTATTCAGGGTTTTAAAGTAGATATCGTCCTGTGTGTAGACCAGATGTTCCATTTCAAATTGTTCCAAGATCCTCTCGTGTGCCAGGGCCTGCTGTCTTGACTGGATGTTGTCTATCTTGTTCTGGGGATGGGGGGGACATAGAGGGGGAAGGTGCTATTGGTTCAGATCAGAGGTTCCCTAACTTTTTAATCACACTGCCTCCCAAAATAACCACTCCGTGGTTTGATACCTTTATGTTTAAATCATTATGCCATCACATTATACTGTATAAGTCATGTAGCTGTTTAATACAATACATACGTTTAAGTACTATGATCACAATAATACCAAGGTTTTTCAATCCAAGGTTTATTGTATCTGAAATATGGATGCACTGTATGATATCCTGATACATTGAGATACTTTTTAATTTTTTAATTCACTCCGTTACAGAACCCAGGGGTACCCCAGTTTAGTTCCATCAAATTGAACTTCGTATTCTGATCACCATTGTGCATACATTTTTCAGAACTATTGTGAGTTTTTTATTATATCGAAATAATAATTCTGGACTTCACTGACATGGTTATCTTTGTCAAAGGAGCCTTCAGGGGTCTTCCCCAAAACTCATCCTACAAAGCAGACTTCAATTCTAAGAGGTTAGGTTCTAGATCAGCAGTAGCTAACCCAACCATGGTCCTGGCGAGACACAGAGCCTGATTTACGAAGACCTTTAGCATGTGAAAAACAAATAACACAACTAATGATTGGTGCAAAATAAATACCATGACTAATCATTGGTCACGTTATTGGTTTTGCTTGTGCTAAAAGGTTTTGCACACGCTAAAGGTCGTAGTAAATCAGGCTCACAGTGCATTATTTTCAAATTAACATCAGCAACTAATTTTGCCCCAAGAAACTAGGTGTGTGTAAACTAGGTGAGTTAAAGGATATTTCTTCCTAAACTCCTCAGCTGTTCCCCGTGTGGGACGGAATTCTGCTACAGCACCACCAGACACCGGAGTTGGGGTATGTAATAAAGTTTGATGGCTAACTGCGTGGATGTAGCCAGAATAAGAGCCAGAAGAATGCAACTGCCCAAGCCCATAACTTGTGATACAATACTTAGGACATAGAACATAGTATGACATATATGAATATTCTATAGGCTTCCCGTTTTTGAAAAATACATTTATCATGGTTTTTGAAGGTTGCAGAAATTGCCCCAATGTATTCATATTGTAGCAGTGTCTGTGGATGCAACAAAGGGGTATCAAGCTCAATTCTGAATCGATCAGCAGATTATGTTCTCTGCTCTACTATGCACAATCATCCCAGACAATCCAAAAGTAGGGCCTGGGTTCACAAATACCATAAAATACTTTAACTGTACAATTAACTGTTTTAATTGATCAATTTTTGGTATGGTGTGTAACAACAAAAACCAGCACACCTTGTGGCTCTACAGGACCAGGATGGACCACGCCTGTTCTAGATTAATACAAGCCTAAAACATGATGCGTAATTTACCAAGGAAAAACACTGAAGAAAAGGATAATTCATGAAGGAGATGTTGGCCACATCGGTATACTGCTTCTGGATTGTGTCTGCAATCAAACATAAGAATCATCACAAAACAATGAACACAGAAATAACATTTTTAAACCCACACCCTCCATCACCCAACCACCCATATATGCATGCACACAATCTGATGTCAAATCAGGGTACCTATAGATCCAGTCGGCAAGAGAGGGCACACCCACGAAAACATCATACACACTCCAAGCCCAACCCCCAGGGGGAAAATTTGGTGGAGTTTCCAAAGGAAATCAATGAAGCAATCAGTTATAGGTCTTTAAATTACAACAGAATCTAGTAATATATTAAAAACACTGCAATTTTCAAAAATGCCAAAAAGCTGATGGGTGGCTTACTGCATGGAAAACAGATTTAAAAACCTGGATTTGCATGTTTCTTTATTGCCAAGAAACATGTGGCGATCACCAGCTAACGGCACTAGCTCAGGAAATGACATTGCTAAATTTGCTTCTGTAACCGAATGTTCAAAGTGAAACCATTGGATTATGATCAGCTAGCTAATGTTAGTCAACTTCAGTCATGGATCTTGATGTAGTTCCTTACTGGATTCTCTCTTAATAATTAAGAAATACACCAGGCCAAGATGAAATGCCTGGGAAAGTATTAGGTGGCACAACACACAGGGATCTCCCCTGGTGAGATGGAGGAGGAGCAAGAACTGAAGCAACCCCACAGCGCGGAGAGCATCCAAGTGCTACAAGCTCTTGCCCCAGGCTGGACATGCGAACCACGATGGGTCAAGTGGCCTCAGGCCAGCAAGGAGAATCTCTGGTAGCAGAATATATATATATAAGATATTCTCGAGGTAACAGCTAGAGGAGGAGTTGACAGACGCCTCCAGACTATGTCAGCAATAATCGTCAGTCTTGTAGCCAAGAGGTTCGGAACCAAGGAGAGGAAGTCGGCCAGGATCCCATATTCCATATTTGGAGAGCTCCAAAAATCCATCAGCTGAGGCAGGAGTTGAGGAACCTGAAGTGGCAGTTCAAAAGGGCAAGGGAAGAAGAGAGAGGAGCACCCCTTGCTGAGCTCAGAAACATCATCATGAAAAAGCTCGTAAACTTGTGTAGAGCACAGAGGAAGGACAAGACGAAGAAGCAATCTGCCTTTGTCACTAACCCCTTTAGGTTTACAAAAAGGCTGTTTGGGCAGAGAAATAGCGGGGAATTGGTATGCCCAAAGGAGGTGATCGAACGACACCTCCAGGTGACCTACAGTGACCCAGAGAGGGAGCAGGACACAGGGCATTGTGGCGCCTTGATTACACCGCCAAGCCTTACCACTGAGTTTGATGACCACAAACCCAGTTGGCAGGAAATTCAAGAGGCTGTCAGAGCAGCTCATGCTAGCTCGGCCCCTGGACCAAGCGGAGCGTCCTATAAGGTCTATGGAAGGGTATCATTTATATTTTACCAATACCAATAATATTTTTTAAAGTGTACCTGTACCTGAACCAGTACCTTCTTTATATTAAAGAGCAAGCAACAACAATAAAGACCATCTTTTTATTGCAAAGGCAAAGAAATTGAACAATATATTAACTCTTAACCGTTTAAATCCCAATGTTATCGCAACAATGGTTCCTTATTTTGTAACGTGACACAAAATAGGCTCGATGAATCTGTATGTTCTATGTGTTATGGAAATCCACAGATGACACGGATCACGGTAAAGTTGGTAGGCTATCCTTATTCTGTCAATAAATAAATGAATAAATAAATCTTATATGCAAAAAAAATTAAAATAAAACTTCCTTTTTTTTTAAGTTACTTTGTTTCAGTAATACTTAGAGAAGGCTAATTCAGATTCTTGGAAAACAAACTCCCAAGGGTTACCTTACAGAAGAGAGGGGGATTATGTTTGTAGTTAAAGCGGTTCAAGAACAGTAACCATTTTGTATTTGGGCTTGTGTTCAGAAAAGGTGGTGCTTGAGAAAGGGTTAACCAATAAAATAATAAATAACCTAACATAAAACCTAACTCAACTACAATAACCCATCCATCCATCCATTATCTAACCCGCTTATTCCTGGGGGGGGGGCTGGAGCCTATCTCATCATGCATTGGGCGAGAGTTAACTACAATATCTTAACAGGAAATTACAGTTACAATACTAAATACACACTTTAGACCATTTTACTTTTGCCATTTTGATGAGCTTGCTAATGGTACCTGCTGTCACTGGCTGAGTCGACAGAGCTAGTGCAATGTTAGCTAGTGAAGCCGTGCGGCAGGGGCATGGATGAGAGATGCTTCGGTTGCCTGTAACTTCCGTAAATGGTCATTTAAAAAAATCTCTACGGCAATAGCAAACCGCAAACTATCGTTCCTGATAAACAAGTCAGCTTACCTATCCTAAAAGACATAATGTGGGTCTGTTCTGTGGTAGATGCTCCACGTGATTTTGTATATGATTTTTGGATTTACATATTACCTTGTGATTGCTGATAGAATACTATTCATACTTGCTATCAGAATTTATTATGAGAGCAGTGTCTGCATCATTTTCCAAAATGTTTCATCACCGATTACAACTTGGCTTGTCAAAAATGTTTCAAACTCGGTACCTTCTTGCTGAGGCGACAGTGCTAACCACTGCACCACCGTGCCACCTGGTATGTGTTCTCCTTGATGCATTATGACCCCAACAGCTTTACATAGCAATCAGCCTTACACAGAGGCTGAACAGCATGCACTTTTAACCCCACCCCGAGTGTTACCTCTGACGCTCTTCATCGTGTCTATGGCTGGCCACTTCAGCTCCGCCACCAGCCTCTGGATGGCCTTCTGAAATACGGTGTAGGTGTAGAACCCTGGAAGCTCACACCCTCTGTGTTTCTCGTTGTACTCCCTCACAACTTCCTGCACCTCTTTGTTAACTGGAAGGATGTGGACAAAACAAAAATATTATGTGAACGATTCCAAATACCACACTATGAGCAAATATATTTTACAGGATTAGTACAGAAAGAAAGGTCTTTTCTTTAAGTGGCCCTATGATGGTAGCAAGGCATTTCCTACTTTCATAGGTACAGAGAAATCTCACTCTGACTTTGAGGGAAAATTATATATATACTCTTTCCAATACAAATACTGGAGACTTCCCTTTATTGATTATGCTTCTCAGAAATACAGTGCCCTCCACAATTATTGGCACCCCTGGTAAAGATGAGTAAAGCGGGTAATAAAAAATTCACCGTTTGGTGAATAACCTTAATCTCACACTGAAAAAATTAGGAAAAATCCAACCTTTAATTGAAGTAAATTTATCCTGAGAAAAAAAATCCCATATCAAGAAATTATTATTTTTAACAAAACCACGTGTGCCACAATTATTGGCACCCCTGCATTTAATACTTTGTACAACCTCCCTTTGCCAATAAAACAGCACTGAGTCTTCTCCTGTAACATCTAATAAGGTTGGAGAATACAAAGCAAGGAATCTGAGACCATTCTTCTTTACAGAATCTCTCCAGATCATCCAGAGTCCTAGGTCCTCTTGTGTGCACTCTCCTCTTCAGCTCAGCCCAGAGGTTTTCAATGAGGTTTAGGTCAGGGGACTGAGATGGCCATGGCAGAAGCTTGATTTTGTGTTCAGTTAACCATTTTTGTGTTGTTTTGGATCATTGTCCTGTTGGAAGATCCAACGACGACCCAGTTTTTGTTTCCTGGCAGACGCAGCCAGATTCAGAATACAAATTTCCTGGTATTTCATGGAGTTCATGATGCCATGTACCCTAACAAGGTTCCCAGGGCCTTTGGAGGAAAAGCAGCCCCACAACATCACGGAGCCTCCACCATACTTAACAGTGGGGATCAGGTTATTTTCAGTATAGCCATCCTTCTTTTTACGCCAAACCCACCTTGAGTGTTGGTTGCCGAAAAGCTCAATTTTCGTTTCATCTGACCATAGAACCAGGTTCCAGTCAAAGTTCCAGTAGCGTTTAGCACTCCATGCGCTTACGTTTATGGTGAAATGACAGGAAAGGCTTTTTTTCTGGCATGCCTTCCAAATAACTTGTTCGCATGGAGGTGACGTCTAATGGTAGTTTTGGAGACTTGATGACCCCAAGATGCTACTTTCCTCTGTAATTCTCCAACAGTGATCCTTGGGGATTTTTTTGCCTCTCTTACCATCCTCCTCACTGTGCGTGGGGGCAAAATAAACTTGGGTCCTCTTCCAGGCAAGTTTGTAACAGTTCCAGTTGCTTTGAACTTTTTAACTATTGCCCTTACGGTAGATATGGGCATTTTCAGGTGAGTAGCTATTTTTTTGTAGCCATTCCCTGACTTATGAAGCTCCATCATTTCATTTGTGTGTTCTCTTATCTTTCCCATGTTGATGTATGAATAAGGGAATATGGCCTCTGTGTCACCTCATATTTATATCCCAGTGAAACAGGAAGTCATGGATTACAGCTTGAACGTTCCTAAACACTCTGATCAACTTTAAAAAGTAAAATATAAATGGAAAACATGCTTCAGTTACATTTTGTTCATGAGAATTTCTAGGGGTGCCAATATTTATGGCACACGTGGTTTTGTTAGAATTATTGTTTCTTGATGAGGGATTTTATTTTTCTCAGAATACATTTACTTCAATTTAAGGTTGGATTTCTTCTAATTTTTTCAGTGTGATATTAAGCCAATTCACCAAAAGGTGGAAACCCTTTTAACTCATCTTTACCAGGGGTGCCAATAATTGTGGAGGGCACTATATGTATTTCAGATCAACAAGTAGTATCTTTAGGCAATTGCTCACTTTGCAAAATGTTTAAGAGAAATTCTGTTAAATTCTATATTTCACGTCACAGCATGCAAGTTCCTTTATGCCAATTCTGTATTTTTTGACAGGGTTCATAGCTGAAATCCTGTTCACATGACAAAAATATTTCTGCAATGTAATGCCAAGACCAAGGACGTTGGGAAGGCCAAATCTGTCATTCTAAATGAGTAATGAACTCCATACATTTTCCTTTTCCTTTTGCGCCATCCAGCCATTCCTTCCAATTTTTAAATTCAGATCGCAGCTGGATGAACAGGTTCTCTTTGTTGACAACCTCCCCTGAGCACAGTTGGTTTATCTCTGCGTTGAACTGGGTTATTGTCTGTGGGCCAAAGAGACAGGTACATCAAATCAAATAATACACAGCACAAAATTTCCAAAATTATGACTGGTCAAAATCTAAAATCCGTTTCTAAAATCTGATTCTCAGCTCCCTTTTCCCTGTGGCCAGCAGCCTTACCTCCATGTACCCTGCTCTTTCCGAATAGCTGAGGCTAAGCAATTGTGGGCTTGGTTAGTACTTGGTTAGGAGACCTCCAAGGAAAACAAAGTTGCTGCTGGAAGTGGTGTTGGCGCGCCAGTAGCAGGTGATATTCCCTTTGCTCAAAGAAACCCCAATGCACCAGTGCAGTGATGGGGACACAATGTCATTCGGATGAGACATTAAACCAATGTCCTGACTGACTGTGGTCATCAAATATCCCAGGACAGTTATCGCAAAGAGTAGGAGGTTCCCCGATATCCTGGCTAAATTCCCAACCTGGTTCTCTCAACCTGCCACCTAATCATCCCCTCATTTAATTGGTTAAAAATTGTTCTCTCCCTCTCTACCTCTCCCTCTGTAAGGGGGAGTGTAAGGTTCGGAGAACCAAACGCCACAACCAAGAAATCTGAAAGCGCCTTTTGTGAGAAATACATCACTAAGCGGACAGCTCCGCAGTAACGGGAGAAATGAAACAAAATAATGGGAATCAAAACCTCCCGGCGTAAGCCAACACAAAACAACCCCAAAAGAGGGCAAACTCTGCGATCGCGAGTAGTAAACAACAAAAGAACATCACGCACTCACACAAGAGGCGTATAACAAGAGGTCAGAGAAAAACAAAAGAAAGCCTGTGTAACAAGGGCGAAAGAAATTAAATAGAAAAATAACCTGTTACCTACAGCTCTAGGTGTGAAGGAGCTGAACAAAAGGTAACAGGTAGAGGAATATAAAAGGATAAAGAGAGAAAAGGACACAGAAAGACTAAATAAATCTTTAACCGGACTACCTACGTTTCTGACGAGTAACAACCAGAAACGTAGAGACCGCTATCCTTTACCTTACCGACTCCGATAGCCAAAAAGCAAAGACAATATCAAAACGTCGGAAATGCAGAAGTCCTGGGCTATTTATAACCGGCAGGAAATCCAAAACAGGTGAAAGGAATAATTGCAGGGCGAGATTCAAAGACCGAAACGGAGGCGGAGAAATCTCATAGATTGCCCCGATGTCGTGAAACGAAAGCACGACCGCAGAAACAACAGCAGGCTGCCAGAAACCATGACACCCTCTCCACCTCAGCTGATGTGTGGTTAGCGTTGTGGCACAAAATGGCTGCTGTGCATCACCCAGGTGGGTGCGACATATTGGTGGTGGCTGAGGTGAGTCATCACTGGAAAGTGCTTTGAGTGTGAGAAAACCGCTATATAAATGCAAGGTATTTGTAATGTTCCGCTCCCTTCCTGTTCGTTTTCCGTGTTTTCCTGTTTTCCCTCCGTGTCATGTTGGATCCTTTTGTCCGTGTTTTCCCCGCTGCTGCGGACTAGGCGTGTCCTTCCCTGTCTTGTTCGTCTGGTTGTTTTGTCTTACTTCCGCCTTTCACTCCTTCCCCCTCGTTGCATGCATTTCCTCACCTGGTGTTTCGCAATCACTCCCGTTTTATTTCCACACCTGTTCCTTATTTAGTTCTGTCATTAACCTCACTATATAGTCTTTCGGCTGGCTGCCAGTCGGCGCCAGTTCGTTAACTATCGTCACTTGGTGTTAGTGCTCGTTGTGTTATCTGGTCTTTTACTTCGAACTACTCGCTTGGTTGTGGGATATTTTCCCCTTACAGCATTTGGTTCCGCTCGAAACTACGGATTGGTAGTTTACCTCCCCAGTTATTTCCTGTTGTGAATGTAGCTAACCTGTTTCCCTTCTCCTCCACCTAACCCAGCTCCCACTCTTCAGCAGCAGTGTTCGTAAGCCCGGTGTTCGTTGTGTGTGTTTGCGGTACCTCCACCTCCTGCTCGCGTAGGCTCCGCGGTGGCGTTATTCCTGGCTACCCTCCAGCTGTTCCTGTCCGGCCGAAGAAGCCACCAAAGTCTTCGGTTACGGTTCCGGGAGCTCTGGAGACCAGTCAGCTCCATCCGGACCTACCGCAGCTACGCCACACTACCCTGCCCTGCCGTGCTTCATCATTCACCTACCTGCCAAGCCCTGCACCTCCGTGAGAACCTCCTGGTCCTTCCCGTGCCTTTCCTTGCACTAATCCCCCTCTGTTTTTGTTTGTCCTGTACCGGTGCAGTCATTCCGGTCCAGTTCCAGCCCTGCCGTAGTGAGTCGCTCCCCTGCTAGTTCCAGTCCAGTCCAGGCGTGAGTCGTACAACTACCTGTCCAAAGTCCAGTTCCGGTTTGGAACATTCCGTTCCAGACGCGGATTCCTGTGTGGACCTCCCGGTCCAGTTCCAGCCCAGTCCAGTTCCGGTTTGGAACGTTCCGTTCCAGACCCTGATTCCAGTGTGGACCTCCCGGTCCAGTTCCAGTCCAGTCCAGTTCCGGTTTGGAACATTCCGTTCCAGACCCTGAGTCCAGTGTGGACCGCCCGGTCCAGTTCCAGTCCAGTCCAGTTCCGGTTTGGAACATTCCGTTCCAGACCCTGATTCCAGTGTGGACCTCCCGGTCCAGTTCCTGTCCAGTCCAGTTCCGGCTTGGAACGATAAGTTCCAGATCCTCCAGTCCAGCTCCGGCTTGGAGCAGCCCGCCCCGGGCTTCCAGGCGATACCTGTGTTATTCTGTGTGTTGCCATTCCTGTACAGTGTTGGGACTACCCCAACACTTAATTTATTAAAAACTCCTTTTTGTGAATCTGTCTCCTGGTCGTTGCACTTGGGTTCGTCCCGTATCTGATACGTAACAGAACGAACTGGCCAAAAACATGGACCCAGCCGACCTGGAGCAGATTCGGCACGCCTTCTCCTGCCAAACTGCGGTCAGCGACCAACAGGGCCGCCGTTTGGATGACGTGTTGGAGGTGCTGAGGGGCATCACGGAACAAGTGACGCAGCTGACTCTTCACCAGCCGCTTCCGCGTATACCTTTGGGCCCTACACCGCCCGCACCGGATCCACCGGTGGACCCTCCTGTGTCTACTTCATTTCGTGAGCCCCGCGTTCAACATCCAGAGTTATACCGCGGGGGATTGGGAAGATGTCGCGAATTCCTTATGAAGTGCGACATTGTATTCCGGATGCAGCCCTCCTCCTTCGCCTCCGACCCATGTAAGATCGCTTTTATTATGAGCAGCTTGGGAGGAGGTGCCCTGGAGTGGGCTACATCCATCTGGGATAGCCAAGTCGCGCTCTGCAACAACTTCGCTGCCTTCACCGCCGAGATGCGGCGTGTGTTTGATCACCCTGCCTGTGGGCGAGATGCAACTCAGCGCCTACTTCAGGTCCGTCAAGGGAGTCGTAGCGTCGCTGAAATGGCCATCCAATTCCGTACCCTCGCAGCGGAGTCCGGATGGAACGACACCGCCCTTCAGGGGGCCTTCCGCCAGGCACTCAGCGAGGAGCTTAAAGACCAACTTGCCACCCGTGAAGAATCCACCTCACTCAATAGCCTTATTAGCCTGGCCATAGCAATTGACAACCGTCTCCGTATCCGGGCCCGTGAGCGGGGGGGGAACCCCGGTCATCTACCACACATACGCTCTCACCCTTCTGCTTCTGGATCCAGGGCGGCGTCTGGGGTCTCCGAAGAGGAGCCCATGCAACTGGGCAGAGTTGCGGTCAACTCCGAGGAGCGCCAACGTCGCCTGCGATCTAGATCCTGTTTTTATTGTGGCAAACCTGGCCACCAGATCGCCTCATGCCCCATTCGCCCAAAAGAATAGGCTCGCCAGTTAAACTGGGCGTACTGACGAGCCCTATCATACCCTGCCATGCAGCCCAGAATCGCCTTGTCTTTAAGGCCACTCTCCTGTGGAGGGACAAGTCCGAAGTCTCGTCGGCCCTCATCGACTCTGGGGCCGACGCCAACTTTATGGACGCCACCTTCGCCAGGAGGGCCGGCATCCCCACGGAACTACTACCCTCTCCCATTACTGCCTTCGCCTTAGACGGTAGGAGTCTGGGGTTAGTGACCCACTCCACCGTTCCCTTACAGCTCGTCTTATCCGGCAATCATCGGGAGAGCATTCAACTCCTACTCATCAACTCAAAACAATCCTCCATAGTTTTGGGTCAGACCTGGCTCCGCCTTCATAACCCTCATATTGACTGGCAGGCCGGTCGCATCCTGGCGTGGAGTGGCCACTGCCTGGCTAGCTGTCTCCGTTCCGCTCTCCCCCCTCCGGGGTCCAAGAATCCCAGCACCAACCTACCCGAACCCGATCTGTCCAACGTTCCCAAACAATATCACGACCTCTGCCTGACCTTTTCCAAATCACGCGCTCTGTCCCTACCTCCTCACCGACCTTACGATTGCTGTATAGACCTGCTGGCGGGAGCCAAACTTCCGTCTGGCCGTCTCTACAGTCTGTCGGGGCCAGAGAAACTCGCCATGGAGGAGTACATTCATGAGTCCCTCGCCTCGGGCATCATCCGTCCCTCCTCTTCTCCTGTTGGTGCTGGGTTCTTTTTTGTAGGGAAGAAGGACGGCTCACTACGGCCTTGCATCGACTATCGGGGGCTCAATCAAATCACCATCCGCAATAAATATCCTCTCCCCCTCATTAACACTGCTTTTGAACCCCTCTCGCAGGCCGTCATTTTCACCAAGCTCGACCTCCGTAATGCGTACCACTTGGTGCGCATACGGGAGGGGGATGAATGGAAGACTGCCTTCAATACCCCGTTGGGCCACTATGAGTACCTGGTGGTCCCCTTCGGCCTTACTAACGCCCCGGCAGTCTTCCAGGGCATGGTGAATGACGTGCTGCGAGACCTGTTGGGGAAAACTGTTTTTGTTTACATAGACGATATTTTGATTTTTTCCAAGTCCCCTCAGGAACACATTCTCCATGTCCGGGAGGTTCTCCAGCGTCTCCTTGAGAACCAGCTCTTCGTCAAGGCAGAGAAGTGCTCCTTCCACGTCTCTTCAGTCCCGTTCCTCAGCTTCATCATTGAGGAGGGCAGTATCCGGGCGGATCCTGTCAAAGTCAAGGCGGTGACGGAATGGCCCCAACCCACCTCTCGTAAGCACCTGCAACAATTCCTTGGTTTTGCTCATTTCTATCGTCGTTTTATCCGTAATTACAGTGTCATTGCTGCTCCCCTTACCAAACTCACCTCCACTGTTTTTTCCTTCTGTTGGAACTCCGAGGCTCAGCTCGCTTTTGAACAGCTTAAAGCTCGGTTTTCCTCGGCCCCTATTCTTTGTCACCCTGATCCCACCCGTCAATTTACGATTGAGGTGGATGCCTCCGACACCGGCGTGGGGGCCATTCTGTCCCAACGTGCCGCCTTGGACAACAAACTCCATCCCTGTGCCTTTTTCTCCCGGAGACTGTCCTCCGCCGAGCGAAATTATGATGTCGGGGATCGGGAGCTTCTTGCCATAAAGCTGGCTCTTGAGGAGTGGCGCCACTAGCTGGAGGGGGCAGGTACCCCCTTTATTGTTTTAACTGACCACCAAAATTTAATTTACTTGAAGTCTGCTAAGAGGCTTAATGCCAGACAGGCTAGGTGGTCACTTTTCTTTGCCCGTTTCAATTTTTCTGTATCCTACCGCCCCGGTTCCTGCAATATTAAGGCGGATGCCTTATCCCGTGTGTTTTCCCTTCCCTCCAGTCCTGCTGACCCCGAGCCTATTCTACCAGCATCCTGCGTGGTGGCTGCGGTCTCCTGGAGGATTGAGGAGATTGTGAGGTCCGCCCAGACTTCCCACCCTGACCCCCGTAGTAACCCTAACTCCTCCCTGTTTGTTCCCAACTCCGTCCGCTCCCAGGTCCTTGAGTGGGTTCACGCCTCCTGCCTGGCGTGTCACCCAGGTGTTGCCAGAACGACCACCCTCGTCAGGAGGAGCTTTTGGTGGCCCACTCTCAAGGAGGATACCCGTGCTTTTGTCCTGGCCTGCGCAGTGTGCGCCAGGAGCAAGGCTTCCCACCAGCCTCCCTCTGGTCTTCTCCTTCCCCTCCCTGTCCCGGGCCGTCCTTGGAGCCACATTGGCGTGGATTTCGTCACCGGTCTGCCTTTGTCAGAGGGCAACTCTGTCATTCTGACAATTGTGGATCGGTTCTCCAAGGCGGTTCACTTCATTCCCCTCCCTAAGCTCCCGTCCGCCCTCGAAACTGCGGAGCTCCTGGTGGTACATGTGGTCAGGCTGCACGGGATCCCATCCGACATTGTTTCGGACCGTGGGCCCCAATTCTCCTCCCAGGTTTGGAAGGCGTTCTGTGTAGCCCTGGGGGCCTCGGCCAGTTTGTCGTCTGGCTTCCATCCCCAGTCTAACGGCCAGGCAGAGAGGGCGAACCAGGACCTGGGGGCCGCCCTGCGGTGCGTCACTGCTCGCAATCCCGCCTCCTGGAGCCGTTTTCTCCCCTGGGTAGAGTACGCTCACAACTCCCTTAAAAGTGCCTCCACTGGGTTGTCCCCATTCGAGTGCTCATTGGGTTACCAACCCCCTCTCCTATCGGCCCAGGAGGCCGAGGTAGCAGTTCCCTCCGTTAATTCTCACATCCTCAAATGCAAGCGCATTTGGAGACTTGCACGCACCGCACTCCTGCGTTCTAATTCCCGTTCGCAGCGTCTGGCGGACCTGCACAGGACCGCAGCCCCCAAGTACAGGGCCGGTCAGCAGGTCTGGCTATCCACATCCAACATTTCCCTTCCCTCCTCCTCTAAGAAACTTCGGCCCCGGTTTATTGGTCCCTTCCCTGTTGTATGTCTCATTAACCCAGTTTCTGTTAAGCTCTCCCTCCCTGCCTCCCTCAAAGTTTACCCCGTTTTTCATGTGTCACAAATCAAGCCTGTCACCTCCAGCCCCCTCAGTGCCCCTACCCTCCCTCCTCCACCTGTCCGGGTCATCGACAACGCCCCGGCCTACACGGTGGACCGCATCATCGACATCCGCCGTAAGGGTCGGGGTTTCCAATACCTCGTGGACTGGGAGGGGTATGGTCCTGAGGAGCGGTCGTGGCTCCACAGGGGCCTCATCCTGGATCAATCACTGATCCAGGATTTCCACAGTCGCTTCCCATCCAAGACCAGGCCGCCAGGTACGCCAGGTGGCGTACGTTGAGGGGGGGGTACTGTAATGTTCCGCTCCCTTCCTGTTCGTTTTCCGTGTTTTCCTGTTTTCCCTCCGTGTCATGTTGGATCCTTTTGTCCGTGTTTTCCCCGCTGCTGCGGACTAGGCGTGTCCTTCCCTGTCTTGTTCGTCTGGTTGTTTTGTCTTACTTCCGCCTTTCACTCCTTCCCCCTCGTTGCATGCATTTCCTCACCTGGTGTTTCGCAATCACTCCCGTTTTATTTCCACACCTGTTCCTTATTTAGTTCTGTCATTAACCTCACTATATAGTCTTTCGGCTGGCTGCCAGTCGGCGCCAGTTCGTTAACTATCGTCACTTGGTGTTAGTGCTCGTTGTGTTATCTGGTCTTTTACTTCGAACTACTCGCTTGGTTGTGGGATATTTTCCCCTTACAGCATTTGGTTCCGCTCGAAACTACGGATTGGTAGTTTACCTCCCCAGTTATTTCCTGTTGTGAATGTAGCTAACCTGTTTCCCTTCTCCTCCACCTAACCCAGCTCCCACTCTTCAGCAGCAGTGTTCGTAAGCCCGGTGTTCGTTGTGTGTGTTTGCGGTACCTCCACCTCCTGCTCGCGTAGGCTCCGCGGTGGCGTTATTCCTGGCTACCCTCCAGCTGTTCCTGTCCGGCCGAAGAAGCCACCAAAGTCTTCGGTTACGGTTCCGGGAGCTCTGGAGACCAGTCAGCTCCATCCGGACCTACCGCAGCTACGCCACACTACCCTGCCCTGCCGTGCTTCATCATTCACCTACCTGCCAAGCCCTGCACCTCCGTGAGAACCTCCTGGTCCTTCCCGTGCCTTTCCTTGCACTAATCCCCCTCTGTTTTTGTTTGTCCTGTACCGGTGCAGTCATTCCGGTCCAGTTCCAGCCCTGCCGTAGTGAGTCGCTCCCCTGCTAGTTCCAGTCCAGTCCAGGCGTGAGTCGTACAACTACCTGTCCAAAGTCCAGTTCCGGTTTGGAACATTCCGTTCCAGACGCGGATTCCTGTGTGGACCTCCCGGTCCAGTTCCAGCCCAGTCCAGTTCCGGTTTGGAACGTTCCGTTCCAGACCCTGATTCCAGTGTGGACCTCCCGGTCCAGTTCCAGTCCAGTCCAGTTCCGGTTTGGAACATTCCGTTCCAGACCCTGAGTCCAGTGTGGACCGCCCGGTCCAGTTCCAGTCCAGTCCAGTTCCGGTTTGGAACATTCCGTTCCAGACCCTGATTCCAGTGTGGACCTCCCGGTCCAGTTCCTGTCCAGTCCAGTTCCGGCTTGGAACGATAAGTTCCAGATCCTCCAGTCCAGCTCCGGCTTGGAGCAGCCCGCCCCGGGCTTCCAGGCGATACCTGTGTTATTCTGTGTGTTGCCATTCCTGTACAGTGTTGGGACTACCCCAACACTTAATTTATTAAAAACTCCTTTTTGTGAATCTGTCTCCTGGTCGTTGCACTTGGGTTCGTCCCGTATCTGATACGTAACAGTATTATTATTATCATTATTATTTAACTGTTGACAGTTGTGTGTCATGTTTTTAGTGTTTGTTCTTTGCACTTGTATTTATATTTGGTTCTGTCACTTGTTCTGTATAATGGCATCTACCAATGCTCCTGGGCTCCAAGCCCCCAAAATCCATCTGCATGTTACATTTCTTTATACAGTGCCCTCCATAATCTGCACTTTAAGCACAATTCACATGTGGTTAACCACATGTGAATTGTGCTTATGAAAAATGCACAGGGTGTATTTTCTGAGGGGTGGCAGTTTGTATGATAAAGAGTGAGGGTGAAGTGTGTCAATTTGTGTGCATGTGCGCATGTGTGCGAGCAGGTAGAGGAGGTATTCGGATATTTGTGTGTGCGCGCATATGTGTGTGTTTGTGCGTGCGTGTGCGTCGGCAGGCAGAGGGAGAATGAGATATGTGGAGACTTGCATCGATGAGGTAGATCTTTCTCCTCTGGGTCTCCAGAGGGGGCCCAGCCTCACACAGAGTCAGCTCCTTCTTAGTGTCCCACAGCTGCTTAGTAATTTGCTCGCATATGAGAGGAAGGGATTTCTGGAAAACAAAAACACCAGTCAGACAGTAACACTTGCTCTTGCAGTACACATGCACTGTTAACCCCTTCACACAGACCCCCTAGTGGCCATGGCACCGGCGCTAATAGATTGGTCAACTCAAACATTCATTGCTCCTGCAACCAAAGTATGAGTGGAAACTACAAACCCCATGTTCTAGCTTTATTAGTACACAATTTGTGACAACTCTGCTGAATACAGAGTTTCTAAGTGCCACTATTGTCACATAGCTTGTCCATTTAACAAGCAACCCCCCACCCAGTCTCACCTTCAACTATACCTACCCATGTGTGACACAGTGGACAATAGCATGAGAAAATATATTTTCACCACCAAAAATTAGTTTTACGCATAGAGATGTCCTTTTCAAGATTCACTGGTCATTTATTGTCTTGGACAATCCATTTCAGAAATACACACCCATTTATAATGCTAGTACACCTTCTAAAGCCCACACACATAAAACCCTGCATGCTGTTCAAACCTGCCTCATGCATCCCAGTTCATTCTGGTTTCATTGACAACTCTTTCATCCAGTATAGGACATTATAACCTTCATAACCGTGTTTGCAATGTCTTATTGGATTATTTGAACCATAAATTACAGCCAGGCATAATAGCATTTCTAGTTTTATTAGTTTCGTTTTACGCAAACAACTTAGAATGTACATTAGCTCGCCGAGGCGTCATTGTTCTTTTCCCGCTAAAATTTCCCAAGTATGTTTGATTAAGAAAGTATGCTGTATCTGCACCTTTCTTAACATTACCAGCATTATCCTTTTACCGCTGGCCTCTGGATGCTTTTTAGCTATAGCAATCAGCATGCTTCTTTTCCACACTCTACATTAAATGAGGGCAGATATTCAATGCAATAATGACAATAATCGGCCACTGGTCTGACCGGGACAGTGAGCTCTGGAGTTTCAGGCCACCGTTAATATTTTTTACAGCCAGCCTTGGATTGACATGCCAAAAACATGTCAACGCTAGCTCATACAGGGCGTGCGCAGTGGGCATGTCAATGTCAAAATTTTGTCACATGCACCACAGCGCCACCAAGTGGCCTATCACCACCAAATTCGGTGAGGGCTTGTCGGATGATATATTCTAATTCTGTGCTAAGTTTAATAAGAATCAGCCCAGCGGTTAAGGAAAAACACAGAAAAGTAATAGAAGAATAGAAAATGGCGGCCAATTCAAGATGACGCCAAGACATGGAGGACATATCTATGTTCCAAATCAGGGCTTTTGTCAGTGAAGCAAGTTTGAAAACTCTGCAAAGCAACAGTGATTTTTACTGAATTCTTAAATATGTTTTTATATTTGTATCTCTATAGCGCCACCACGTGGATCGATTGGGTTAAAACTGCAGTGCTGAAGTCTTGATGTCACTCTTAAAAGACCCAGCTATTTAGGGGGTGCTCTGTTTAAGGCTTTATAACACACTCCAGGTGTGAGCATCACAGAAACTTGGTAAATGGCTTAAATTAAACATGATAGATGTACCATTTACAATACGAACTATAGATTTGTTTATTTTCATAATTTAAGTAAAAATCAAGTGCCACAAATGCAAAGAAACTTTGTAGAAATGCAAAAAATAGTTTTTCTTTAGTTTGCAACGAAATACTGAGAGCTACATACTGTATGTGAAACAGGTAAATCTCCACATTTCCTGGATCATAAACTCCTGGATCATAAACATAAAATGTCCACAAGTGTGTAAAATCTGAGGATGATATGCAGAATTACTAAAGGTCTATGATGCAAAATATAGGCAGTGTACCCTGTTGTCTATTAGTGTCTCCAAATCTATCCAAATGGTTAATTGTGCACTGCTCTAAATAAAATAAAAAATGATATATTTAACTACAAATCAAGAGTTTTGGCTCATAAAACTCACTTTTGCATCATTGTCATGTGGGAATTATGGTATAATGTGGTATAATGAGACAATAATTTCACATGTTTATTATGCATTTGAGTGAGCAGGGCTTTTCACAGCTTTTTGGCGGCAAGATTTTGCTCAACTGAGACATTCGAATGGAGTATTCATCCAGACCATGGTATTTTTTTTCCTAATTCACAGTTTCAGCAAGTTTAGCAATTACCAAAATTAAAATATATTTGAAAACAGTTAACACTTGTGTTTTAGTTACGGCTTGGCGGGGCATGCCCCATACCTATACAGCACCGAGAGTTTGGCACTTTTCAGGGTTTCCTACAGAAGTAACCACAATTACCATAGACTCTCAGCCCTTAAAAACATTAACTTCTGTATGTTCTGACCTCATGTAACCATACAGCATTCAGATACAACTTCACACATCCACACAATAAAGCCCCAAACTTGGGTTATTTTGCCGTTTTTCTCCTTCTTCTTCCTATTTTTCCTGCCAAACTGCCTGCCTCCGTCACAATGTTATCCAATGGGGAGAATTATTCTTTGAGGGTCTGGTCCATATACCCGCTCATCAAGCTTATCGCCCAATAATAACGCTTCATAGTAATGTTTTTTAATGTCAATATAGCTAATGGATTCACTCTTTCCAAGAAGCTACTCGGCCTAATGGTCAGAGTTGCTGTCTCTGACATAGAGGATTGTGGGTTTGAGCCCAGCAGGGCACATGCTTGTTTTCCACAAAAACAATGTGCAACTGTTAAGTACCTTTCATTTATTACACTGTTATTATTTTCACATTAACACATTAACGTATTTTTATTGCAAAGGCAAAAGAGGTTTCCAATATTAACTGTTCAATGTTTCACTTGTATTTCACTTGCACTATATCACACCCTCCCCAAACCCTCGCTCTTGTCTGGTTTGGGGAGGGTGTTACGCTCTGCTCTTGCGGTCAGAACCTCAACGTACCCTTGCCTCGGCCAACATTTCTTTATTCATTAATTTTTTCACTTCAGCTCTGTTCACTTTATCCTTTTCACACATAACACAAGGTCACCATAAAATTAACTATTTAGGATAATAGCCTACATTAAGAATTGAGGATAGCCTCTTTTAAGCTGCAAGCCTTTAAGAGATCTGATTTATAAACCGCCAATTCCCCAAACCGATCTGATTCATGGTTAGTCTGTTTTAAAAAAAAGAAAAATAGCCTCCGAATGTGGCTCTAGTCTACGCTACTCTGCTGATAATGTAGCTTGTAATTATAATAATAATTATAATAATAATAATAAGAAGAAGAAGACTAGTCTCTGGTATGTACTTTCTTAGTACTATGTATTGTTTTCTTTCTGGCTAAGATTCCTGGGAAATATGCGTTCTCCAATTAAGCTTGTTCGCCAACGTTACTTCCTGCTTCTCGTCAAGAAGCAGATACAAGCTAGGCTACTACGAAGCGAATCAAAATGCATTATAGCCTACATTCATTGCACTACAGAAAACTAAACTAAACCTAGCTGTCTGGTACCAAAACATTTCCCGCAGGTAACGTTCTACACTACCGGAAAAAAACTCTGCTGTGCAGAAACTCACTAGCTCGCTCGCTAGCTCGTAGCCCACACATGGAAGGTTGGATTTACGCATCCGGCAATCCAGTGTTGAATAGCCTAACGTTAAATGTATTTCATAGAATACTAATAGCCCTATTTTAAAACTGTATTTCCATATTTTACTGATGCAAACTATTTAGGCTGTACTAGCTATTTAGGCTGTGTTTTCTGTTGTATTCCTGCAGTGAATTGCACTACGTTACCAGTGACAATAATACATCCAAAGATAGTCGGCAAGAACTGCAATGAAGGTCGGAAAAAAACCCATCATACACTGGGGTTCTCCAGGACCCATGTTGGGAATCCCAAGACTGAGATCAATCGAGACCAAGTCTCATTGTTAAATGCATCAGAGTGGATTAAACACTGAATGCTGTGAAGTAGATTGCCAGGTTGAATGGTGAAGCTCACCTTGATGTGTTCCACCAGGTTGTGGGTCAGTTTTGTGGCAAGACACTGCATGGTGGCTTTCTTCTCATCCGGAAGGCCACTGTGAAAAGAATGATAGTTACAGTTACCAAACTGAAACGCATGATGCAGTACTGTTGACAGTTAGTACATTTTTATCCTTACTTTAACAAAACTCAAATACCTGGTGCAAGCTTTAACAGCCACAATGATTTACCTATCAAAATTTCCCACTCAAAAACATGTGGTGGCATCCTCTCCTCTTTCTCTGGTGACATGACCTCTTCACCTCTATCTACTGTGAAAACTACCAGAAATCCACAGGGACACGCTGTTTACCTTAGCACAGTAAGGTTTCTAAGCATGGCCACTGTAACCCTCTTGTAGATGTACTTACATTGCGCTAAGTGGATGAATTCAATATAATCGATGTGCCTATAATTCTTCTGCCATACCTGAAGTACTTATGCTGCTGAAAGAAATCTCTTTCTATTTTGATGGCATCAGACAGAGGGATCCCATCATCAATCTGCTTCTGGCCACGGCACTTCACAATGATGTAGCCCTTGCTGAGTGGGATCACTTGGTTTTGAACAATTTCAAGAACATTCTTCTCTGTCCCTCTATCAATCAGGTCTGGCTTGGTCAGAATGGCTTTTCAGAGAAACACACATCAGTATGACTTAATTTTCTCATTAGTATTTGATATTTACCTGAAATTAATCAACAACAGCTTTAAGACACTATCAGGCATAGTACAGGAGACCCTGGCCCTTTCACTGTGATGATAGAGACTCACATGACTGGAAATACTGTAATATACTTATAATGAAGACCAAATAGTTCAACTAGTTCATCTTGATTAACTACTTAATTTGGGTGATTTTTGAACTTAGCCAAATTTAATTGCGGATAAAAAGTCTGAAATGTAATTACGAGCCAAAATGAGCAACTGATGACCATTTTGACTGATTCCAGGCCAATATTTTAAAATAAAATATTTAATAATCATGCAATAAACAGGTTGTTAATATAATTTTTTTTAAGCAGTGTTCTGTGGCCAGAAAAAGTAAAGTGAAGCATGAATAAGCAAGGACACACAAATCTGCAAACGGTAAGGTGGTTCTGCATATGGACAAAACAATCTTCCTGCTTTTCTTACCCAGAGTCCTTTTCCCCTCAGGATCAACTTGCTGTGCCATCTTCAAAGCTTCCGTTGTTGCTATGTCCACATTACACGCAACCACAACTAACACAATGGTTTCAGTCTTCAGAATAAAATTCAGGATGAGTCTTTTGATCTGAAATGACAAAATAATATATGCAGTAAGCTGTTAGCATTTTTATTTTTAGCCTGAAATGTGAATAAAGGCCATTTTATGCAATACTAATGAGCGGCATTAATGTTTTGGAACCATTAATTAAAATTTTGCAGCAATTTCTGTATAGCCCTAAGACTTTGTGCATCCCCATTTATCATATTTTAGAAATATTGCAAGTAATTATTTCACTTTTGAATTTTTTATGTTATTTTGTTTTGTTCTGTTTTTTTTGGGGCGGGGGGGGGGGGGGGGGGGGGGGGGGGCTGGTATGTTCCTTTTATCATGCCTTTTATATATAGATATGGTGTGCCCTCCATAATGTTTGGGACAAAGACATTTTGTTCTTGATTTGGCTCTGTACTCCACAATTTTAGATTTCTAAATATAGACCTATTGATTAAAATATAAAGAATTTGCACTTTAACTACATGTGTACACATGTAGTTAAAGTGCAGATTATTTTTATAAACCCCCCACCAACAGTTCCTTTTGGCCTCTACCGTTTGCTTATTCCATCATTCTGATACAAGTGAATCTTGGTCTCATCTGTCCACAAGACCTTTTTACAGACCTCTGAAGGCTCTTTTAAGTACTTCTTAGCAAACTGTAGCCTGGTGATCCTGTTTTGCAGCCTAGTGGTTTGAATCTTGCAGTGTAGCCTCTGTAGTTATGTTTGTAATGTCTTCTGCGGAAAATGGTCACTGACACATCCACGCCTACCTCATGAAGAGTGTTTCTCCATCTGTCAGACAGGTATGTTGGGGTTTTTTCTTTAGTATAGTGAGAATTCTTCAGTCATCCACTGAAGAATCAATAGCTGATTTTGGTAAGCATAAGATTTGGTTTATGTCTTTGACTGTAGTTTTATTATTTCTCAGCCTCATAATGGCTTCCCTGACTTTAATTGGTACAACTTTGCTCATGTTGGCAAACACCAATAACCCACTCCAAAGGTAATAAAAAGCCTAATATCAAAACTGGATGCTGAAAGCTTTCTTATACCTGCACTCTTGAACACTCCTGACTAATCAGGAACTGTAAAGCCATCCCAAACATTATGGTGCCCTGAAATGGGGGCTATGTATAAAAAGTGCTGTAATGTATACATGGTGAAAACAAAATGTATTAAAAAAATACCCTTAAACGTTGAGAAACTGCACTTTAACCACATGTAAATTGTTTGATTAAAAATCAAAAATTGTGGAGTACAGAGCCAAATCAAGAAGAAATATGGAGAAATATACTGTTACTGTTATTTATAGGCTACGGTAAAGTTCTGGCAATCCAGTTGCCAGTATATTACTGTAAAATTACTGTAAATTTTTTACAGCGCATCTTTGTGCACAAATATGGGGCATATCGGGTGCAGGCCTGCATTAGCATAAAATGTTTTTTTTTTTTAATCGATAAGCCTATATTTAAGCAAACAAAAGATGATCAAATATTTGGCTTCCTCCTCGCAGTCTCTTCTTGGTTTAGATTTGGCACTAGTGTTGTGTTGTTCGTGTCGTGAACGATTTGTTCTTTTTTGTCATGGTTTATGACCTTTTTTCCCTTGCGGTCGTGTTCCTCGGTCGACACACGTGGGCACTGCTCCGTTAGTGGAGTTTTGGCTCCATCTCGTCTTTTCGCGGAGAAGTTTCGTTCAGCATTCACAGGTGTGCGTGTTTTCCGGTGAGCTATTTAAGCCCATGTTCCCTTCGTTCTGGGCTTCGATATTGATTGTCTGGCATTATTTGTGCTGTTTTGTGTGCGGTATTTTGCCCCTTTAAAGTTTTAGCCAGTATGATTAGGTCTAGGGTTTTAAGGAGACCGTTTTGCTCCGTTGTGCTTTATTGGAGTTTTGCGAGACTTGCCTTTGTGCTTTGAGCTTTCAGATCTTTTGCCCTTTTCTGTCTCTTTCTTCTCTCTCTGTCTGCTGTCTTCCGTGAAAGCGAGAGGAGTCTTTGTTTGATTGTATTTGTATGGTAGTTTCTTACTAAGAGACAGGGCGTTTTATCATACTGACTTTAAGGCTTTATTTATTCTTAGAGGCAGGGCGCGTATTTTCGATTGAGCTTGCGTTAGTCTGTTAGCCGGTACACCCTTTGGTACATGTCATCCCATAGGGAGACCGGGCGATGTTGTGGACATGTTTGCGTGTGACTGCGAGTCTCTGAAAGTAGCCTTGGAACGTTAGTTCTCTGTTCCACTCGCCTCGTTACATTCTCCTTTATTGAGAGGCTAGGGCGTGTATTTTCTACTAAGCTTGTGTTGGTCATGTTTGCTAGTAAAGTTATGGGACGACGGTGATCTGTCGGCTCGCCTGTAAAATGTTTCTCTCTCCTGGGAGATCGGGCGTTTACCCCTTAACGTTTTCTGGAGTAATGCGGGACTTACCTATGTGGATGTAGTTATTAGGATAGGACTCTTCCTCCGTGGCG
Source organism: Synaphobranchus kaupii (assembly GCA_029718625.1). Taxonomy (NCBI): domain Eukaryota; kingdom Metazoa; phylum Chordata; class Actinopteri; order Anguilliformes; family Synaphobranchidae; genus Synaphobranchus; species Synaphobranchus kaupii. Next base: position 59,290,750 of record CM056383.1, on the reverse strand, counting down.
TACTTGCCTAGGTGGATATAGTTATCCGGACTCTTCCCCTCCTGGCGTACGTGCCTATGTGCATGTAGTTATCCGGACTCTTCTCCCCCCTGGCGTACTTGCCTATGTGGATGTAGTTATTAGCACTCTTCTCCCCTGGCTCTTGTCTGTTCCTGCTTCCTAGTCTTTGTATGTGACTGCGAGCCTATGAAAGTAGCCATGGAATGTTATATCTGTTCCTTCGCCTCCTCTTATACTAATTCGTATTCGTTTGCAGTGTTTGTTGGCTGTGTGTTTTGTTTGTGCCATTGTGCTACTCGCCTGTTATTATGCGTCTCGTTACCGAGGCAGGGCGTTTATTAATTCTGGCTCTTTCGTTAGTCACTTAGCTCGTAGAAGTATGGGAGCCCTGTGCTTTGTTCCATTCGCCTTGTTTGGTTTTCTCACTGAAAAAACCCGGCGTTTGTGCTTCTACTCATTGGCGTGTGACAGTGAGCTGGTTAGTAGCTTCGGTACGTTTTTGGTGTGTGTTATTTGTGCCATTATGCTACTTGCCTGTTCTTATGTGTCTCGTTACCGAGACAGGGCGTTTGTTATTTCTGGCTCGTTCTTTATTCACTTAGCTCGTAGAAGTATGGGAGCCTAGTGCTTTGTTCCATTCGCCTTGTTTGGTTTTCTTACTGAAAAACCTGGCGTTTGCGCTTCTACTCATTAGTGTGTGACAGTGAGCCGGTTAGTAGCCTTGGTATGTGTGTTTCCCTGTCTTGTCTCCTTCCCTTAACTACGGGGTTTCCCGTCCTAGTGGCCTAGTGCTTAAAGAATCCCCTTGCTGCGTTTGGCTCCTCCTACCTCACACGCCGCATTACACTTCTTAACAATTTTTTTTGGTCAACGAAAGGAAGTGACTCACCTGCATGTAAGGAGTTGTTCCTTTGGCTCCACTCTCAGTTGTGACCTTGCCATTTGCTGAAGCTACTCTGATTTAACTATTTTCACCATTGGGTAAAATGTATGAAAGCATACTGTGCCAAAATTCAAATGAAAATGCAAATCGGCGATTGCATTTCATTTACATTGGATGTGCACAAAAACCATGACATAATTCAAATGAAAATGCAAAAGGCCACTTTGCATTTTCATTTTCAAGTTAATGTATGCACTTTATCTGACAATTTTAAAAATTCTAAAATAATACACTCACCTGATCTCCTATGTCCTCTGGCTGATTCTTTACAGGAACTCTGGCAATCCCAGGAAGGTCAATCAGGGTGAGATCACACACATCAGGAGAGCATACCTCCAAAGTGATCAATTTGTTACAGATCCCCACCCCTTTCCCAGCCAGCTTGTCCTGCGCTGTGAACAAAGGTGGGAAAGTGTCATATATTTAGCTGCGTTTCCAAAATGTTGGTCAGGACACACGGCCGCATCATAGGAGGGGTCAAGGTGCATTGCAAGAAGGTAAATGTACTTAATAACTTGCCAATGACTTGTTACTGTCACTTGTTACTTGCATTGCACAAGTTGTAGTGTACAAGTGGAACTTTGCAGCATGCGCAGTGTGGGAACTTTGGTTTAATAATTTGTGACCTTACATATTACTAGGGCCACCTCAATTACTAGGGTCATCTCAATTTTGTCATGGTTATTAGCAGCCTTTTCGGTTTCGCCGTTTGGTTTTCCTTTTGGGGTCGTCGGGACGCTCTTTCTGATTTCTTCTGCCTCCGTCCCGGTGTTTGTATCTCGCCCAGAAATTATTCCTTGCACCTGTTTCGGGTTTCCTGCCAGTTATAAATAGCTCAGGACTTCTGCATTTCCGACACTTCGATATTGTCTTTGATATGTTGACAACGAAGTCGGTAAGGTATAGGAAATTCAGTCGCTGCATTACTGGTTCGTACGAATAAGAAACGTAGCAAGTCCGGTTAGAGAATTAGGATGAGATTGTTTTTTTCTTTTATTTCCAATCTTTCTCTTTATCCTTATTCTTGTTACCTGTTACCTTTTGTTTCAGCTCTTTCAACACAAGAGCTCTGGATAACAGGTTTTTCTTTTCTGTTCTTCACTTCAATGTTTCTTTTCCTTCACTCGTTTTATTGAGTTTTTGCTTTGTTTCTCTACCTCCGGTTACGCCTAATGATTTAGTGCGTGAGGTTCTTTTGTTATTCATTCTCGCTGTTTATCGGGACTCGCCTCCTTTTGAGGTTGCTTTGATTTGGCTTGTGCTCGGGAAGTTTTGCTCCCGTTCTTTTGTTTTCCTCTCCTCGCGGCTACTTCCGTGTTTTGTGGCGTATCTTTCTAGATACGCTTTTAGAATCCTTACCGGTCGCGTCTGGTTCTCCGAACCTTAACACAACCCTCACAGAATATCGAAGTCACTATAGAAGGGCCAGCGACTTCTAAGGAAGCACATAAAGCACTGCCTAGCCAGGGCGCTATAGGAGTTACCTCTGAGGAGCCTATCCTTACTCTGCAATTACAACAAAGTCAGTTGATGGAACAACTGCAGAGCCAGGGAGAATGCCTGCAAAAAATAACTGAGAGTCTTTATAGACTTTCTGTGGCAGTCAATCCTCATCCAGTAGCACAAGCACAAACACCTCCCATACCCACGCCACGTGCTATTAAGGAGCCCAAACTCCAATTACCACCACGTTATGTGGGGAACCGGGAAAATGCCGCCCATTCCTCACACAGTGCCTCATTTCTTTCCAAGCTCAACCCTCCTGTTTTACTACTTGAGAATCCCGCATAGCCTGTGGCTAGATGCTCCAGCACACCCCGATAGGCTGTCCACTGCACTTCATGACTTCATGATTGAGTTACAATCATTGTGGAAGCCTCCTGGAACTTTTGCACCCCCCAGGGCCCAGATGGCCAATCTGGCCAGTGCTGCGTCCTATGGGGTGGCTGTTCTTCCTCAGGTAATGGACCTACAGTTGACCCCCAACAGTCAGAGACTGAGGAGGAGTACTCAGGCCCCCAGCATGCAGTATGTTTGAAAATCGTCCTCTCGCGATCGTATAGTTCTTGGCCTTTAGTGTGGCTTTTTTTATACTCCCCCTCATGAAGCCAGACTCCACTCACTGTGCCCTGTCTGAGCCCTGCGGTCTTACGAAAATACTTTTTATTTCTCTTTTTATTTGTTATTGAGGGCCTATGCAGGGCCAGCACGACTAAACGGCGTTTGGCCCACTGGATCGTAGATGCGATTTCCATGACCTGCAGCAGTGCCAGGGTGCTCCATCCCACAGGTGCGCTGGCTCACTCCATTCAGGGTGTAGCTGCCTCGTGGGCCTTATTTTATACCGCTTTCTGACAACTGTGCTACAGCTGTCTGGGCTTCATCCCTCACGTCACCAGGGTTTATTGCCTGGATGTGGTGTCGCCCAAATCGATTGCCTCCTCCGTCCGCAGGGCAGCGGAGCAATCTTGAGTATGACTTGCGTTGCCATTTTACGGTGTTTTTATAACCAGTGGGTATTTGCACTTTAGATTTGCTTCTTCCAAAGAACAAGCATCTAATAAAGTGAATATATTTGTACCGTATGGTTGTGTCATGTCGTGTTACGCCACTACATCCCCCACATGACTTGATATTTGGTATACTGTTGACCCACACCGTGGCGTGTTGACCATTATGAAATAGAACGAATGGTTACGTAGGTAATCTTGATTCTATGAATAAGGCCAACACACCACCCAGCATGGTCATGCGGGGAAGACGATAACTTTATATCTATTTTGCATTAATATCGCAAATAAATGTATACTGTCAATGTAATAATGCATTTAGTTTCACATGGGAATGTCTAAAATCACAAACTAAGTAGACCTATACCTAATTATTCATGTTTAGTCCTATTGTTTTTTATAGGATATGTAGGCTAGGGTACACATTCTTCTGTGTAAAATAATCAGCATCACGTACAGAAATAGTTATTGTTCTGCTCTTAATGTAAGAATGTGCATTATTGATCTATAGCCTATGTCTAAACCTACTTTAGTGGGACTTCTATAGCCTAATGCAGCAGTCATAGGTCACTTACTATTTTGAAGAATATGAATGAGGCTCTTTGAGAGAAGGTTTGAACCAATCTGCCCAGTGATGAGTACATGTTGTTTGAAATACAGTAGACCAACATAGCTACAGAACTCTATAGCATAGCTACAGAACTCTATAACTGGAAATCCCTGATCGTGTAGAGAGCTGATGTTTGGCTTGGTGGTGCTCATTTAACTTTCCTGTTTTTTGTGGTTTTTGACCAAGCCAAACTTCTCACTTAAAACTTTTTTTTTTGTTATTAATTAGTCACTTGTTTGTGCCATTTGAGTGTGTACATGGCCCACTGGAGGAGAACAGTTGAGTTATAAGTTTAAAATCCTGCGAATCACACGTTGCAGATAAACTGGTGGCCCTAGTTATTAATGCTAATGAGAGTTTTCAGTTGCCTTGTCTGGGAAAAAATAGTATAATAAAATGTAAAGAAAATAGCAGTAACCTTTAACCACATGGCCTTGCACTAGTGATGGGTCCTCAAACTGGATTTTCTCTTCTTCGTAGGAGATACTGGCCCTCCACTGCCCTCCTCCTCTCAGCTTCCTTAGCTTTAGCTCAAGAGGACAGCGGGTCACAATTCCTGGGGAAGAGGTGAAGAAAAGTTCAAGCCATGAGGTCCACGTGGGGTGTCTGTGTGTGTGTATATGTATATACAGTGCCCTCCATAATGTTTGGGACAAAGATGTATTTTTTCTTGATTTGCTCTGCTTTTTAATTTGTAATCAAACAATTCACATGTGGTTAAAGTGCAGCTTTTATCAAAGGGTATTTTTCTGCATTTTGGATTCACCATGTTGAAATTACAGCATGTTTTATACATAGCCCTCATTTCAAGGCACCATAATGTCTGGGACATATTCATGTTCTTTATGGGACAGTCATGTTTGGTACTTTGTCACATATCCTTTGCATGCAATGTGACCCTTTAGTATATGAAACCCATGTTCAATTGGATCCACATCGGGTGACTGGAATTTTGGCCAGTCAAGAGTTTTCATCCTCCCCCTGTAAAAGCATGTAAAAACCTGTATCTAAGCATACAGTATAGTTTGAAAAATTCCAATGTTGCTTTAGCAGTATTTTTGGGCAGAGATCAACATTAAGCATGGCCCAGTGGCCCAAGGCCACCAGAACTACAGCACTGAACTTTCTCCATCAAAGTGAATGTTTTCAGAATGTCACATTTAGTAACTGCACAATACGATAAATAAGCAATTGTATTTATTTGTGCAGAAAAAAATATGTTACATGCACAGCATCTGTAATCTGTAATATATAATAATAATAATCCCTATCATGTCGACAAACATCCCAATACTCGGAAAATGCATCCTCCTTTCCTCCATTACCACCACCTCTCCTCCGTGCCCCATAAACCGATCTTTGTGTTTTAATCTAATGTTGCTGATTACATATTCATGGTTACATATTAAATAATATCTCAGCGCAAACCGCAATGTCAGGTACATTGTATACTGTTGTGCAAACACTTGTACTTGAAATGTTACATCCGCCGTTTCCCTCCAGTCCACCTCCCTTTCGTTTCCTTCCTTTTCCCATTCCTTTTGTTTCATGTCGTGTTTTTCAGTTTACCCTGTTCGTCTCGTTTCTGTGTTCGTTGCAGGCTAGGCGTGGTCCCCATTTAGTTCCTTGTTTTTGCCCCTTATTAGTCAGCCTATCATTCTCCCTCTCGCACACATTTCTCACTCCCTTTCATTATTCAGTTAGCCTTTTCACCTGTTCCCCTCTATTTAAGTTCCCCTGTTTCACAGCCTCCTCGCCAGTTCGGTTTCTCAACGCCGTTTTGAGAATTTCCCTGGCCATTTTGTTGTTAATCTGCTTGCCTTAACCAGTTTGTTTTGTTCCTCGTTCCAGCCCGCCCAGCCTGCCTCCTGTTTTGCCCGCTCCAGCCCAGTCTCCTGTCCTGCCCCGCTTTAGTTCGCAAACCCCGCTTCCAGCCTGTCACCTTTAGTTTTCCCTGTTCGTTTGTTTGCTACCTTCCTTACCTTGCTCAATAAATACACTCCCTGGTGGAGTTTTTAATCGAGTCTGTCTCAGAGTCTTACATTTGGGTCCAGTCCAGTACTCCGCCATAACATGAAATGTACGTTTTGTATAATTTCTGGTAGGGCACAAGTGGAGGATGAGTGAAGAACATTGGGACGCCCCCTAGATGCTGAAATCTGTCTTTTACCTGCACTAAGGAAGCAATTGAACACATCTGACTAATCAAAAACACCTGTGAAGCCATTATGGTGCCTTGAAAGCGGCTATGTATAGAAAGTGCTGTAATTTCTAGATGGTGAAATGAAAATGTATAAAATACCTTTTAATAAAAGGTGAGCATCTACACTTTAACCACAGGTGAATTGTTTTATTACAAATTTAAAATTGTGGAGTACAGAGCCAAATCAAGAAAAAATACGGCTTTGTCCCAAACGTTATGGAGGGCACGGTTTGTGTTTGTGTGTGTGTGTGTGTGTGTGTGTGTGTGTGTGTGTGTGTGTTTGTGTGTGTGTGTGTGTGTGTGTGGTGCATGTGTGCTTGTGTGTGTGTGTGTGTGTTCGTGTGTGTGTGTGTGTGTGTGTGGTGCATGTGTGCTTGTGTGTGTGTGTGTGTGTGTGTGTCTGCGCATGTGTGCTTGTGTGTGTTTGTTTGTGTGTGCACATCTCACCGCTCCCCCTGGGCAGTGCCACCCCAGATAGGGCTTCCAGTACGGAGCTCTTTCCGGAGCTCTGGTCTCCGATTACAGCGATGGCTGGCAAGGCCAGGTCTTTCTCGATGCCGATCAGCCTGAGGGAGTCGATCAGGTCTATGTAAGGCCGCACCTTTTCATCCAGGTGGTTGTGAAATACTCCTTTCGCTGGTTTACTGGCATGATAGAAAGAAATAAACAGCATTAAATTGATAAGTAGAATTTTATAGTGGTAGAAATAAACTCAGTCTGGGAAAACATGCCCAGCTTTCCATAACAATGTTGAACAGACTTCTGTTGAGGCAGGACAGGGAATACAAATGATCTCACCTCTCTTCCTCAAAAGTGCTGGCATCTTCAAATAATTCTTCAGGGCTCTCCATTGAGAAAATAAATCTGAAATGTAAAAAAAACATGATAACTGAATATAGTTTGGTTTGGGGACTTTAATGCACACAGTGCACTTTGGGAAGATCGTAAAGATGCTAATGGTTTGCTAATCAAAGAACTAATGGAGAATAATTACTTGCTATGTAAATTTTAATACTGGCAATGAATCAGCGATTCAAGACACAAGCTATTGTGAGGAAAACTGTTTAGATAGCAAAAAGAAAATGGGGGATTTTTTGTAAAAATAGGGAGGATGATTAAAAAGATCAATGGTATTAAAAGAGAATATGGGCATCCAGTTTTACATAATTAAGAAAGGTTAGCGGTGTCTAACGGGGAGAAGGCTGAAATGCTGGCTGAGAAAATTGTGAAACTGGACAGCTCAGACAATATTAGTGAAGAAAGTAAAAGGGGTCGGGAGACAACTATTTGAGAGAAAAGTGGTGTAAAGGGGAAGGAAGAGGAGATAAATGACTCTGAATAGTCTTTTCACTACAGTGGAGCTTAACCCCTTTGCGCAGATGCCTAGTGCCCATGGTGCTGACGGCAAGATTTTGCTCAACTGAGGCATTCGTTGCTCCTGCAGCCAAACTATGAGTGGGAAAAATAAACTCTGTGTTGTATGTTTTTTTGTATACGATTTGTGACAACTCTGCCAAATACGGACGTTCTAAGTGTCACTATTCCCCCGTAGCAAGTCCAATTAACAAGCAACCCCCCACCCAGTCTCACATTAACGTATTTTTATTGCAAAGGTAAAAGAGGTTTCCAATATTAACTGGTCAATGTTTCACTTGTATTTCACTTGTGCTATATCACACACCCTCCCCAAACAGACGCTCGCTCTTGTCTGGTTTGGGGAGGGTGTTACGCTCTGCTCTTGCAGTCATGACTGACTGACTGACTGGAAACCGAACCTCAACGTAGCCTACCCCTGCCTCGGCCAACATTTCTTTATTCATTAATTTCTTCACTTCAGCTCTGTTCACTTTATCCTTTTCACACATAACACAATATCACCATAAAATTGACTACTAGGAAAATTAAGAGTTTACGATAATAGCCTACATTAAGAATTGATAATAGCCTCCTATAAGCTGCACTCCTTTAAGAAATCGGATTTATAAACCGCCAATTCCCCAAACATATCTGATTCATGGTTAGTCACTTTAAAAAAAAAACTTAAAAAAACAATAGCCTCCGAATGTGGCTCTAGCCTAGTCTACGCTACTCTGCAGATATTAAAGTGTAATTTTATTTTGGACTTAAACAGTGTGCACATGTTCTGGTTTTCTCAGGCAAGAATGTTTTTTATTGCAAAGGCAAAGACACGTTTACAATATTAACTGTTCACTTGTAGCCTGTTAAACAATTCAGTCACTGGACACCATGACAGTAATGCAATAGGCTAGCTAATGTTATGGGAACAGGCATCCCATGGCCATTTGTCAAGCAAAGAAAAAAGTTTCAACGCAGAATATCATCTGGTTAACATTGCGTTCTTGCATTAATGTAAAAATGCCATTGGCTACATGTTTTAATCTCACACAAATGGTTTGTCTGTGTGGAGCATGCTGTCCATTGCGCCGCGGTCTTGTCTGACTCACTGTGGAAGCCGAACCTTCAATGCTGGCCTCGGCCAACATTTCTTTCGTATGTCTTCATTCATTTCTTCACTTCAGCTCTGTTCAGTTTATCCTTTTCACACATAACACAATGTCACCATAAAATTAACTACTAGGAAAATTAAGAATTTACGATAATACATTAAGAATTGACAATAGCCTACTATAAGCTGCAATGCCTTGAGAGATCGGGTTTATAAACCTCCAATTCCCTAAACATATCTGATTTATGGTTAGTCACTTACTAACTAATTACTATAGCCTCCGAAAATTGCTCTAGTCTACGCTACTCTGCAGACAATGTATCTTACTGCAAACACTTTTCATTATAATAATAATCAGAAGAATAATCTCTGGTAGGCTACTTTCTTAGTAGTATGTAGTATGTATTTCTTTCAGCTACAATGTGTTTGCATCTAGCCTATTGTGCATGCATGTCTCCATATAGACTTGGTTAATTAATTTACATGCTTCTTCATGATCCATAGTTCAGGTGGTGCTGTTCATTGTATTTCATTACACATTAAATACATTAAATACATCTACAAACTCTTTTAATGTAATTGTGGTCTATCGGTAATAGCAGAAATGTTATCATTCTTGTCAGTAGAGGGCGTTATGGTTACGCGAATGTCTTCATGCATTTATTTGGAATGCATGTACTATTCTGTATGCATGTCTCTCTCGATGTCATTATCTTCATGCATTGTTCATCATTAGTTAGCTACCAAAAATGAGTGATATCTGAACAAAAACGTCTCCGACGTAAAAAAAGCCAAGTTACTCACGCATAGCCTACAGAGCACTGTCTTTAAGTCCTTAATTCCAGCTTGCAAAAACTAGGCCTGTCTTTACAAGTATTGATATCAAAATGTGGCCAAGTTACAACTATCGTAGCTCACACTAAATAAACTAGCTCTATTCCAAAGCAATGCTATCCAAACTTTCCTAAATTATTTAATGCAACTTGGCCCTGTGTTTCTTCATCTTAGCATATGAAGAGATTGTGCCTCATGGAACAACATATGATTTCAATTAATGTTTTTAACAGTTGATGAATAATTACACTCCAGAAAGGATATGGTTATACTTTGTTGGCAAGTTTACTTTAGAAAATGTACAGGTTTTAAAATGTTAACTGCTGCTACAGATTTCTTACAATTCACAAGCAGACATTTATATCAAGAAACATCATGTACAAAAGAGAAAGGGGGGACAAATAAATAAATGCAGATAAAAATAAGTAATATTTTTAAAATGGGGTACATATAGCATTTTTACAAACGTATCCATACATGTTTGTGGGTCAGATGATGGCAAATAATTTTCTTAACATAATAATAGTTATGATATTTGCGAACAGAATTTTGTGAACACAAGGATATCTGCTCTGTAGGACCACACAAGTTTTGATAGAAATCCAAATATTCCAAATAAATAAATCAATAAATACATAATAATAAGAATAATACATTTTATTCATTCTGTGCTTTTCATAGACCCAAAGCAGTGGATGCAGACAATTATTCAAACATGCCCTATAGTGTAGTAATTTTTCTGTTGAATTTCTAAGTGCAACACATCAGAATCTGAGTATTTCCACTATAAATTATTCTCATTTAGCAGTTTGATGTGGATCATACAGTTTTCATACAGACCACGTTCTCTTGAGATGGTAAGATGAAGAAACACAGGGCCAAGTTGCATTAATAATTTAGGAAAGTTTGGATAGCATTGCTTTGGAATAGAGCTAGTTTATTTAGTGTGAGCTACGATAGGCAATATTGTTACTTGTAATTTGGCCACATTTTGATATCAATACTTTTAAAGGCAGGCCTAGTTTTTGCAAGTTGGAATTAAGGACTTATAGACAGCGCTCTGTAGGCTATGCGTGAGTAACTTGGCTTTTTTTACGTCGGAGACGTTTTTGTTCAGATAGAGATAAACACCACACTCTCTTGCGGCCCGTAATTTGTAATGATACGTTCATGATTAATATATATTTTGCGGGAAAAACAATACTTTTATTCTGCACCTTTCAACAAGCTCAGTGGATGTATTTTTTTAAATTCTTCATCTGAAAATGTTATATCTATCGCCTTTAAATGGTTCTAACTCCAACACAATCAATCCGATCATCATGATACTTTGTACACATGCACTTAAGGACACTATAATAACCCATATCTATATTCATCATTATGTCCTAAGCCTGGTACCCCCAAATGTTGCTTGCCCCTTTAATTTATCATTGAGGTTAGATAATTTACTTTTTAAAACATGGCTCATTATTTCCCCACTGTGTTTCTATTTGTTTATTTTTAATGCAGAGAAAGACTTTGGCAAACAACTGAAAATAGGAGAAACAAGGCAAATCTCCCATATTGAGGTTCATAGCACATGGTCTCCAACCATTTAATGTAGTTGAACGAACAGTTCAAGGACATAAACCATGACTTAGAACCCAACTGTGCAGTGTGATCACGGCTCACCATTCGCTCAAAGATAGAGGATGCTGCTAAAAAAATGAAGAAAAAATGTATTGTACTCATGAGAGGGGTGGAGTGCATTGCTACGACAACAGATTGCTGGAGTTCCCGAAGACATAGGCCTGAGTGCGCACCGGATTTATCGAGACAATCTACATCGCTGCTCTGCAGCACTTGGTGGTTGATCATTAAACTGAAATTAAAAGGCTCACACAACTTTGAGGTTTTGGCAAATGCTTTGCATGACATACACTCAGAATTTGAGATCCGGGAAAAAATTGTCTGTACAACAACAGACAACGGCTCAAATTTTCTGATGGCCTTCTGTGTCTACGGCGATGAAAACGACAAACCCAGTGTCGCAGCAGGTGCAACAGCAACCCCGTCGTTAGAGGATGATGATGACAATGACACTCGACAAGATGAGGAAGAGGAGATTGTTGAGGCTGTCGACATTGAGGTTGCAGATATACTGGACAAGGATGATGGTTTTGAATTTCAATTGCCCAAGCATCAACGTTGCGCTTGCCATCTTTTGAATTTGATCTCCACAGTAGACATCAAGTCAGCCAACTCAAATGAAACCTACAGGAAGCTGTTAAGATCATCCTTTTCAAAATGCTACGCCCTGTGGAACAAGAGTGCCCGCTCCACCACAGCTGCAGAGAAGGTGGAAGAGGAATGTTCTCTTCAGTTAATTCATCCAAACGCCACGCGATGGAACTCCTTCTTTCTTTCAGTGGAGATTTTAAGGAATGAGTAATGTGCAATATTGTTCTCTTGGTATCCTCTGAGTTCCAGATCCTTAATGATCCTTTGTGATCAAAGCTTCGGGCCATGTGCAATAGTTCTCGGGGAGAGCAAAGTTTTTTTAATATATAGGCTATTTGACTTTTGACACTGCTTGCAGTGATCACTTTACGTATCTTGGGTGAACCTTCCTTTTGTATATATTTTAATGGCGTGTCTATTCTTAATTAGGTGTGCGGTGGAGTGTATTGTGTATTGTTGATCGCTAGTGTGATTATCTATTTAGCCCTCGATTGAACTATTGCACTGTGTTTTGGGAGATTTAATGTTACTCTATACCTCTGCTACTTTGTTATTTGCCCACGTGATGTTATAATTAGAATACAGCTATTTAACTATTCTGTGCCTGATACCCGAGTCAAGCCCATTTAATTTTTTGTGTGTGGTAGCCCATTGCCCTCGATCAGATTCTGTGTCATTTTAAAGAACGCCCCTTGTGAAAAAATCCCAATAAAGAGATTGCATATTTTCTTATACCAGCTTCCATCTTGCATCTCCTTGATTTCATCTGTGCGGTTATTTTCTGCCTTTTGCCTTACCAGGGTCTCCCACCCTTATAATTGGGAGTGGTGTAGTCTAAACACTTACTTGTATGAGGGCGTCGTGCTCCTAGGGGCCACATATGTAACATATTATATTTGATTATTTAGTGTATAGTGTTTTTTAAAACGCTGGTCTCATTTTCAGTCCAAAGAGAGCTAGAGTGGATTCCAAAAATTTTGAGAACTGTTGTTTTCGGTGCATGAAGAAAAACAGGTGATGGCACAGTCTCCTTCAGTAGAGGGTGTCCCGACCGTCCTTTTTTGATTTTCACATAGTCATCCTCCGTGAAATGGTCACTATACACTTTTAACTTTTTTAGAGTCTCAATTGGTGTGTTGATATCCATGCGAGCAGCAAGAAGCCACAGCTGTTTCCTTTGTTGATCTTCCACTGGAAATCGGTGAAAACTTTGTGGTGCCCATTTTTTTGCATGATTTGAACAACCTTGAAACACACACCGAAATACCATCTTACCTGAACGTTAGCTAACAATACTAATAGTCTGATTCTTTTACACGCGCAATATTGTTCTTGGCCAGCACTACATACGACGGCAGAGCTATACTTTACGTTACCTACTAACATAAAGTATCGCTCCGCCGCCGTACTTCCACGGAGAATTTAGGTGAGCACAAAGTAAAGGATTCAACGATAGTTTGACTTAAAAAATGACGGTATAATCACTGAAAATAACCCCGATAGACTGTCGTCGTATTTTATTTGCTTTGGTGCACTGTGGAGTGTTTTTAGTGCGTTTGGTAGTGGATGCTACTAGTTACCTTAGAGTTGCGCTAGCATTAGCAATGTGTGTATGTCCAAAAGAAGGGACAGCATGGAATTATCTGAAAATGGTTTCCATCAATCAACTACATCATGGGTAAGTCGTAATTGAGACATTATGTCCGAAATTCCGAACCATCCCTTTAACCACACTCCTCACTACAAAAGGCATGGGGCGTGCTGGTATGAGAATTAGCCACTGGTCTGCTCAGCTGCTCTGCTTGAACTATAACGTGTTTTACAGGCCTGGAACTGAAAACCTTACTGCAGACTGCCTTTCGGCCTGCCTCTGCCCAGCAATGATGACTGCTCCTCGGACATGGAACCTGAGACTGTTGCTGTGGTTTCTTCCCTGCTGTCTACAGATGCCTGCTCTTCCTGCGCTGAGCTAAGTAAACTGCGCACCTACATCACAAAAGGGTGGCCTGCTACAGCCAAGTCACTGCCTACAGACATGATGCCGTACTACCTGCTCAAAGATGAACTGTTCATGCATGAGTCACTGATCCTGAGGGGGATCAACAGACTTGTGGTGCCAGTCAGTTTACGTCCCTGAATGGTTCGTTTGGCCCATGAGAGCCATCAAGGCATGTATTGGTGGCCTAAGCTAGATGCACTAGTTCAGTCTGTTGTTGCTTCCTGTGTGACCTGTCAGCTTAATGACAAGACAGCAAAAGCCTCACTTGCATCACTGACACCAGTCCCACTGCCGGAAGGACCATGGCAGAAAATTGACATTGACATAGTGGGTCCATTTGAGATTGGAACCCCAGACTGCAAGTCTGCTATTTGGACTACTAGTCAAAGTTGCCAGAGGTGGCAATCATTTCCAATGCTACTGCTGCTACAGTGACTGGTTTCTTGTGTACTGGGTTTAGCCTGAAAGGGAAACCGATGACTATTGTGATGGACAACGGTCCACATCTGGTCTCCTTGGAATTGTCATATTTCTTGGAGGCGAGAGACATTCAACACATTCGGACAACTGTATATCATCCCGAAGGAAACGCAGCCGTGAAGAGATGCAAGAGTGTTAAAGGAATGCATCCTGTGAAGCAGCGCTGGAGGTGGCCACTGCTCACATGGTGAACAGACAAGACAAAGAGACAAAATAAATGTTTGGCTTGTCACCTTTTAATTGAGTTATGAACTGAAAATTACCAAAATCTTATAAAACAACAAAAAGGCCCATCTGGCAACCAAACTCCACAAAAAAACAGGAGTTCAAACTCCAGCCACCTCCAGGCAAGAAGTCAAAGAAAACTGTCCTCCTTAGGCCTGCTTACCAGGCCTTTTATTGAGCCCAATAATAAGGTAACAGCCTGTTACTAACAGGCAGCAGCTGAATTGAATCTTTTTTTTTCTCAGCTTTCACCGAAAATTCCCATGAGCTGGTTTGTCCTAGAATCACCAAACTTGGCAAGCTTGTTGGGATTCCCAAACTTCCTGTAGCATAAATGCTAGTACTTCTAAAACCGTTTGATATAAAGTTCTGAAACTTGGTGGGTTGATTGGAAGTAAGATCAAGACTTGAGCCCTGCAGTTATAACCCAATCAATCTGCATGGTGGCACTAAAGAAATACAAATGTTGGGATGGCAGGTATGCCATCCGCCAAGTACACTATCTCTGCTTAACAGGTCGTCTACCTACTATACCAGCTGTGAAAGTTCCTGTAGCTTAGTGGTTAAGGCATTTGACTGCCCTGTAGTAGGTTGGTGGTTCGATCCCCACCTGTTCCAAAGTTTTTTTTGAGGCACACAATGTGCACGTCATTGTAAGAATGTTATTTTTATTGCAAAGGCTAAGAAATTTCACAATATTACCTGTTATTTGTTTGAATTATGAAGTCAGTAAGCCAAAACAATCTGATACCGCAACACACAAGTCTTATTTGGCCTCCTCATTTCTGTTAACCTGCTTTGGCCTAGTGGATACAGTCTTGGCTTTCCAAGTATGTGGTCAGCAATTCAATTCCAGCTTGGTACCAATGGTTAATGTTTGGCAAAACTATTGTGCAAATGCTATGCTTCTTTTAATGTTGTTTTCACATTAAGAAACACCTTTTTATTGCAAAAGTTAAGAAATTTAACAGTATTAACTGTTCACTGTTTCACTTGTACTTAAAAGACGTAATATGCAAGCCCTTACAGGATCGGGTTTAGATACCATCAACAATGGCAAAAGCCCTGATTAGAAACAAGTATTTGCTTTTTGGGTCAACCCTGTCTAGAGTTGTCTAACATTTTGCAGTCTCTGTGTTTGACAAATGATGCTCATGCCGCTGCCCCAGAATCGCTGCTTGCAGCTATATTTGTTGTTGCATTGGTACAAATGAAATGAAAAGAAAATACTGTTATGGTTTTTTATTATTATTTATTTCTGATTTTTTCCCATTTTTCTCCCAATTTTAGTAGCCAATTGAACCCTTATTCTAATTCAATTCCCCCGTGTAGCAACCGCTGGAGAATCACTGCTGCACAACCCTGTCGGCTGGCGGTAGGGCGGGAGGGCGCCACGTCCTCTTCAGGGCGCGACTCCTCTTAAGGCTCCTGACTGTGATTCCAGCTCGCCCAGGGCCGCTATGCGTGCAGCGATTCTCTCTGAGCCCCTCCCCCCACCCGGAGGCAGTCGCCAATTACCGCCCCCACAGGGTGCCGGCCATGCTCGGATCTGGCAGGACCGGGGCGCAAACCCCAATCCTCGGAGTACAACTGCACCGACTGAAGGTCAGCGCTCTTACTGTTGTACCACCGCAGTGGCCCAGTTATGGTTTTTTTGATAGGTGACATATTTTACAGGCTATAGCTACCAAAGAGATTTTGGCTACAGAAATAATATGATACTATTCTATCCTGTTATTCTGACAATACAAGCTTTCTTTATGAGAGGGGAAAATGTGTTCTACGCATTCTAGGTTACGCCACTAGGTGGCAGTAGCGCTTGAAATTCCGGTGACTTACTGAAGAGGAAAGAAGTGAAGAGGGATCAGTTCGTCATTAGCAGGGGGTGTCTAAGACTTTATGATGACGATGATGAGGACACAGCTGTTATTACTACAGTGTAAAGAGTAGGGGTTTCCCCGGTGTCCTGGCTAAACTCCCAACCCAGGCTCATTCAATCTGCCACCTAATCATCCCCCAGTTTAATTGGCTAAATAAATTATTCTCTCCCTCTCCACCTCAGCTGATGTGTGGTGAGCATACTGGTGCAAAATGGCTGCCGTTGCATCACCCAGGTGGGTGCTACACATTGGTGGTGGTAGAGGCGAGTTTCCCCCTCATCATTGTAAAGCGCTTTGAGTATCTAGAAAGGCGCTATATAAATGCCATGCATTATTATTATTATTATTAGTGTGTACTGTAAAAAAACTAAAATTAAAAAAAAACATTAATACCTCAGAAAAAAATGAAGATGTATATTTTATATATATATATATACAGGGGGTGGACACAATATCAGAAACACCCGGTCTTCTCCCGGTGGGGAGTGTGGGGCCTTGCCGAATGCCATCGGCAGCAGCGGACCCTCGTCATCTATGGACAACAGTGGCTCCGCGCAGACGGCCCGGGGCCCAGCAGTGGAACATCCAGAAGCACATAAGCCTCGGCTAAACAGCGGACCCCCATCAGCGGATATCGGTGGTTCCACGCCTGCGGCACTCGGCCCAGCAGCTGGACTTCCTGATCGACCCGGTAAGGATGTCGTAGCAACAGCCATCAAGAACTCTTTGACTCTAGCTAATACTTCACGCGCTGTTAATACATCGAAATAAAAACAACAGCAAACTAAACCATTGCAGACTGTTAATCATGCTAAAGTTCTCTGGGACCCTAAAGTCAAACCGGGATTTTTTGGCAGGCACATTAATGTCAGAAGTATTGTGTCTAAAACTGAACAACTTGAAAAGCTATTGTCAGATTCTAATCTTGATTATCTAGGCCTATCGGAGACATGGCTGACTCCAACAACTCCTACAGGTGTCTTTAATATCCCAGGCTATAATACCTGTAGGAGAGACCGTACCCATGGCAAAGTTGGTGGGGTCTTACTATACAGATCCTTTCCAAAAAATTAGAATATCATGGAAAAGTTGTTTTTTTCCATAATTCCATTCAAAAAGTGACTGATAGATTCATTACACACAAAGTGAAATATTTCTAGCCTTTATTTGTTTCATTTTTCATAATTTTGGCTTACAGCTCCAGAAAACCCCGAAAACAGTATTTCAAGAAATTAGAATAGTGTGTCGAAAATCAGCATTTACTTCAGTTATTTCAGAGAATGAGTGGAGTGGCTTGACTCGAGGAATCCGACAGTTGTAGCCCATGTCCCGGATACGTCTGTACGTGGTGGTTTTTGAAGCACTGACTCCAGTCTCAGTCCACTCCCTCTGCATCTCCGCCAAATCTTGGAATCGTCTTTGCTTGACAATCCGCTGAAGCCTACGGTCATCTTTTTTGCTTGTGCACCTTCTCCTGCCACATTTTTCCCTTCCACTAAACTTTCTATTGATATGCTTGGACACTGCACTCTGTGAACAGCCAGCCTCCTTAGCGATGACCTTTTGTGGCTTACCCATCTTCTGGAGGGTGTCAATGATGGTCTTCTGGCCAATTGTCAAGTCTGCAGTCTTCCCCATACTGAACCAAACTGAGATAAACTTTGCAGGTGTTTTGAGTAAATTAGATGATAGTGTGACACTCAGTCTAAAACATTCATTCTCTGAAATAACTGAAGTAAATGCTGATTTTCAACACACTATTCTAATTTATTGAAATACTGTTTTGGGGGTTTTCTGGAGCTGTAAGCCAAAATTATGAAAAATGAAACAAATAAAGGCTAGAAATATTTCACTTTGTGTGTAATGAATCTATAATCTATGAAAGTTTCACTTTTTGAATGGAATTATGGAAGAAAAAAAACTTTTCCATGATATTCTAATTTTTTGGAAAGGATCTGTATAACAAGGTGGGACAAAATGCAATATAATTTATTTTCTTATCAGACTGTCACAAAAACGGCAAAATTATTTAAGGGAAAAGTGTCAAAATTATGACAGCATATGCCCAGCACCAAAAAAAACAGGATCAGCAAAAAAGAACTGCAGCCGCAAGACAAAGCAAGCTCTTCGACAGGGACAGACGGACACTTGGTAGGATAGTGATAATAACCACAGAACTACAGCTGTAAAAATGAACACAGAATTTTATCAATCCATATCTGAATCAGTCTCAACAAAAAACAGTACGTTGTGAGCTTCACAAATGGCAGGGCTGCCATTTGGAAACCATTTGTATCCAAGGCTAATGCACAAAAACGCATAACATGGTGGAAGGAACACAAAACGTGGATCCCTGAGCAATGGAGAAAAGTGATATGGTCTGAGTCATCTACTACATCTGGACGGGTTTATGTTTGGAGAAAACCTAAGGAGGCATTCAATCCACAATGTCTGTTGCCAACTGTTAAGTATGGTAGTGGTTCTGTAATGGTGTGGGCAGCCATTTCATGGGACTCATTGGGTCCAATGATTGCTCTCCATGGACGTGCAACGGGCAAACAATATGAAGCCATTTTACAAGACCAGGTGCACCCTATGGTGCAAACACTGTTCCTTCATGATATCCCCACATGATAATGCCCCCATACACACTGATAAAACATTAAAGAATGGTTCCAAGAACACGAGGATGACGGCAAATGCCTTCCATGGCCTGCACAATCACCAGATCTAAACATAATTGAACCTTTATGGGAAGTTCTGCAGCACAGAATGCAAACTAGATTTCCACCTCCTTCATCCCTCAAAGAACTGGACACTGTCCTTCTTGAACAATGGGCCAATATCCCACTACACACAGTTCAGAAATTGTATGACAGCATTCCTAGAAGGATTTAAACTGTTTTGAAGGCAAAGGGTGGGCCTACTCGTTATTAGTTACTAGGGGCACTATCTTACACGCGGTGCAAAGCGGCGCTAACCCAAACACAAGTGTCTTTGCTATCTTACACCTGGCGCTGGGTTCATTATAACGCCTAGCGCTCAGGTCATTTAAATACCATGTATTCTTGCGCCCGTTGCAAGTGAACTGGTCGTGTTGGTCTTAAGATGAGGAGTGGCCAGGATTATTTTTGGCGTATTGCTATCTTGAGCCAGCAGAAAGCACTTGCGCTAGAACCACCACAAACCTGGTCTAAAGTCATGTCGCACATGTTATTTTAACGGCGCATATACAGTGCATCCGGAAAGTATTCACAGCGCTTCACTTTTTCCACATTTTGTTCTGTTACAGCCTTATTCCAAAATTGATTCAATTCATTTTCTCCCTCAAAATTCTACACACAACACCCCATAATGACAATGTGAAAAAAGTTTTTTTGAGATTTTTGCAAATTTATTAAAAATAAAAAACTAAAATTTCTCATTTACATAAGTATTCATACCCTTTGCTTTAAGGTATTTTTAAAGTATCATATTTCATATTTGGTCGCATATCCTTTACATCCTGTTACTTCCTGAAGTCTGTGACCATCAACATCAAAAAACTGTCGATATCTTATTTTCAGGTACTGTTACAAGCGATACTATAACCTCTCTGCATTTGAATGGATCTCTATGGAAATTGGGGGGTGAGACTAGATTCAGCTGTAAATTACACTGGTACAGTATGGAACACATGGCTGGCTAAATGGCTGTAAGTTATCAAGGGTCTGAGCTATCAAACGAGCCCCAAACCATCACTCTGTTGCCAGATATGGAGTAGATGTGGATGGATCACTGCAAGGGTTATTTCTCCGGACTCATTTTCCTATAGAACTCTATGGGGAAAAAAGTCAGGAGAAACAACCCTTAAAGTGATCCATCCACATCTACTCCATATCTGGCAACAGAGTGATGGTTTGGGGCTCACTCTAAACGGTTAATCAGATACGGACGAAAATACCCTCAAATTAAAGCTGACAGTCTGCACTTCAACCTAGAAGTGCTAGAATACAGAACCAAAATAACAAAAAATGTGTCACTGTCCAATGAATTATGGTGCTCACTGTATTAGTACCCATACCTATACAGCACCGAGAGTTTGGCACTTTTCAGGGTTTCCTACAGAAGTAACCACAATTACTATAGACTCTCAGCCCTTAAAAACATTAACTTCTGTATGTTCTGACCTCATGTAACCACACAGCATTCAGATACAACTTCACACATCCACACAATAAAGCCCCAAACTTGGGTTATTTTGCCGTTTTTCTCCTTCCTCTTCTTCTTCCTATTTTTCCTGCCAAACTGCCTGCCTCCGTCGCGACGTTATCCAATGGGGAGAATTATTCTTTGAGAGTATGGTCCGTATACCTGCTCATCAAGCTTATCGCCTAATAAAAGCGCTTCATACTAAAGTTTTTTTAATTTTAATATAGCTAATGGCTTCATGCACCCCAAGACGTTACTGTGGCCTAATGGTTAGAGCAGCTGTCTCTCACACAGAGGATTGGAGGTTCGAGCCCAGGGCACATGCTTATTTTCCACAAAAACAATGTGCAACTGTTAAGTACTTTTCATTTATTACACTGTTATTATTTTTACATTAACACATTAACGTATTTTTATTGCAGAGGCAAAAGAGGTTTCCAATATTAACTGTTCAATGTTTCACATGTATTTCACTTGTACTATATCACACACCCTCCCCAAACGGACGCTCGCTCTTGTCTGGTTTGGTGTTACGCTCTGCTCTTGCGATCATGACTGACTGAATGGAAACCAAACCTCTAACGTACCTTTGCCTCGGCGAACATTTCTTTATTCATTAATTTCTTCACTTCAGCTCTGTTAACTTTATCCTTTTCACACATAACACAATGTCACCATAAAATTGACTACTAGGAAAATTAAGAGTTTACGATAATAGCCTACATTAAGAATTGATAATAGCCTCCTATAAACTGCAATCCTTTAAGAAATCGGATTTATAAACCGCCAATTCCCCAAACATATCTGATTCATTGGTTAGTCACAACAAAAAAAACAATAGCCTCCGAATGTGGCTCTAGCCTAGTATACGCTACTCTGCAGATATTAAAGTGTAATTAAATTTTGGACTCAAACAGTGTGCACATGTTCTGGTTTTCTCAGGCAAGAATGTTTTTTTATTGCAAAGGCAGACACGTTTACAATATTAACTGTTCACTTGTAGCCTGTTAAACAATTCAGTCACTGGACACCACGACAGTAATGCAATAGGCTAGCTAACGTTATGGGAACAGGCATCCAATGGCCATTTGTCAAGCAAAGAAAAAAGTTTCAACGCAGAATATCATCTGGTTAACATCGCGTTCTTGCATTAATGTAAAAATGTCATTGGCTACATGTTTTAATCTCACACAAATGCCGACAAAAATATTCGTCTGTGTGGAGCGTGCTGTCCATTGCACCGCGGTCTTCTCTGACTCACAGTGGAAGCCGAACATAACATTCAGCCAACATTTATTTTGTATGTCTTCATTCATTTCTTCACTTCAGCTCTGTTCAGTTTATCCTTTTCACACATAACACAATGTCACCATGAAATTAACTACCAGGAAAATTAAGAATTTACGATAATACATTAAGAATTGACGATAGCCTACTATAAGCTGCAATGCCTTGAGAGATCGGGTTTATAAACCTCCAATTCCCTAAACATATCTGATTCATGGTTAGTCACTTTAAAAAAATGACTATAGCCTCCAAACATTGCTCTAGTCTACGCTACTCTAAAGACAATGTATCTTACTGCAAAGACTTTCACATTATAATAATCTCTGGTAGGCTACTTTCTTAGTAGTAGTATGTAGTATGTATTTCTTTCAGCTACAATGTGTTTGTGCATGCCTGTCTCCATATAGACTTGGTTAATTAATTTACATGCTTCTTCATGATCTATAGTTCAGGTGGTGCTGTTCATTGTATTTCATTACACATTAAATACATAAAATATCTACAAACTCTTAATGTAATTGTGGTCTATCGGTAATAGGAGAAATGTTATTATTCTCCTCAGTAGAGGGCATTATGTTTACGCGAATGTCTTCATGCATTTACTTGGAATGCATGTACTATTCTGTATGCAGGTCTCTCTCGATGTCATTATCTTCATGCATTGTTCATCATTAGTTAGCTACCAAAAATAAGTGATATCTGAACAAAAACGTCTCCGATCTAAAAAAAGCAAAGTTACTCACGCATAGCCTACAGAGCGCTGTCTTTAAAAACTAGGCCTGCCTTTAAAAGTATTGATATCAAAATGTGGCCAAGTTACAACTAACAATATTGCCTATCGTAGCTCACACTAAATAAACTAGCTCTATTCCAAAGCAATGCTATCCAAACTTTCCTAAATTATTTAATGCAACTTGGCCCTGTGTTTCTTCATCTTACCATCTCAAGAGAATGTGGTCTGTATGAAAACTGTATGTTCCACATCAAACTGCAAAATGAGAATAATTTATAGTGGAAATACTCTGATTCTGATGTGTTGCACTTAGAAATTCAACAGAAAAATTACTACACTATAGGGCATGTTTGAATAACTGTCTGCATCCACTGCTTTGGGTCTATGAAAAGCACAGAATGAATAAAATGTATTATTATTATTATTATTATGTATTTATTGATTTATTTATTTGGAATATTTGGATTTCTATCAAAACTTGTGTGGTCCTACAGAGCATAGATATCCTTGTGTTCACAAAATTCTGTTCGCAAATATCAGAACTATTATTATGTTAAGAAAATTAGTACTATTACTCATTTGCCATCATCTGACCCACAAACATGTCTGGATATGTTTGTAAAAATGCTTTATGTACGCTATTTTCTAGGTAAAAATATTACTCATTTTTATCTGCATTTATTTATTCATCACCCCTTTCTCTATTGAACATGATGTTTCTTCATATAAGTGTCTGTTTGTGAATTGTAAAGAATGCTGTAGCAGCAGTTAACATTTTAAAACCTGTACATTTTCTAAAGTAAACTTGCCAACAAAGTACAACCATATCCTTTCTGGAGTGTAATTATTCATCAACTGTTAAAAACATTAATTGAAATCATGTTGTTCCATGAGGCACAATCTCTTCATATGCTAAGATGAAGAAACACAGGGCCAAGTTGCATTAAATAATTTAGGAAAGTTTGGATAGCATTGCTTTGGAATAGAGCTAGTTTATTTAGTGTGAGCTACGATAGGCAATATTGTTAGTTGTAACTTGGCCACATTTTGATATCAAGACTTTTAAAGGCAGGCCTAGTTTTTGCAAGTTGGAATTAAGAACTTATGGACAGCGATATGTAGGCTATGCGTGAGTAACTTGGCTTTTTTTACGTCGTAGATGTTTTTGATCTGATACTGTATATACAATATAGTATGGTTATATGGTTGCTGAAGGAGCAACAGCTCAAGGCAACAGCTCAAGGCAACAGCTCAAGGCTACAGCTGCAAAGGGAACTGGGGGAGAGAAAGAATGGAATGATAAACTCGACGAAACAATAAAACAACATAACAAACGCAAATGCCATATTAATCATTTAAAAATCACTGAAATCAAGAAAATCAAGAAAATGGTCAAGCCAGATAAGTCAGCTAAAACAAGTCACTCTATTCCAGCGGACTTGGCATCAATTATGGAAAGCCTGGAAGATATCAAGATTCAACTCAAAGACATAAGGCAAGAGTTACAAGATCTTAAAGATGAAAATATCAAGAAAGACCAACAAATAAAGACTCTAACATACAGAGTGGAGGAGATGGAACAACATGGGAAACTTAATGATGTGATCATCACAGGGCTCAGAATCAAACCAAGGAACTATGCCAAGGCGACGAGGTCCAACGAGGAGCCTGACGAGGCAGACATTCAATCAGTGGAAATACAGGTGTGGAACTTTCTTGATTCCAAAAAAATCGATATGGATCTTACAAATGTGGATTCTTGTTATCTGCTGCCCAAGAGAAAAACTAATGAAGGTAGGGAAAACGAAACCCGCGCCGTGGTGCTGAGATTCATATGTAGGAAATACAAAGTTGCTCTACTGAAACAGGGCAAAAATCTGAAAGGATCCAACGTGTTCATTAATGAAAATCTCACCAAAGTAAACGCCACCATCGCTTGGAAAGCGCGTCAATTGAAGAAAGGGGAAAAACTACAGAAAACCTGGACAGCAAACTGTAAAGTTTTTATCAAACCAATTGGGTCTTCAGAAAACACCAGACCGGTGCTGATCAGGGCGCTGGAGGAGCTGGAGAAATATCAATAGTAAGGTACATGAAAACAATGTGAAAACGCCATGAACTCAGTACAATCAAAAAGTAAAACTTCTCGGATTATATTGAATGAATTGATGGATAAAATTGCTGACCATGAAAAAAGGAGTATGATATCTAACCAAAACCCAAGATCAAAAGCCCCGAATGAAGAAGTGGATCCAGACAGACACTTTTTTTATAATGAAACAAACAAATGTGGATATTACTTGGAAGACCAATTCAATAAGAACATTAGTATGGGTGGAAAGCTGTCAATAATCCACTTCAACAGCAGGAGTCTATACGCAAACTTTGAACAGATACAGGAGTATCTATGTACATTTGCCAAACCATTTAACATCATTGCGGTGTCGGAAACTTGGATTAACGTTGAGAAAGGCATGGATTTCCACCTGGAAGGGTATAATTTTGTGTGTAAGAACAGAATCAACAAAGCTGGTGGAGGAGTTGCACTGTTTATTGAGGAGAGCATAAATTTTGAGATAATGGAAAGCTTGTCAACTGTCGTTGAAAATGTAATGGAGTGTATAACAATTGAATTCTCAGCGTTAAAAGGTAAAAAAACTGTTATATGCAATGTTTACAGAGCTCCTAGCTCAAAAATAGACATTTTCAAAAATTGTATGGGAGAACTATTATCAAAAATGAAGCAATCAAAGGTTTTTATATGCGGTGACTTTAACGTAGACATATTAAATCCCAACGAGAACAAGTTGATTGAGGATTTCGTAAACACAATGTATGCGTGGGGAATGCGACCATTAATTACCCAGCCAAGCAGAATCTCTAAACATAGTGCCACACTAATTGACAACATCTATACAAATATACTGGACACAAAAATAACAAGTGGTATTTTGATAAATGATATCTCTGATCACCTTCCAGTCTTCGCCATCTGTGACTGGAAACAAACTTTGGATCAAAATCCAGGGTCAAAAATCTTAAAAAGGATTAGAAACGAAAAGAGACTAAAAGATTTTGAACAAGACATGATAAAGCAAAAGTGGAATGATGTATTGAATGAAAGAGACACAAACAAAGCGTATGAGGCCTTCTTAAACACAATAAATTCAATATATGACAAGCACTGCCCGGTAGTCAAAAACTCGAGAAAAGGCAAAAAAATCAAAGAAATAAGGCCATGGATTACCAAGAAAATAGAAAACGCCTGTAGAAAAAAAAACAGCTTATATAAACAGTTTTTAAAGGAAAGGAGCGAACAATCATATACAAAGTACAAACGTTGCAGAAACAGAGTGACTGATCAGTTGAGGAAACATAAAAAAGATTACTATGATAAGTTACTATCAGAAAATATAAATTACACCAGAAACCTATGGAAAATAATAAATTCCGTCTCTGGGCGTAAGGTCAAGAGGACATTCTCGGATCATTTCAATATAAACAACAAGAGGGAAGAAGAAAAAAAGTCGACATTAGACAATTTCAACAAATACTTCGTTAGTGTCGGTCCAGAGCTAGCCAAGGCCATTCCTTCCACACTCCTACAGTGGGATCACTTTGATAGGGGCAGGGAGACAAAACAAGAGTCATTATTTTTATATCCTGTTACACAAAAAGAAATGAAAGAGATACTGAGAGACTGCACAGCTAAGACATCCACTGACGCAGATCAGATAGACATGACATTGTTAAAAAGGATATCAAAGGCGATCATACCTCCACTAACACATATATGTAACCTATCGTTCTGTAATGGCGTGTTTCCAGACAAAATGAAGATAGCAAAAGTTCTTCCTTTATATAAAAATGGAGACAAACAAGAGTTTTCAAATTATCGTCCGGTTTCAATTTTACCACAGTGCTCGAAAATTATTGAAAAGCTCTTTAATGTAAGATTAGATAAATTCATTGTTAAACACAAACTGTTATGTGACAACCAATACGGGTTCAGGAAAAAACATTCAACAGCACTGGCCCTAACAGAATCCATAGAATTTATTAAAGACGCATTAGACCGGAATCTATTCACCATTGGCATATTCATAGATTTGAAAAAAGCTTTTGACACGATAAACCACAACATATTGATGGAAAAATTGTATAGTTATGGAGTTAGAGGAATCGCTTTACAATGGATAAAGAGTTACCTATCAAACAGAGTTCAATTTGTTCAGATAGGGGACAACATATCATCATGCCTGGACATCACCTGTGGGGTCACACAGGGTTCAGTCCTAGGACCAAAATTATTTTTATTATATATTAATGACATAGTCAAAGTATCTGACGTTTTAAAATTAATTTTATTCGCGGACGACACAAACATCCTATGTTCTGGAATTGATCTTAAACAAATGGTCACATCAGTTAATAATGAAATGTCAAAGCTCCACACGTGGTTTAATATTAATAAACTATCATTAAACCTTTCAAAGACTAAATTTATATTATTTGGGAAAAGAGGACAGAAAGAAAATATAAACTTAAAAGTCAATGGTATCAACATTGAACGAAGTGAACGAACACAAGATTCTGGGGGTTACGGTAGATAGCCTCCTGACATGGAAACCTCATGTGAAGCTAGTTCAATGTAAATTGGCCAAAAGCGTGTCTATTTTGTGGAAAATGCAGAAACTACTCAATCAACATTCACTTAAGACAATTTACTCGGCACTCATAACACCTCACCTAAACTACTGTGTCGAAGTGTGGGGACACACATATAAAGACACCACAGAGCCACTGTTCAAACTCCAAAAAAGGGCAATAAGAGTTGTATATGGTGTCCCATATAGAGACCACACTAATGAATTGTTTATTAAGGCAAAGTTTCTTAAGTGGCAGGATATAATTGAATATAATACTGTACAAATATTATTCTTAGCCTCCAAAAACCTCTTACCCATAAATATACAGAAACTGTTTCTAAAGAGAGATGACATACATAACCTAAGAGGAAATATGATTTATAAACAAAAATCTATAAAGTCAACATTCAGAGGCCATTCAGTATCCATTGTGGGGGTTAAACTTTGGAACAGTTTACATGATGAGATTAAAATGTCTACAAATTTAAAGACTTTCAAGGGTAAGATAAAATGCAAGATGGTAGAAAACTATCAAGTCTGAAAAATAGGGGGTTATCATGAAATAAAAACAATGTCATGATGTACTTTACTTTAAAAAACATTTTAAAATTTTTCTTTCCTTCCTGATCAGTCTCGCCATAAAGAAAACTCAGCTATGATGTTATGATACTAAAAATATCTGTTTTAATCAAATGTATAATATGAACATTGAAACAAAGTGTTTGACCAATGTATGCCATTGCACATTTAAACCTACTTAACTGGACCTTAACAATCTGACTGTAAAAATCCGGTTTGTGTATTTTATTTTATTTTATTTTTTTTTCATTTCCTTCTTGATCAATTTCGCTATAAAGAAAACTCAGCTATGATGTTATGATACTAAAAATATCTGTTTTAATCAAATGTATAATATGAACATTGAAACAAATTGTTTGACCAATGTATGACAGGCACATTTAAACCTACTTAATTGGACTTTAATAATCTGACTTTAAAAATCCGGTTTGTTTCACTTTAGAGTATTTTAGTTTATTTTTATTTTTTCTTTCCTTCTTGATCAATTTTGCTATAAAGAAAACTTAGCTATGCTGTTGTGATACTAAAAATATCAGTTTTAATCAAATGTATAATATGAACATTTAAAATCGTGAGGGAAGTGGGGCGGGACATTGATAAGCAGGCTGCTTTTTTCCCGTATCCCTTTTCGGCAGGAAATGTATTTGAAATGAATATTTCAGAAATGTGATGCAATGTGATCATGCACATGCCGAAATAAATAAATAAATAAATAAACAATCAGATCAAAAACGTCTATTCCAAAATACACGTGCACTGCTCTGCTCAAACCCACCATCCACTGTGTGAGAGACTGCAGTTTTACCCACTAAGCCACAGAAACTTCTTGGAAAGTATGAAGCCATTAGCTACATTAACATTAAAAAACATTAGAAAACTATTGAACGTGCTGTTTCTAACCAACTGTCTTCTTTCCTTACCCAGAACAACCTACTAGACCCCCACCAGTCCGGCTTCAGACCTGGCCACTCAACGGAGACCGCACTCCTCTCCGTCAGCGAGATGCTTCACGCAGCTCGGACAGCCTCCCTCTCCTCTGTGCTAATACTCCTAGACCTCTCTGCCGCCTTCGACACCGTAGATCACTCCATCCTCCTGTCGTCCCTGTCTGCAGCGGGGATCGGCGGCTCGGCCCTGGCCTGGATTGAGTCCTACCTCTCGGAGCGCTCCTCCCAGGTTGCCTGGGCTGGTAAAGTATCGGCACCCCGTCCACTTACCACAGGAGTCCCCCAGGGCTCAGTCCTTGGTCCCCTCCTTTTCTCCACCTACACCAAATCCCTTGGCCCTGTTATCACTGCTCATGGTCTTTCTTACCACTGCTACGCTGACGATACTCAACTCTTTCTCTCCTTCTCACCCTCTGACACTCAGGTGTCAGCCCGCATCTCCGCTTGCCTGAGAGACATCCAGAGCTGGATGGACAACCACCATCTGAAGCTCAATCCAGATAAGACTGAGCTCATCTACATTCCTGCTCTAACCTCTCCCCCTCTCAATCTCTCCATTTCCCTAGGGGACACTCCACTGACCCCAACACCCTGTGCCAGGAACCTCGGAGTGGTGATGGACAACAGGCTGTCCCTCTCCGAGAACATCGCAGTGGTAACCCGGGCGTGCAGGTTCTTCCTGTACAACATCAGGAGAATCCGCCCTTTCCTCACCACCCACTCAACCCAGCTCCTGGTCCAAGCGATGGTGCTGTCCCGCCTAGACTACTGCAACTCTCTCCTGGCTGGCCTGCCAGCATCGGCCATCAGACCCCTTCAGCTCATCCAGAACGCAGCAGCCCGCCTGGTCTTCAACCTCCCCCGACACTCCCATGTCACCCCCCTGCTCATTGACCTCCACTGGCTACCTGTGATGGCTCGCATCAAATTCAAAACATTAGTGCTCGCCTTCCAGGCAGTCCGAGGATCAGCCCCTCCATACCTCCAAAAGCTCATCAGACCCTACACACCTACCAGATCCCTGCGTTCCGCCTCCTCAGGACGACTGGTACCCCCCCCCCCACTTCATACTAGCACCCGGTCTCGACGTCTGTCTGTCCTGGCCCCACGGTGGTGGAATGAGCTCCCCGTGGAGGTCAGAACAACAGAAAGTCTGACCGCCTTCAAGCGCAGATTGAAGACTCACCTCTTTAAGCTGCACCTCTCTCCACCCCTCCCTACCTCCTTGTGACCTCCCTTGATTGTGTTTTATAAATCCTTGTTTAAGTGTTTCAAGCTTCTAGTTTAGTACTTGTAAGGTTACTTATTGGCTTACTGTTGTGCACGCCAATGATTGATATTGTGTGGTCCACCCCCCCAAAAAAATAAATAAAATAAAAATAAAAATCAATCATACTGACTGCGCCTGGTGTTTGAATTCGTATTTACCTTTTAGGGTTGTTTTAACGCACTTGTTTCAGGTTGGAAAATGCACTAATGTACGTCGCTCTGGATAAGAGCGTCTGCCAAATGTCTAAAAATGTATGTAAATGTAGTATGAACGTTTTTATTGGACGATAAGCTTGATGAGCAGGTATACGGACCATACCCTCAAAGAATAATTCTCCCCATTGGATAACATCGCGACGGAGGCAGGCAGTTTGGCAGGAAAAATGGGAAGAAGAATAAGAAGAAGAAGAAGAAGAAGCGGAAGAGGAAGGAGAAAAACGGCAAAATAACCCAAGTTTGGGGCTTTATTGTGTGGATGTGTGAAGTTCTATCTGAATGCTGTGTGGTTACATGAGGTCAGAACATACTGAAGTTAATGTTTTTAAGGGCTGAGAGTCTATGGTCATTGTGGTTACTTCTGTAGGAAACCCTGAAAATTGCCAAACTCTCGGTGCTGTATAGGTATGGGGCATACCCCGCCAAGCCGTAACTTGGCGGATGGCATACCTGCCATCCCAATATATAAAGCTATATTCGTATCATAACAGACCTCAAGTGCAGCATATAGAGTGACTTACCCGTTAGATGGATATGTCCGTCTGTTTCTTAGTCTTTCTCGGAAGCCTATTTGTCAGTGAGGAAGAGACAAAGTTCAGTGGTTTATACAACACAGATAAATAAATAACCACTGTTATATGGTACAGGAAGGGGTATCGCAGTGGAATAACCAGTCATATGGGAAAGTACGTTCGCCATGCCCAGAAACAGAAAGTGAAAGAAAGCAAGGACGTGCTATTGCTTTACCCTCCTTACGTCGTAGAAATTACAATTAAACTTTATTCTTCAAATGAAGAGTTCCACAAGGCAGAGTGCGATGAGACAAAAGCTTCCTTTTTATTGAGATCCCAAGAGAAGAAATCTAACTGCTCACAGGGAACAGTCAGAGATGTTCTAAACTTCTTTGTTTCCCATCAAATTTTATGCATTTCAAAGCAAATCGTGGATACATGGTGGGCGGATTTTTAATTGGTTACATAGCACACTTAAATATTCTCGATCACTTTCCCGTATACTGATAAGACATACAAGAATGTATTCTTTATTTAGCCTACATTCTTGCAGGCCGTCAGCTCACCGGTTTCCCTAAACACTAGTTTATTATTTATTTTCCCCCTAAACACTAGCTGCTAGTCATCTGTTCTGGCTTTGGCTGTAGCTGTTAATTTACTCACTTTCTTTGGCAAGCGATGGTAAAACGAACACCAATCCACATATGTCAGCCTCTGTTTACCGGAGTAACATGCGACAATGCGATACAACTATTTGGATACGTTTTTGATCAGATACTGTATATACTATATATATAGCTATATTCGTATCATAACAGACCTCAAGTGCAGCATATAGAGTGACTTACTCCGTTAGATGGAGATGTCCGTCTGTTTCTTAGTCTTTCTCGGAAGCCTATTTGTCAGTGAGGAAGAGACAAAGTTCAGTGGTTTATACAACACAGATAAATAAATAACCACAGTTATATGGTACAGGAACGGGTATCGCAGTGGAATAACCAGTCATATGCGAAAGTACGTTCGCCATGCCCAGAAACAGAAAGTGAAAGAAAGCAAGGACGTGCTATTGCTTTACCCTCCTTACGTCGTAGAAATTACAATTAAACTTTATTCTTCAAATGAAGATTTCCACAAGGCAGAGTGCGATGAGACAAAAGCTTCCTTTTTATTGAGATCCCAAGAGAAGAAATCTAACTGCTCACAGGGAACAGTCAGAGATGTTCTAAACTTCTTTGTTTCCCATCAAACTTTATGCATTTCAAAGCAAATCGTGGATACATGGTGGGTGGGTTTTTAATTGGTTACATAGCACACTTAAATATTATCGATCACTTTCCCGTATACTGATAAGACATACAAGAATGTATTCTTTATTTAGCCTACATTCTTGCAGGCCGTCAGCTCACCGGTTTCCCTAAACACTAGTTTATTATTTATTTTCCCCCTAAACACTAGCTGCTAGTCATCTTTTCTGGCTTTGGCTGTAGCTGTTAATTTACTCACTTTCTTTGGCAAGCGATGGTAAAACGAACACCAATCCACATATGTCAGCCTCTGTTTACCGGAGTAACATGCGACAATGCGATACAACTATTTGGATACGTTTTTGTTCAGATACTGTATATACAATATATAAAGCTATATTCGTATCATAACAGACCTCAAGTGCAGCATATAGAGTGACTTACCCGTTAGATGGATATGTCCGTCTGTTTCTTAGTCTTTCTCGGAAGCCTATTTGTCAGTGAGGAAGAGACAAAGTTCAGTGGTTTATACAACACAGATAAATAAATAACCACAGTTATATGGTACAGGAACGGGTATCGCAGTGGAATAACCAGTCATATGCGAAAGTACGTTCGCCATGCCCAGAAACAGAAAGTGAAAGAAAGCAAGGACGTGCTATTGCTTTACCCTCCTTACGTCGTAGAAATTACAATTAAACTTTATTCTTCAAATGAAGATTTCCACAAGGCAGAGTGCGATGAGACAAAAGCTTCCTTTTTATTGAGATCCCAAGAGAAGAAATCTAACTGCTCACAGGGAACAGTCAGAGATGTTCTAAACTTCTTTGTTTCCCATCAAACTTTATGCATTTCAAAGCAAAACGTGGATACATGGTGGGCGGATTTTTAATTGGTTACATAGCACACTTAAATATTCTCGATCACTTTCCCGTATACTGATAAGACATACAAGAATGTATTCTTTATTTAGCCTACATTCTTGCAGGCCGTCAGCTCACCGGTTTCCCTAAACATTAGTTTATTATTTATTTTCCCCCTAAACACTAGCTGCTAGTCATCTGTTCTGGCTTTGGCTGTAGCTGTTAATTTACTCACTTTCTTTGGCAAGCGATGGTAAAACGAACACCAATCCGGATATGTCAGCCTCTGTTTACCGGAGTAACACGCGACAATGCGATACAGACATTATAGGCTATTAACAAATGTTGTACAGGTTCCGATAATGACAAAATACAAAAATGAAAAAAACGAAATATTAGCAAACTTTAAACAAGCCTTCAACTGCGTTAGAACAACATGGGAATGTAAATCTTGCAAAAAATATAAAGTTAAATAAAGCACAGTGCAGCCAAACGGGCACTTTTGTTGTCTCAGGGTAGGGGGGCATATGCTTCAGCATATGTTAGTGTCTATTGCCACGCCTCTCCCCACATTATTGCTCATACAAATCTCACACTTTGTATAAAAATTGTCTGCAGAAGTTGAAAAACCTGGAGCAAACCAAAACCTATTTACAAGATCAGTCATCCCCCCCTTTTGACACATAGTCTTGCCCTTAATTTGAATATTTCGGGGACGTTCAAGCAACGTCCCTATCCGGCTATGATATGACGTTGGGCTCATAACATTCATGGGACATTCAGGGACGTTCCTGCAACGTCTGTTGCTGGTTACAATATAACGTCATGTAATGAATGTCTGGGGGACGTTACTAGAACGTCCTGGGAACGTTCTCTGTGACGTCCACGTAACGTTTAGAAAACCCTTCAAAAAGACATCAAGGCGACGTCCTAATGACATTTCGAGATAATCATTTTGTTTGTTTGCCTTTCTACAGCATGCTGTACCCGGCCCCTCCCATTCACATTGCACTTGAAAACATTGAAACAAATAAATTTCATTATTTGTTTACAAGTAATTGGCATTGTTGTGATTTATTGAGGGAAATATTTTTCACAAATAATTTGTCCTGTATCAACAATTTCAGGTTGCATATTACTGTCATAACACATTTTACATAGGAGAATAAGATACAGTGTTTTCCATTAATGTATTAAACTGTGGCGACCCGCCAGTTTAATTTCTACCGCCACAGTTTAAAATATATCAAAAATAAAAATTGTTGTATGTGCGTACTGTAGCCCTGTCACTTCAAAAAATGCCTCTCTGGCTCTTATCACTCTAGTCGCTGCCCCTCCCCCCTGGTTCACACAAACACGCATGCATAGACAGTCACACAAACACGCATGCATAGACAGCATAGGCACCGGAAAGGGGGGGGGGGGGGGGGCATTGGCCCCCCACTTTTAGATTCAACTTCAGGCTCAGAACCCCAGTCACTCCATACCCCACCCAATGAACCAGTCCTACTCCCAACTTGAAGACTTGAAGGAGGTGAGCAACATTATCTTGAATGACAAAACAGTTAACTATAATACAACGTCTTCCACCTATTTTTCATTTGTTTAGTAGTTTGACTGAACTCAGGATCTTTCATTTTGTCTGCTACAGGCTACATCCTTAAACAAATCACTATTTTGAGGTTTTCTGTCATCCAACTGCACAATGATTATTTCTTTTAATACAGAATTTAAGATTTGTCTCCTCATCGGACCAGAAGTGAGGGTTGCGTGCTTGCTGCAACATTTATTTATTTATTTTTATTTTTTTACCGTAAATTAGCAGGCTAACTTCAACATCCGAAACACATTCCGAATCTGTAGGCTACATGCACAGACTGTGTCGCTGTAAACCGAATAATGTGTTGTTAAGCCTACATGCTTTTAATTTTTAGGTTATTATGCATGTGCAACCTATTATTTATTTTGCTTTTGGCATATTTTTGAGGATTTTCCGGCGGGTTTTACTTTTCGGAATAAGGTGTTTACATAGGCTGCAGCTGTATCGTAACCGGAATACTTTTAATTTCCAAATAAGATCAATAACGATGTGCATGCAATGTTTCCTATACCATTAAGGCTATTTTATATTTTATATAATTATAGACAAGCCTAGAGTTGTTCAAAATCAGACAATGAAGAAGATTTACAAAAGAAAGAAAAATAAAATGTGATATAACATGCAACAATAAGACCATGTGAGAGGCCAGTGGTCTAACCTTAACCTCAGAATAAATTCATTGTTTTCTATCTTTTTTCAGTATAAAAAAAGCAGAAAGCAGAGTTTAACTAATGGACAAAATGTATTTATGTTCAACCTTTGGAGATTGAGCTGGGTAAGCTTTAGGTCATTGGTATGAAATGAGAGTAGGGTGGTACCAGACCCCCTATTTGATTGAGTGTATTGACAGCCAAAGTGATAGCCATTGTAATACTATTGTCGAAAAAGACAGGCAATATTAAGGTGACTGCCAGTGCTAAATGATAGTCCATGTAATGTCATTGTAACTTCAGTGTTAAAATGACAGTCAATAAAATGTTTTAAAGTATTTAAAACCAATGGGTGGATTATTAGCTTCTGGAGGGTGTGGTTTACAGTAATTGTGCAGGGGTGGCGGGGCCCATTGCGTGATATTTTCATGGGGCCCAAAATCCCTGGCAGCACCCCTGGGTCTAGGGCTGTGTCCGAATCAGAGCCCTATACCCTTTTGAGTACGCATATTTGAGTCCACTTCGTCAAAAAGCTTTTGAGTGGGCGACTTTTTCTCATAAATAGGGGCACTTAAAATACCAGGATGAACCACTTATTTCCGGGGTTTTGTTGAGGGAATTCAGGAGCACTCATCTGCAGAACTGTGCACTCACCCGACAATTTCAGTAAGTAACTCGGAAGTAAAAGACGTAGTGCGTATATGCATATCTATGGTACAAGAGTGGGTCATATTACGAAATACTCTTTTTGATTTTTGTTAATTCTATCTTCATTCATAGTCTATACTTTGTAACAATTGTCATATGTTAACTGATTGATATTCTCAATAAAAATTAAAAAATTTAAAAAAAGATTACAAACTACTTCCTCACTAGTTTGGAAAGAGTTTTGAGGGATTTCTTTCGCACACTGCTTACAATGTGAGGGGGACAGGGTACATAGTAGACAGGGGACAGTGGACAGGGAACAGGGCTCTGATTCGGACACAGACTAGGACAGCGGTGTCAAATTTGTTCCATCAAGGGCAAGAGTATGCAAGTTTTTTTCTAACCATGCTCTACACCAGCTGATTCCACTAATTAGTTTCACCTCCTTGGTTGAAGAGCTGAGCTAATTAGTGAAACCAGCTGGTGTAGGGCACAGTTGGAACAAAAACCTGCATACACTCGCATACACTTGGCCCTCGATGGAATGAGTTTGACATCCCTGGTCTAGGGACTGAATTTGTGGGCCTCAGTGTGAGGATTGATTACTCCAGCTGGACTTTCAGAGAAACAGACTGAGAAAAGGATTTTCAACGTGACAGGTTATGTTTTCTGGGTAAAAGGTAAGCTGTATGGATATTATATACACAGATAGAGACATTTGAGACATTCTTTTACCAACTGGACAAGCCAGGAGGTGTGCCAGTGGCTTGGTTATCTATTTCCAGCACTTGTGCACTTAACAGATTTATTTATTATTTTTTCCAGTTTCACATGTTCACATCCCCTATGTTGAGGATGTTATCAAGTTTCATACGGAAAAAATAAGTTAAATAGCATTTCACTGATGTTAAACTTGTTAAGGATCCGTAGAGGGACTGGACTCAAATGCACGACTCAGAGACAGAATACAAATATGCTCACTGGGAGCCTTTATTACTTCGTCCAATACTCCAGAAGTATAGGGAGAGAAGGGAAGGGACTGGATCCTGGGATGGCGTTAACAGGGGCAGAGCGGGAGAGGGGGAGCAGGCAAGGGGGCTGGAAGGTGGCTGAATCCTGGGTAGGCATAGCAGAGGAAGAGCGGGATGGCGGGAGACAGGGATGCGTGGCGTAGAGCTAGGATATTTATTTTTTATTTATTTATTTATTTCGGCATGCAAATATTTACACTTTTATCACAATTTCAGTAATATGCCCCTGACAAAAACACATTACTTGCCGAAAAGGGATACGGGAAAAAGCAGCCTGCTTATCATGGTCCCGCCCCATTTCCCTCATTATTTTACATGTTCATTAATATACATTTGTTTAAAACAATTTTTTTTTTTTTTTGTATCACAACAGCATAACTGAATTTTCTTTATAACAAAAACAGTTTGAGAAAGAAAAAATAAGCTAAAGTAAAATAAAATAGACATTAAAGTCCAAAATAAGTCGAATTTGAATTATACATGTCATACATTAGTCAAAACAATTTTGTTTCATTTGTTTCATTTCAACAGTAGACAGTCCCCCATTTGATAATTTTCCTACCATCTTACTTCTTATCTTACTCTTGAAGGTCTTCAGGTTAATAGACATTTTAAGCTCATCGTGTAAACCGTTCCAGAGCTTAACCCCCACAATGGATAATGAATGACCTCTGAGAGTTGACTTTATAGTTTTTTGTTTATATATCATGTTTCCTCTTAAGTTATGCATGTCATCTCTCTTTTGAAACAGTTTCTGTATATTTGAGGGTAAGAGATTTTTGGATGCTAAGAATAATATTTGTATGGTATTATATTTAATTATATCCTGCCACTTAAGAAACTTTGCCTTAATAAACAAGTCATTTGTATGGTCTCTATATGGGACACCATATACCACTCTCAATGCCCTTTTTTGAAGTTTTAAACAGCATCTCTGTAGTTTCTTTATAAGTGTTCCCCCATACTTCAACACAGTAGTGCAGGTGAGGAGTTATGAGTGCTGAGTAAATTGTCCTAAGTGAATGTTGATTTAGTAATTTCTGCATTTTCCACAAAATAGACACACTTTTGGCCAATTTACATTGAACTAGCTTCACATGTGGTTTCCATGTCAGGAGGCTATCTACCGTAACCCCCAAAATCTTGTGTTCGTTCACTCTTTCAATATTAATACCATTGACTTGTAAATTTATGTTTTCTTTCAGGCCTCTTTTCCCAAATAATATGAATTTTGTCTTTGAAAGGTTTAGTGATAGTTTATTAATATTAAACCACGTGTGAAGCTTTGACATTTCATTGTTCACTGATATGACCATTTGATTAAGATCTTTTCCTGAGCAGAGGATGTTTGTGTCGTCCGCGAATAAAATTAATTTTAAAACGTCAGATACTTTGATTATGTCATTGATATATAGTATAAATAATTTCGGTCCTAAGACTGAACCCTGTGTGACCCCACAGTTGATGTTCAGGCATGTTGATATGTTGTCCCCTATCTGTACAAATTGAACTCTATTTGATAGGTAACTCTTAATCCATTGTAATGCGATTCCTCTAATTCCATATCTGTACAATTTTTCGATCAATATGCTGTGATTTATCGTGTCGAAAGCTTTTTTCAGGTCGATGAAAATCCCTATGGTGAATAATTTGCGGTCTAGCGCGTCTTTGATAAATTCTATGGATTCTGTTAGGGCCATTGCTGTTGAATGTTTTTTCCTGAATCCGTATTGGCTGTCACATAGCAGCTTGTGTTTATCAATGAACTTATCTAATCTAACATTAAAGAGTTTTTCAATAATTTTTGAGCACTGTGGTAAAATTGAAATCGGACGATAATTTGAAAACTCCTGTTTGTCTCCACTTTTGTACAGAGGAAGAACTTTTGCTATCTTCATTTTATCGGGAAACACGCCATTGCAGAAAGATAAATTACATATATATGTTAAAGGAGGTATGATAGCTTTTGATATCCTTTTTAATAATGTCATGTCTATCTGATCTGCGTCAATGGATGTCTTAGCTGTACAGTCTCTCAGGATTGTTTTGATTTCGTTTTGTGTGACAGGATTTAAAAATAAAGACTCTTGTTTTGTCTCCCCTCCCCTATCCCAGTGATCCCACTGCTGGAGTGAGGATGGAATGGCCTTGGCTAGTTCTGAACCTACACTAACAAAGTATTTGTTGAAGCTCTCGACTATCACTTTCTTATCGTCTTCCCTCCTGTTGTTTATATTGAAATAGTCTGAGAATGTCTGTTTGGCCTTTCTGCCTGAGACGGAATTTATGATTTTCCAAAGATTTTTGGTGTAGTTCTTGTTTTCTGTTAGTAACTTGTCATAATATTATTTTTTATGTTTCCTCAACAAATATGTCACTCTGTTTCTATAGTGTTTGTACTTTGCATATGATTGTACATTCTTTTCCTTTAAAAACTGTTTATATAAGCTGTTTTTTTTTCCTACAGGCATTCTCTATGTTCTTGGTGAACCATGGCCTATTTTTTTTGACTTTGACATTGTTGTCTTTACTCGAATATTTGACTACCGGGCAGTGCTTGTCATATATTGAGTTTATTGTGTTTAAGAAGGCCTCATACGCTTTGTTTGTGTCTTTTTCTGTCCATACGTCATTCCATTTTTGATTTATCATATCTTGTTCAAAATCTTTAAGTCTCTTTTCGTTTTTAATTCTTTTTAAGATATTTGTCACTGGTTTCTGCTCTAAAGTGTGTTTCCAGTCACAGATGGCGAAGACTGGAAGATGATCAGAAATATCATTTATCATAATACCACTTGTTATTTCTTTGTCCAGTATATTTGTATAAATATTGTCAATTAGTGTGGCACTATGTTTAGTGATTCTGCTTGGCTGGGTGATTAGTGGTCGCATTCCGCTCGCATACATTATGTTGACAAAATCCTCAATCAGCTTGTTATTGTTTGGATTTAATATGTCTATGTTAAAATCTCCACATATAAAAACATTTCTCTGGTTTATTTTTGTTAATATTTCTCCCATGCAATTGTTGAATATGTCTATTTTTGAGCTGGGAGCTCTGTAAACGTTGCATATACCAGTTTTTTTACCTTTCGGCGTTGAAAATTCAATTGTTACACACTCCATTACATTTTCAATGGCAATTGACAAGCTTTCCAGTATCTCAAAATTTATGCTCTCGTCAATAAACAGTGCTACCCCTCCACCAGATTTGTTGATTCTGCTCTTACACACAAAATTATATCCTTCCATGTGGAAATCCATGCATTTCTCAACGTTAATCCATGTTTCCGACACAGCAATGATGTTAAATGGTTTGACAAATGTACATAGATACTCCTGTATCTGTTCAAAGTTCGCGTATAGACTCCTGCTGTTGAAGTGGATTATTGACAGCTTTCCATCCATGTTAAAATTCTCATTGTACTGATCTTCCAAGTAATATCCACATTTGTTTATTCCATTATAGTAAAAGTGTCTGTCTGGATCAACTTCTTCATTCGGGTCTTTTGATGTTAGGTTCTGGTGTGGTCCAACTGAAAAGTTACTCCCTTTTTCATAGTCAGTAATTTTGTCCATCAATTCATTCATTTTAATCAGTGCAGTTTTACTTTTTGGTTGTACTGAGTTCATGGCGTTTTAACTTGGTTTTCACGTACCTTACTATTCATATTTCTCCAGCTCATCCAACGCCCTGATCAGCACCGGTCTGATGTTTTCTGATGACCCATTTGGTTTGATGTAAACTTTACAATTTGCCGTCCATGTGTTCTGTAATTTTTGCCCTTTCTTCAGTTGACGCGCTTTCCACGCGATGGTGGCGTTTGTTTTGTTGAGATTTTCATTGATGAACACGTTAGATCCTTTCAGATTTTTACCCTGCTTCAGTAGAGCAATTTTGTATTTTCTACTGATAAATCTCAGCATCACTGCGCGGGTTTCGTTGTCCCTGCCTTCGCTGGTTTTTCTTTTGGGAAGCAAATAGCAAAAATCCACATTGGTGAGATCCAGGTCGATGTTTTTGGAGTTTAGAAAGTTCTCCACCTGTATTTCCACGGATTGGATGTCTGCCTCGTTTGTCTCATCGTGGGTCCCCATCGCCCTGGCATAGTTCCTTGGTTTTATCCTGAGACCCGTGATGATCACATCATTGAGCTTCCCTTGCTGGTCAAACTCCTCCACTTTGTATGTTAGAGTCTTAATTTGCTGGTCTTTCTTGACATTTTCCTCTTTGAGTTCTTTTAACTCCTTCTTTATGTCTTCATTTGTCTTCATTATTTCTTTCATTTGGACCTTGATATCTTCCAGGCTTTCCAGAATTTCAGACAAGTCCGATGGATTGGACTGACTAGTTTTAACTGTCTTTTCTGTCTTGTCTGTCTTGCCCATTTTCTTGCTCATTTTCTTGTTTCAGTGGTTTTAAGGACTTGTTATATTGTTTTATTGTTTCGTCGAGCTTATCATTCTCCCCCCCCAGTTCCTGCTGCAGCTGTTGCCTTGAGCTGTTGCCTTGAGCTGTTGCTCCTTCAGCAACCATAACCAGTATGTTCTTAGTGTTGTGCGGCTGTATGGCTGCAGGCTGGCGGGCAAGCAGACAACAAACAAGGCGTTAGTTTCAGCAAAGCAAGAACAAGACTGTAGCGTTAGTTGGCTAGGCGAAGCAAGTCTATGAAGCGCTAGGACGCTAGACAAGCAAGACTAAGACTGTAGATACTAGACCAGACAAGACTAGAGTTTTAACAACAAGACTCAACGAACTGGCACAGGACAACGAAGACTGGGAGAATATACAGGAGAGTTAATGAGCTAATGAATGCATGCAGCGTGAGAATGTATGCGAGAGTGATTAACGGCGAAGAGAGCGTGAGGAATGCAAGCGGGAAAGGAATGTGATGGGCGGAGGAAATTCGAGAGAGAATTAGTAACGACAAAGAGGGAAACCACACCCAGCCTGCACCATAAGGAAGACAAACAGGGAAATGTAAAAACAAGACAAGAGACGTGAGGGAAAGGGTAAAACACGGAGCACAAATGGGAACGGGGACTGAGAGGAACGGAGAGTGTAACAAAACTCTTGATAAAAAAAGTATTTGCACACCTGGTTAGTACGGGTGCTTGAAGGATAAAGTCAGATATATAGAAAAGAGAAGTACTCCCGCACACCGTATCTTGCATTAATCTAAAAAAATTTTATTCAGTGCTGATGTTTCGTTCAACAACTTTTTTCAAAGCTTTCTGATGTTAAACTCAACTGAAACGGGTCAATTTTGACCCTGACATAACAGGAAGGTTAATGGTTTATTTAATTTATTTTATCTTTCTTAAATTCATTCATTTAATTCAGTCAACCTGTTTTTTTTACTTACTTTTTGTGTTTTTAAATCAATCTGGTATACAGAGTAGTCTTTGGCACTAACCATCTCTTTTCTCTCTGCTATGTCTCTACTGCCAGAGGTCACCCAATGTCAATTTCTGAAGACACCCTGAAGTGCCTAGACCTCTTGGTCATGTTGCTCCTGCTCTCACGTGACCCATTTCTGCTGGATCTAAATCACCTTTCCCATCCTGATTGCTCCCCCCTCTTACCTCATAGGGCTTCCCCACCTCATCCAACAACCCTCCTAGATTTCTAAATTAAATTGTTTGCTAAATAAAACTGTGTGTTTGCTATTCTATGTACATGGGGAATTGGACATGCCTTACTGACTACTACTACTGCTAATAATATAAATTAAAGAACTATGTAATAATAATGAAGACCGAAATAATGATCATACCATACACCAAAAGATGTGGAGAACCTCTCAAGATTCTAAATGGTTCTAGGTCGAACCATTAGAAGATAAAATGGTTCTAAGCAGAACCCTTCATAGAGGGTTCTAGGTTTAACCATTCAAAATGAAAGGGTTATAGGTAGAACCCTTTGTAGATGGTTCTTGGTAGAACATTAGGTTTAGGAAAAATCTTTATTTCCCAAGTTACCCCTATGAGGGCCCCTTGGGAAAGAAAAGTTTGCACTGGCCATTCAGTGTACTGCAGCATTTAAGTAGGAAGAATTTGGTCCCTCTTGTGTTGATGTTTTACCAGCGTTTGTTTAATCCGCCTGGGAATATGGTGTTGAGTTTTCTAATCCAATGGCTTTCTGTCCTACATCTGTCCTCCTGTGTCCAGTTAATGTCTGAATGGAGGCCCGATATTTCTAGGAAATGAGCCACTATGTGTGTGTCTGTATTCCTATGATTTCTTATGCTATATATGTGTTGTACCAATCTGGTCTTGATTGTATTTCCTGTCTCTCCTACATATTTTATGTTGCAGTGTTTGCACTTTATGACATATATGCAGTTATAAGTGTTAACTGTGAGTGTTTGTTTAATAAGGTATGTTGTGTTTGTAGTGTTGTTTTTTACTGTAGTGGCCTGTTTGTAAAATATTGGACGTTGTGTGGGTAAAATGTTGATTTCCGGTAGTTTACTACTTACCAGATGATCCTTAATGTTTTTGTTTTTTTTGTAGGCCGAAACGATTTTGTATTCTAGAAGCAAATCTGTGTCTTGCAGAATCCTGCCCAGGTTCCGTTTAATTTTTTTGTTCGCTATTTGGCTGAATGTCGAGTAGGTGGTGTTAAGTGGAATTATTTTTCTAGTGTCCTGTTGTTTTGTAGTCAAGAAGGTTTTCCGAATCTGTCTGAGGAACGATTTGGAATACCCCCTTGGTTTTAATGCATTGAAGAGGGTTTTGGTAGCCTCCTCAAAGTCTGTAATCTGTGTGCAGATTCTGTTGAACCTTAGCAAATGGGATTTAATCAGGCCACTGAATGTATGTTTCGGGTGGAGACTGTCCTTGTGTAAGAGTGCATGTGTGTCTGTGTCTTTAAAGAAAACTTTAGTGTCTAATGTGTGTGTTTGGGGAAATGAGGGCCCCTTGTATGTGGTAGTGTCCAAAAAATCGATGTGTTCATAGTGTGTGGTGTGTTTAATTGTGATAGA
Organism: Synaphobranchus kaupii; assembly: GCA_029718625.1. Classification (NCBI taxonomy): domain Eukaryota; kingdom Metazoa; phylum Chordata; class Actinopteri; order Anguilliformes; family Synaphobranchidae; genus Synaphobranchus; species Synaphobranchus kaupii. The sequence continues at coordinate 59,246,968 of CM056383.1, read as the reverse complement.
TGTATGGTGCGTGTTGAGGATCTGAATGAAGTGTTTGAAATCTTATGAGCTATGTGTCCATGTTCCACAGATGTCATCTAAATACCTAAAATAATTAGTGGGAAGTTTGGGACATTTTTCAAAAACAGTCTCCTCCCAATGTGCCATGTAAATGTTGGCATAGGCCGGTGCAAATTTTTTGCCCATAGCTGTGCCGCTGGTTTGTAAGAAGAATTCTTTATTGAATTCAAAGTAATTTTTTGTGAGGCTTATCTCCAGTAATTGCAGGAGGATTGTATCCGGTCGATTGTTGTCCGGGTACTTTTACATCCATGTTTTTACCGCTGTTAATCCCGCTGCTGTGTTTATGTTGGTGTATAGACTATCTATGTCCATGGTGAACAGGATGGCTTCTTCCGGTATTTTGGCGTTTTTTATTTTGTTTATGAAATCATATGTGTCTTTGATGTAGCTTTTGTGTTTTGTGGATAGTGGGTTCAGAAAAAAATCTAAGTATTCAGCTATCCCATAGGATTCGCTGTTGCAGTCTGAAATAATAGGCCTCCCTGCTGGGACCTCATATGGTATGCTCCAGGATTCTGGTGGCTTGTGTATTTTAGGGAGGAGGTAAAAAATCCTAGGTCTCGGGTTGTCCTCTCCCCTCAGGTAAAAACTTTGTTTTTTCATGATGTATTTGTTTTCTACTAGTGTCTGTATGATGGCATGTATTTCCTGGGCCTTGTCTGGGTATATGGGTCCATCTAATTTTCTGTAATGTGTTATGTTGTGAAGTTGTCTATAGGCTTCCTGTGTGTATTGTGTTCTGTCCATAATGACTATGGCACTTCCCTTGTCTGCTGGTTTGATAATTATTTGCTTGTTTTTAGCCATTTTTTAGCCATGATTTCCTTAATGATATTAAGGCAGAATGTCTTCGCCTGAAGGCGTCCAGTATATCAGTTTACCCATGGGCTAGATCTCTGCTTAATCTTGACTTGTTTAGAAGGGGCTATCAAATCTACCACCCAAAGGAAAATGTCCTTAAAAGCTAGCCAGGCTTTGTCAACACAATCGCCCCTCAGTACTGGTGCCCAATCCACCGTGCTTAGGTGAGCCCTGAAGGTCTCCGTACAATAATTTTTAAGTGAGCGGATCCGTGTAGTTTTATGACCAGCAAAGATCCTCTTGCGCACTTTCCTGGTGCAGAAAGTGTGGTCACCAGCGGTGTAGTGCTATACGAGTGCTCCGGAGCGCTGCTCCGGCACTTATTTTTAATAGTAAAACAAATTGCTCTTTTTAAAATGATCAACACATTGTCACTGCGGTGCAGCATGGGCTGTACTAGTCTAAAGCAGCGTATTTCTCTCGTGTGGAAAAAAAAGACTGATACGGGCAGATATAATGGATGGATACGAAGAACATGAAACAATCATAAGAGCAGAAAGCAACACTGTTGCCTCCAACGAAGCCAGGGAGGAGCTTGAGCAAAAAAAATGTAATAAAAATTGTGTAAGTTAAATTAATTAATACCTTATTTACCTTATGTCTATACTCTCAGTACATTGCCATACAGTTTATTTCTAATGTGACAACACTACTACATTCTAGAGCTCCTAAACTTTAAACATGATACAGCATCGCACCAAAGTTTATTCATGGACTCGGGGAAAGGCAACGGATTTTGACGGTCTCCAAAGCATGTTCCGGATCTTTTGCGGAACTCACTAATCTCACCCTGCAGAGAGACTTCCTCACTGTCCGCACATATATCTACGAGATACTGTGGAATGGAGACGCCTTTTAATCTCCCTTACTATAGTAACCTAAGGGATACCTTACAGAAGAGACAAAGGGGTTCAGTAACCAGTAACCATTTTATTTTTGGCCTCGGTGCTCAAAAAGGGTGGTGCTAGAGAAGGGGTTATCAGCAATGTAGCTTATTAGTGCATTTGTAAACCATTACCATAAGAAGTCTTTTAACTCAATTTCATCTTCTACTCTTATTTGACAAGGCACATTAAAAAACGTTATTAAACAAAATTTAAAAAAATCTGTTACTTGCAATGTGACATTTCAGCCATATGTTGTATGCATAGTCTAAACTTGTCCACATTAACTCTAGTTACTTTGGCCCTCCAGAGGCAATTTCCACATGGTTTCTATAGTTTTATTTAAATGCCAATATCTCAAAAAATATTCCCTGCACATCCATGGTTTAAAGTTCGAATTGAAGAAGCCGTGCCATTCATAAATTTGCAACAGAATACATTTATTTCAGAATAGTCACATACAGTATATATATATATATATATATATATAATAACCATAACATACGTCGCCTAATGCAGGGGTTCTCAATCCTGGTCCTGGGGGACCCCTGTGTATGCTGGCTTTCGTTGCAATCGCAGTTGCAATCCCAGAATTTTAACAAGCTGTTAATTTTTCTTAATTAGGTGCTTGTCATGTTTGGAGGAATTATTCACCCTCTTAAGCCACATTATATCAGAAATAGCTATGGATGCCATGTAGAATAAACACCCCATGTTCACATTGTGCTATATTATTTAAAAAAGATAAGAAAATTATTTAACAGATCCATTTAAAGACTGATTTGAATCAATAGGCTCCTAATTGGTGAAAGTGTGGACACATGGCCACTAAAATTAACCATTTCGTAGATAATGAAGAATTCAAACACAAAGCAAATGATAACGAGCCAAACCTGCATTGTCTTAAGCTTAAAGAAAAAATTGAGTTAAACACGTGTTCAACAACCTAATTAGGAGCCTATTGATTCACTTCACTCTTTCATTTGAGTGAAAATACATTATTTTGTAACCTTTTCTTATGTAATTGTTGCAATATAGCACAATAAGCACAATGTGAACATGGGGAGTTTGTTCTACATGGCATGCATAGCTATTTCTGACATAATGTGTCTTAAGTGGGCGAATAATTCCTCCAAACATGAAAAGCACCTAATTAAGAAAAATTAACAGCTTGTTAAAATTCTGGGATTGCAACTGCGGTTGCAACGAAAACCAGCATACACAGGGGTCCCCCAGGACCAGGATTGAGAACCCCTGGCCTAATGTATTTAAATACGTTTTTAAAAAAAGTTACAAAACCACAACAACAGCAACGTATTTCAGCCCCAAGTGCGGTGGAAATGTCGACTGTACGGGACTTTTGGCAAGATAACCTCTTCAGGGTTAATCAGAAAACAGCTGTAGCTGAATATACTGGTAAGTACTTGGTTTCCTAAACATATTTATACGAGAGATTTTGGAGAAAACAATTAGTTGTCTTTTAAACCGAAAGTGCATCAGGTACTGTATATACGTAGAACAGTAAGCAAGGGGAAATGGCGAATGCTCATTTGTAGGCTACAACGTTTTTAAAAAATATTATTGTTTCTATACGTGAACATGATTTTCACGTATAAAATGCACCGTGTATAAACGGTGCATTTTATGCATTTTACAGTCTGTGGCGAGAGGAGGGTCGTAAGTGCTTTGGGCTATTAATAGCACCCTCCTATTTTATGGCACTGCAGTATAACTGGAGAAGCTGAGGTTTTTGCAAGCGGCTACCCTTTTAAAAAATACTGCGTCAAAATGTACGGGGTTTTCTTAAAGCTGTAGTTTATAATTTCAGACAAACATGAATACTATAATTGAGACGGATACGTCTCAACCACTAGGGGCAAAGTTTATAAATCATGCAGCTAGCATGGGAAATAAACAAATGCACAGATTTACACACAAATTTGATAAATTAAGCCATTGGAATGCAGTGCCATTTGTTCTCTTCTCTGCCTCAGAGGAAATTGGCCATCTTTTTGTGGGCCTGCGTGAGTCGCTCCACGCGGTTCTCCATGTCAATCCTCCTGCGGCTGATATCTGAATCCTCGCGCAGGATCTCATTAACGTTGCCTCCATCAATCAGGTTAAGCATCTCCCTGCCCAACATCTGGCCCGACTGCTTCAGCAAGAAGAATTTGATCAACATCGGAACCTGGTCAGCCAGCCGCTGAGCAACGATCTGCGGAGAGGGGAAGCGAGGAAGAGATATTTTCTGGGCTCTGAAAATTCTGCATGCCCCCCAAAACAAACCAATGCTTCAAGACGCTGGAGGAACTCATAACAAACCATTACATGACTACCTGTCCACTAGACTCCATCAGCAGTCCTCCAGTCTATGGCTGCAATTGGATTGTAAAAAAAATTGGTCCTTTTTCCTTTCCTTGCAACTTTTCCTTGACCTCGTTATAAAATGTCACAGGGGTCAGGGAAAGGATGGAAGGAGTGATTTACAAGGAACCTAGCTTCAGTTTACTGTGGAATTCGAACCTCCTCTACCTTGCGTCATGGTGAGACGTGTGTTATTGTTGTGAGTGTTCAACATAGCGAACTACAGCTTCACGAAAATTACTACAAAAGGCGCATTTTGTTTGTTTACTTTCTATTACAAGCCAATGCTAACAACAATACTAGCTACTGGCATTTAGATTTCTGTCATTTCTCAGAAGATTTTCGCTCATCCATTGTTTGAATTCAGTAATTCGGTAGGCCCCGGAAAACTCAGATGCTTATGTAAACATTGGCGGCATTGCATTGTGGGGCGCAAATACTACTTTCCTTCTGAAAAGGATAGTCCAGAGCATCCTTGGTGGAAGGATGGATAAAAGGAATCATGAAGCTCCTTTCCTTCTCAATATAAGAAATTCAAAACGGTCCTTAGCATGGCTGCCCAGGAAATATTTCCGGGTCATGCGATCTAAAGGATAATTCCTTGCTCGAATTTGACTATTGGAATCATAGACCTTATAAAAATATAGACAAAATGATGATGACGTCACCCATTAATTTCCTATGGCTCGTTGGCGCATGAAGCCCAAAACTGGCCTGAACAGGGCCATTGCATTTATGCAACCGTTTTGCAACCAACACAAGCACATTGGAGCGAAAGGTTGGAGTCCATGGGTGGATTCCAATCGCCTATTTTATCCGTCCTCTTCTCCTCGGTCCTCGTCTGACCCGGAAATCGATCAAGGTTCGCCATCTTTATGGACATTCCAAACCGCTAAATGCTCCTCAGAGGAGTGAGGAGTGGGGAACAATGACCATCAATCAATCAATCAAAGTTTATTTAAAGTGCAAAATCACACCAGGGTGTCTCAATACACTTTACAGCAATAAAACAGAGTTTAAAATAATCATGGAGAGATAAGAAACATTACAATCGGTTATAAAGAATTTTTAAAATAAATAAATAAATAAAAATGAAAAAAATAAAATTAAATAAATAAATTAAATAAAAAATAAAAAAATTTGTTAAATTACAAGATGACCACAGAAAAAGTTAGGCAAGGCACGGTAGACAAAAGCAGGGTTTAGCAAGACAAACAATCTAGCTATTCTACAGCCTCGCAAACACACACACAGAGCAGTGCAGAAACAGCACAAAACCCAGACATGTTTGGGCACAGACACACTCATACAGACATCAGATTGGTAAGAGAAAGACTATCAAACCGAAGCCAGTGGCGCTAGGGTAAGTCATATGATTGTGAAAATAGGTGGGTTTTGAGTCTAGATTTGAAAACTGCAACAGAATTAGCTTCCCTGACTGTAGGAGGTAGCTGGTTCCAGAGATAGGGAGCTCGGTAGGAGAACGCTCTACTGCCTGCTGATTTTTTTTTGATTTTAGGAAGAGTAAGGTAGCCGGCATCAAGCGATCGGAGGGCACGAGGGGGAATATAAGGGATGATGAGGTCGGATAGATATGATGGTGCAAGCCCATGTAATGATTTATAAGTTAGCAGAAGCACCTTGAAGTCAAATCTGGCTTGAATTGGGAGCCAGTGAAGGGAGATTAGGATTGGAGTGATGTGATCAAATTTTCTGGTTCTGGTTAGTATTCTGGCGGCAGCATTTTGCACGAGTTGTAATTTTTTAATATTGCAGTTGGGTAGGCCAGAGAGTACGGCATTGCAATAGTCGAGTCTTGATGAAACAAAAGCGTGTATTAAGGTTTCAGCATCTGCCGTATTTAGCAGGGAGCGGATTTTTGAAATATTGCGAAGATGGAAGAATGATATTTTAGTGATTTCCTTAATGTGTGCGTCAAATGAGAGGGCTGAGTCAAAAGTAACGCCAAGGTTTTTAACTATAGAACTCTGGGTAATTACACAATCACCAAGGTTCAGAGTAAGGTCTGCAACAAGAGGTAGTTGGTTTTTGGGCCAACAACTAGCATCTCAGTTTTGTTGGAGTTTAGTCGCAAGAAGTTTTGAGACATCCAATTTGTGACAGTGACTAGGCATAATTCCAGGTTTGTAAGTTGTGAACGGTCATCACGTCTAATTGGTATGTAAACTTGAGTGTCATCGGCGTAACAGTGAAATTTAATACCGTGGCTGCGGAAAATTTTGCCAAGAGGTAGCATGTAGATAGAGAAGAGCAAAGGCCCCAACACAGAGCCCTGCGGCAGGCCAGAGTCTACCCTAGAGTAGTCAGACACAGTACTTCTATGTGACACACAATGCGTTCTATCAGATAGGTAGGAAGTTAGCCAGGAAAGCGCAGAGTCACGAATGCCAACGTAGCTCGCTAGGCGATTTAAAAGAATATTATGATCGACAGTATCAAATGCCGTGCTCAAGTCGAGTAGGATAAGAACAGAAGAGGAGCCAGAATCTGAGGTGAGGAGTAGGTCATTTACCACTTTTGTGAGAGCGGTCTCGGTGCTGTGGAGAGACCTAAAACCAGATTGAAAGGGTTCAAGAAGACTATTACACGAGAGGTAATCGGTTAGCTGGGTGAAGACTATTCTTTCCAAGACTTTAGAGAAGAAGGGGAGATTAGAGATTGGTCGAAAGTTATTAGGGACAACAGAATCAAGGTTAGGTTTTTTGAGTAGAGGTTTAATTACGGCTGATTTGAAAGAGGAGGGCACTACGCCAGAGGAGTGAGAGGTGTTAATAATGTTGAGTAGGGAGGGGGCTAATATTGGGAGAAGTTCCTTACCTAATTTAGCGGGAAGAGGGTCAGAAAGGGTGGTTGTAGATTTAGAGGAAAGCACCAACCTAGAGATGGTGTCCAAGGCGACAGCCTCAAATTTAGAGAGAACAGCGGTGGTCTCCAATGCACCCATTGCAGAAATAGGAGGGGGATCAGCGCCCCCAGTAGGTAGAGAATTGCCAATCTCCTCTTTAATACAGCCAATTTTGTGATCAAAGAAATTAAGAAAATCATTAGCAGTAAAAGGAGGGCCCATTATAGGGGAGGGTTTGCGAGTAAGTTTTGCAACCGTGTCAAAAAGAAATTTCGGATTATCTTTATTAGTGTTAATGAGATCTGAGAAGTAGGAGGCCCTAGCAAGGGAGAGCATATGCTTGTACTTAATTAAGCTATCGCTCCATGCTAGTCGAAAAACCTCGAGTTTGGACGATCGCCATTTGCGTTCCAGCTTTCTACACGCCTGTTTTTGTGCGCGAGTATCATCAGTAAACCAGGGCGAAGGTTTCTTTAGACGGTGGGTCTTAGTGAGTAGGGGCGCAACAGAATTAAGCGAGTCAAGTAGAATGGAATTAAAGTTATCCGTGAACTCGTCGAGGGAGCCGATTCGTTCTGGAAGAGAGGCGATAGTTTTAGGTAGGAGATCCGTAAGTTTTGTAATTGCAGAAGTATCGATACGGCGGGTGCTGTAGGTTGCGATTGGAATTGAATGCTGACAGGGTAGAACAATTTGAAACTTAATAAGATAATGATCTGATAACGCCGGTGGGTATGGCAAAACTACTAAATCTGAAATGTTAATACCACGAACAAGGACCAGATCAAGAGTATTGCCATTTAAATGGGTCTGTTCGTGAACCAGCTGAGCAAAGCCAAATGTGTCAATTAGAGACATAAAAGCTTTGCTAAGTGGATTCGTTTTACAATTGATATGAATATTGAAATCACCAATAATTAGGATATTATCCGTACGAGTTACAAGGTCAGAGAGGAAATTAGAAAATTCTTCTAAAAAAAGATGAATAGGGCCCGGGAGGGCGATAAACGATGATTAGATAAAAAAGCAGGAAACTAGAGTGGTTAAGGCCCACGCTAACTGGAATGAGAGGGCGCATCGTGAGCATCTCACAGGATGACAGTTTATTATTAGGGTCTGGTGAGAGGTTCAGACCCGAATTAAAGATTAGGCCAACGCCCCCACCTTTCTTAGATGTTCGAGCGACATGCGAGTTGGTAAAGTTAGAGGGGGAAGCTTCATTTAGTGGGAAAACATCATTTGACTTTATCCACGTTTCACATAATCCCATAATGTCAATACCATGCTCTTTAATTAAGTCATTGACTAGCAGTGCTTTGTTAGCGAGTGATCTGATGTTAATGAATCCGAGTCGTATGCACTTTGTGTTGCTAAATGCTTTAGGAATGGGATTAATCTTAATTACGCTGCTATCTTTTGTTCCGGGAGGCGGCCGAGGACGACGGGAGGAGAGACGGGGAAGGGATACCGTGCTGATTTGTGAATACATAATACAGTTGGGTGTAGAGGCAATGTTGCTGCTAATGCTAGTTAAGACAGGTATAATCGAAGAGCTTGGTGGCAGTGGTGGCGCAATGACGTCGCTCCGCTGGGAACCGGAAATGGACAGTGAAGGAGGGCGTCAGCTTGTATAGCTTTTACAGGTGTGAAGAGTCAGTTCAATGTTTGTGGACAAGAGGTGGGAACCAGTGCGATTTGGGTGCAGACCATCACGATTAAAGAGTTCTGGCCGGTTGAGAAAGGAGGTAAAGTTATCGACAAAGGGGATTCCCCTTCCCAGGGAGTAGCCCTTCATCCAAATGTGGAGTTGACGAATCCGGCTGAATTTTACATCGCCAAAACAGGGAGGGGGGAGGGGACCAGAAATAACGCAACGTTTACCAGCGCCCAGCACACCGTCAATGAGACTGACAAAGTCCGCCTTGAGTTTCTCTGATTGTTGAAATCTGAGGTCATTAATTCCGGCATGAACAACAACAACAGTGGAGGCCGATCCACCGGTATGTTGACGAAAGAGCTGTAGGGCAGCCGCACTGATGTCCTGGACGCAGGTGCCTGAGTAGCAAAACGTTTGCCCCTTGGGAACCACCACATGCCGGACCATGGATGTACCGACCACTAGAGCAGTAGGGGGGCCGGGGTGGCCAGAAACGACAACCCGTCTTGGTTGCCCCAAAGGCTGGGCAAGGGCAGGAGAGGAAGGGCGCCGACCGGCGGAGGCAGGTACCAGCGAAGGGCAGCGGCGAACACACGTTCCCCGCACGGCGGTACCACCCCGCCACAGAGCCTGTGGGCGACAGTGTGACACCCGCTGCAGCATAGGGGCCAGGCGGACCAGGAGCTGGAACAGCAGCGGCAACAGCTGCAGGAGGAGGGGGCTTGGAGATCTGAACCGGAGGGGGAATTTCAGGACGAGCGGTGGACTGCTTGCGGCCAGATCGTGAGGAGGGGGCGTGTCGCTGGGAACATACCCTTTCTGTTTCGGAGGCCTGAACCGGAGAGCTGGTTACAGGGTGAGGGGTGAACTGTACATAGCCGGGTCGTGAAGAGGGAGTGAGTCGCTGAGAGCGACGATCAACGGAAGAGACGGACGACTCGGATAGAGCCGTGGGGAGTGGAGGGGGGGACAAGAAGCCATCAAGCTCCGTGGACGATGAGGGGATGCGGCGACCAGTGAGTGGGGGGGAGTCAAGTTCGTCCAGGATGGAAAATGTGTTGTTATTGGCCAGCTGGAGGGCCCGTGGTGGATGGGGACGAGAGAGGGACTTCGCACCATGTTTACCTCTCCGGGCAGCAGTCCATGGCTCCTTATGGGCAGGGGTGGAGCTAACAGGGTCCTTGGGCTTAGCTCCTAGCTGGGTCCAGAGGTCTGCAGCCTGGGTAGCGGCGACAGCCAGACAGGAGACAGTCGAGTCCAGTTCTCCGGCGGCTGTGGTGGCGACAGCGGGGCCCGAGGTGAACAAAGAGTCGAGGATCCGTTCTTCATCTTTGATCTGGTACAGGATGGATATTCTCCCTTCCAGCTCAGAAACTTTCTGGGTCAGGCGGAGACAGCTGACGCATTCGGATGGTGAGGTAAGTGGAGGCATGCTTATATATATTGCTGCCGCCTCCGTTGGCTAAGTTAGTTTAGCTCTGGCCTTGGGCTTAGCTCTTATGCTAAAAACAAGCTGACAACCTTTCCGGCTGGGGCGTTTAGCTCCTAGCGTGAGCCAGGGATCCTCCTGCTCACCAGTCCCCAGAGACAGCGAAGCAGAGGCGGAAGCCGTGTGTTTAGCCTGCTTGGCAATCCCCGGCTACAAACTCCGTCCCTGCAAAGTTTTGATGTTAATATTGCTGCAGCAACTACCGGCTCCATAGTTAAACAGAAAGTGCTGTGAAGCTAGCCACTATGGCCACAATAACTTAAGACTTACGGTTTCAGGCTTCCAGTTCCCATACGTTTCTGTATGCACTTATTGTATGTCGCTTTGGATAAAAGCGTCTGCTAAATGACTGTAATGTAATGTAATGTAATGGCTCCCGGAGGGTGCTTCAGTGAGGAAACACAAGTATAGCCTTTGCCGAAGCCTTTTCTCGGAACGTGCGACGTGTATAAATTATCCACCACTCTTCACGTCTGCCATGTCGCAGGCACACCCCCACACAAATGCAATTTTACTGTTCCTTTCCATTTACTATCTAGCACTAATTCATAATGACACACATTCTTTATAATATAAAGATGTTGGTAGATAGGCTTTGGACCGGGTCCGGGGAACATTACTAGCGACAGTTTTGATGTTAAGTAGGGTGCGTGTTTGGTGGTTAAAGGGAGTGCGGGGATGAGGTCTGTAGCCAAGAACAGTCCTGATTGCTCAAGTTAAATTCCAACCTGTTATGTTGCGTCCTTTCGGATAGAAGATTCCTAGGCTTGGCCCCGCCAAGTTACGGGTGATCGTCCCAGTGTGTCGAAGGCTTTTTAGAAACTCCTTGCAGTAAGTTTTGTCCAGGTCCATTGAGGCTTGCTCCTTTGTTACTCAGTATATATCTAGATATTAACTTTAAAAACGCGGGGCACTAATATAAAATACAAATGTGCATACTATCAATAAGATAACTGGAACAGCTAATTAAAAAATAAATAAAATGGGTGATTCCTCTGATCGAGTTTAACTCTCAGTCGGCAGCTCCAAACGGCGTGTCCTCTCTCCCGCGTGTGAACAAAGAGTCTCTGATCCAGGAAATGGAATTAGTTTTACCCGTTTGATATGTACATGTAGCTCTCAGCATTTCATCGCAAACTAAAAAAATGTGCATTTTTGCCAAGATTTCTTTGCATTTCTGGCACGTTATTTTGACCTAAATTATGAAAATAAACTATTCTAAGTTAGTATTGTAAATGGTACAACTGTTTTTCAAATTTGGCTTCTGCACGAAGGGGTTAACATCCCCAGATGATATACATATAGCAAGTATAGTCACCATTTGTTTGTAATTAGTGTGTTCCACACCGCGAGTATGCAAAAATCAAGTACATACTAAAATCCCAGGATGTGTCCTTCCGTACTTGACAGGACCCAGAATTTCAAGTATGCATCACTTGTTTACGTTCTTCGTTCCCGGAGATCATTGCGCTAAACCATAGACTGTAGAAAAAGAGAGCTAAACGTAACTACCGCAACTCTTCTCGAAAGAAGCGGCATTTTTTCATGAATTTAAAATGTGCAGCACCGTGACCAAAATTGCTGCGGCAACTGCCGGCTCCATATTTAAACAGAAAGTGCTGTGAAGCTAGCCACTATGGCCACAATAACTTAAGACTTACGGTTTCAGGCTTCCAGTTCCCATACATACTTTAAGGGGCACAAACTGGCCCCAAAATGAAAATGAAAGTATTAAAAGTAAAAATGTTTAAAACCAGACTCGATATGCATGACTTATTGTTTCTCTGTTGTCTTGGTATACTGTAGCGGCGTGTCGGAGACATTGTCTGAAGACTACCCAGAACACAGTGACCAACCATTTAAAAAGCAACTCCAGACACATCTGCATACTGCAGCTGGTCTTATAACTGGTGCCCTTGCCCTCACCCACCTTGTAATAGGCCTTGAGCTTTCTGTCGAAGTCTAGAGAGACTTCTGTGGAGCCATCTTCATTAGCCTTCTCCTCATCTTCATCCATGAGTTTATTCAGGGTTTTAAAGTAGATATCGTCCTGTGTGTAGACCAGATGTTCCATTTCAAATTGTTCCAAGATCCTCTCGTGTGCCAGGGCCTGCTGTCTTGACTGGATGTTGTCTATCTTGTTCTGGGGATGGGGGGACATAGAGGGGGAAGGTGCTATTGGTTCAGATCAGAGGTTCCCTAACTTTTTAATCACACTGCCTCCCAAAATAACCACTCCGTGGTTTGATACCTTTATGTTTAAATCATTATGGCATCACATTATACTGTATAAGTCATGTAGCTGTTTAATACAATACATACGTTTAAGTACTATGATCACAATAATACCAAGGTTTTTCAATCCAAGGTTTATTGTATCTGAAATATGGATGCACTGTATGATATCCTGATACATTGAGATACTTTTTTATTTTTTAATTCACTCCGTTACAGAACCCAGGGGTACCCCAGTTTAGTTCCATCAAATTGAACTTCGTATTCTGATCACCATTGTGCATACATTTTTCAGAACTATTGTGAGTTTTTTATTATATCAAAATAATTATTCTGGACTTCACTGACAAGGTTATGTTTGTCAAAGGAGCCTTCAGGGGTCTTCCCCAAAACTCATCCTACAAAGCAGACTTCAATTCTAAGAGGTTAGGTTCTAGATCAGCAGTAGCTAACCCAACCATGGTCCTGGCGAGACACAGAGCCTGATTTACGAAGACCTTTAGCATGTGAAAAACAAATAACACAACTAATGATTGGTGCAAAATAAATACCATGACCAATCATTGGTCACGTTATTGGTTTTGCTTGTGCTAAAAGGTTTTGCACACGCTAAAGGTCGTAGTAAATCAGGCTCACAGTGCATTATTTTCAAATTAACATCAGCAACTAATTTTGCCCCAAGAAACTAGGTGTGTGTAAACTAGGTGAGTTAAAGGATATTTCATCCTAAACTCCTCAGCTGTTCCCCGTGTGGGACGGAATTCTGCTGCAGCACCACCAGACACCGGAGTTGGGGTATGTAATATAGTTTGATGGCTAACTGCATGGATGTAGCCAGAATAAGAGCCAGAAGAATGCAACTGCCCAAGCCCATAACTTGTGATACAATACTTAGGACATAGAACATAGTATGACATATATGAATATTCTATAGGCTTCTCGTTTTTGAAAAATACATTTATCATGGTTTTTGAAGGTTGCAGAAATTGCCCCAATGTATTCATATTGTAGCAGTGTCTGTGGATGCAACAAAGGGGTATCAAGCTCAATTCTGAATCGATCAGCAGATTATGTTCTCTGCTCTACTATGCACAATCATCCCAGACAATCCAAAAGTAGGGCCTGGGTTCACAAATACCATAAAATACTTTAACTGTACAATTAACTGTTTTAATTGATCAATTTTTGGTATGGTGTGTAACAACAAAAACCAGCACACCTTGTGGCTCTACAGGACCAGGATGGACCACGCCTGTTCTAGATTAATACAAGCCTAAAACATGATGCGTAATTTACCAAGGAAAAACACTGAAGAAAAGGATAATTAATGAAGGAGATGTTGGCCACATCGGTATACTGCTTCTGGATTGTGTCTGCAATCAAACATAAGAATCATCACAAAACAATGAACACAGAAATAACATTTTTAAACCCACACCCTCCATCACCCAACCACCCATATATGCATGCACACAATCTGATGTCAAATCAGGGTACCTATAGATCCAGTCGGCAAGAGACGGCACACCCACGAAAACATCATACACTCTCCAAGCCCAACCCCCAGGGGGAAAATTTGGTGGAGTTTCCAAAGGAAATCAATGAAGCAATCAGTTATAGGTCTTTAAATTACAACAGAATCTAACCCGCTTATTCCTGGGGGGGGGGGGGGGGGGCTGGAGCCTATCTCATCATGCATTGGGCGAGAGTTAACTACAATATCTTAACAGGAAATTACAGTTACAATACTAAATACACACTTTAGACCATTTTACTTTTGCCATTTTGATGAGCTTGCTAATGGTACCTGCTGTCACTGGCTGAGTCGACAGAGCTAGTGTAATGTTAGCTAGTGAAGCCGTGCGGCAGGGGCATGGATGAGAGATGCTTCGGTTGCCTGTAACTTCCGTAAATGGTCATTTTAAAAAATCTCTACGGCAATAGCAAACCGCAAACTATCGTTCCTGATAAACAAGTCAGCTTACCTATCCTAAAAGACATAATGTGGGTCTGTTCTGTGGTAGATGCTCCACGTGATTTTGTATATGATTTTTGGATTTACATATTACCTTGTGATTGCTGATAGAATACTATTCATACTTGCTATCAGAATTTATTATGAGAGCAGTGTCTGCATCATTTTCCAAAATGTTTCATCACCGATTACAACTTGGCTTGTCAAAAATGTTTCAAACTCGGTACCTTCTTGCTGAGGCGACAGTGCTAACCACTGCACCACCGTGCCACCTGGTATGTGTTCTCCTTGATGCATTATGACCCCAACAGCTTTACATAGCAATCAGCCTTACACAGAGGCTGAACAGCATGCACTTTTAACCCCACCCCGAGTGTTACCTCTGACGCTCTTCATCGTGTCTATGGCTGGCCACTTCAGCTCTGCCACCAGCCTCTGGATGGCCTTCTGAAATACGGTGTAGGTGTAGAACCCTGGAAGCTCACACCCTCTGTGTTTCTCGTTGTACTCCCTCACAACTTCCTGCACCTCTTTGTAAACTGGAAGGATGTGGACAAAACAAAATATTATGTGAACGATTCCAAATACCACACTATGAGCAAATATATTTTACAGGATTAGTACAGAAAGAAAGGTCTTTTCTTTAAGTGGCCCTATGATGGTAGCAAGGCATTTCCTACTTTCATAGGTACAGATAAATCTCACTCTGACTTTGAGGGGAAATTATATATATACTCTTTCCAATAAAAATACTGGAGACTTCCCTTTATTGATTATGCTTCTCAGAAATACAGTGCCCTCCACAATTATTGGCACCCCTGGTAAAGATGAGTAAAGCGGGTAATAAAAAATTCACCGTTTGGTGAATAACCTTAATCTCACACTGAAAAAATTAGGAAAAATCCAACCTTTAATTGAAGTAAATTTATCCTGAGAAAAAAAATCCCATATCAAGAAATTATTATTTTTAACAAAACCACGTGTGCCACAATTATTGGCACCCCTGCATTTAATACTTTGTACAACCTCCCTTTGCCAATAAAACAGCACTGAGTCTTCTCCTGTAACATCTAATAAGGTTGGAGAATACAAAGCAAGGAATCTGAGACCATTCTTCTTTACAGAATCTCTCCAGATCATCCAGAGTCCTAGGTCCTCTTGTGTGCACTCTCCTCTTCAGCTCAGCCCAGAGGTTTTCAATGAGGTTTAGGTCAGGGGACTGAGATGGCCATGGCAGAAGCTTGATTTTGTGTTCAGTTAACCATTTTTGTGTTGTTTTGGATCATTGTCCTGTTGGAAGATCCAACGACGACCCAGTTTTTGTTTCCTGGCAGACGCAGCCAGATTCAGAATACAAATTTCCTGGTATTTCATGGAGTTCATGATGCCATGTACCCTAACAAGGTTCCCAGGGCCTTTGGAGGAAAAGCAGCCCCACAACATCACGGAGCCTCCACCATACTTAACAGTGGGGATCAGGTTATTTTCAGTATAGCCATCCTTCTTTTTACGCCAAACCCACCTTGAGTGTTGGTTGCCGAAAAGCTCAATTTTCGTTTCATCTGACCATAGAACCAGGTTCCAGTCAAAGTTCCAGTAGCGTTTAGCACTCCATGCGCTTACGTTTATGGTGAAATGACAGGAAAGGCTTTTTTTCTGGCATGCCTTCCAAATAACTTGTTCGCATGGAGGTGACGTCTAATGGTAGTTTTGGAGACTTGATGACCCCAAGATGCTACTTTCCTCTGTAATTCTCCAACAGTGATCCTTGGGGATTTTTTTGCCTCTCTTACCATCCTCCTCACTGTGCGTGGGGGCAAAATAAACTTGGGTCCTCTTCCAGGCAAGTTTGTAACAGTTCCAGTTGCTTTGAACTTTTTAACTATTGCCCTTACGGTAGATATGGGCATTTTCAGGTGAGTAGCTATTTTTTTGTAGCCATTCCCTGACTTATGAAGCTCCCTCATTTCATTTGTGTGTTCTCTTATCTTTCCCATGTTGATGTATGAATAAGGGAATATGGCCTCTGTGTCACCTCATATTTATATCCCAGTGAAACAGGAAGTCATGGATTACAGCTTGAACGTTCCTAAACACTCTGATCAACTTTAAAAAGTAAAATATAAATGGAAAACATGCTTCAGTTACATTTTGTTCATGAGAATTTCTAGGGGTGCCAATATTTATGGCACACGTGGTTTTGTTAGAATTATTGTTTCTTGATGAGGGATTTTATTTTTCTCAGAATACATTTACTTCAATTTAAGGTTGGATTTCTTCTCATTTTTTCAGTGTGATATTAAGCCAATTCACCAAAAGGTGGAAACCCTTTTAACTCATCTTTACCAGGGGTGCCAATAATTGTGGAGGGCACTATATGTATTTCAGATCAACAAGTAGTATCTTTAGGCAATTGCTCACTTTGCAAAATGTTTAAGAGAAATTCTGTTAAATTCTATATTTCACGTCACAGCATGCAAGTTCCTTTATGCCAATTCTGTATTTTTTGACAGGGTTCATAGCTGAAATCCTGTTCACATGACAAAAATATTTCTGCAATGTAATGCCAAGACCAAGGACGTTGGGAAGGCCAAATCTGTCATTCTAAATGAGTAATGAACTCCATACATTTTCCTTTTCCTTTTGCGCCATCCAGCCATTCCTTCCAATTTTTAAATTCAGATCGCAGCTGGATGAACAGGTTCTCTTTGTTGACAACCTCCCCTGAGCACAGTTGGTTTATCTCTGCGTTGAACTGGGTTATTGTCTGTGGGCCAAAGAGACAGGTACATCAAATCAAATAATACACAGCACAAAATTTCCAAAATTATGACTGGTCAAAATCTAAAATCCGTTTCTAAAATCTGATTCTCAGCTCCCTTTTCCCTGTGGCCAGCAGCCTTACCTCCATGTACCCTGCTCTTTCCGAATAGCTGAGGCTAAGCAATTGTGGGCTTGGTTAGTACTTGGTTAGGAGACCTCCAAGGAAAACAAAGTTGCTGCTGGAAGTGGTGTTGGCGCGCCAGTAGCAGGTGATATTCCCTTTGCTCAAAGAAACCCCAATGCACCAGTGCAGTGATGGGGACACAATGTCATTCGGATGAGACATTAAACCAATGTCCTGACTGACTGTGGTCATCAAATATCCCAGGACAGTTATCGCAAAGAGTAGGAGGTTCCCCGATATCCTGGCTAAATTCCCAACCTGGCTCTCTCAACCTGCCACCTAATCATCCCCTCATTTAATTGGTTAAAAATTGTTCTCTCCCTCTCTACCTCTCCCTCTGTAAGGGGGAGTGTAAGGTTCGGAGAACCAAACGCCACAACCAAGAAATCTGAAAGCGCCTTTTGTGAGAAATACATCACTAAGCGGACAGCTCCGCAGTAACGGGAGAAATGAAACAAAATAATGGGAATCAAAACCTCCCGGCGTAAGCCAACACAAAACAACCCCAAAAGAGGGCAAACTCGGCGATCGCGAGTAGTAAACAACAAAAGAACATCACGCACTCACACAAGAGGCATATAACAAGAGGTCAGAGAAAAACAAAAGAAAGCCTGTGTAACAAGGGCGAAAGAAATGAAATAGAAAAATAACCTGTTACCTACAGCTCTAGGTGTGAAGGAGCTGAACAAAAGGTAACAGGTAGAGGAATATAAAAGGATAAAGAGAGAAAAGGACACAGAAAGACTAAATAAATCTTTAACCGGACTACCTACGTTTCTGACGAGTAACAACCAGAAACATAGAGACCGCTATCCTTTACCTTACCGACTCCGATAGTCAAAAAGCAAAGACAATATCGAAACGTCGGAAATGCAGAAGTCCTGGGCTATTTATAACCGGCAGGAAATCCAAAACAGGTGAAAGGAATAATTGCAGGGCGAGATTCAAAGACCGAAACGGAGGCGGAGAAATCTCATAGATTGCCCCGATGTCGTGAAACGAAAGCACGACCGCAGAAACAACAGCAGGCTGCCAGAAACCATGACACCCTCTCCACCTCAGCTGATGTGTGGTTAGCGTTGTGGCACAAAATGGCTGCTGTGCATCACCCAGGTGGGTGCGACATATTGGTGGCTCTAAACTTTTTAAATTTCAATGACAAAAAAACCGAGGTCATTGTGTTCGGACCAAGCGGGCCTGGTACCTCACCTCCAGACATGGGCCCCCTTGACTCATGTGTCAAACCCATAGTTACCAACCTGGGGGTGAAAATAGACAGTGAGCTTAAAATGGACAAACAGATTAACTCTGTGGTTAGGTCCAGCTTCTTCCAGCTGAAGCAACTCTCCAAAGTCAAGCCTCTTCTCTCTTTTAAGGACTTTGAGAGAGTTATGCATGCCTTTGTGACAACACGGCTGGATTATTGTAACGCGCTTTACGTTGGCGTTGGCCAGGCCTCGCTGTCGCGTCTTCAGCTGGTCCAAAATGCTGCTGCTCGGCTGTTGACAGGGACACGCAGACGGGAGCACATCACTCCTGTCCTTGCCTCCCTTCATTGGCTGCCTGTGCAGTCTAGGATACATTTTAAGATCTTGTTGTTCACTTATAAAGCAATGAATGGTCTGGCCCCACCCTACCTCACCGAGATCCTGCACCCCTACACCCCATTACGGTCTCTGAGGTCTGTTGACCAGTCCCTCCTTGTTGTCCCCAAATCCAGGCTAAAGAACAGGGGGGACCGTGCGTTTGCGGTTATAGCCCCCAAACTCTGGAATGAGTTGCCCCCCCACATTAGGCTGGCCCCAACGCTCCCAATGTTTAAATCCCACCTAAAAACACATCTGTTCTTCCTAGCATTTTAAAAAATTTACAGTCTGCTGTCGTAATCTGTTTGTAGTTCTGTGTGCATTGTATTGTGATTATTAGTCTGTGTTTTCTATGTGTGTGTGCATCGTATTGTGATTAGCTTATGTGGTTTTTACTGTATTTATTGAATTGTGAAGCACTTTGGTCAACTTTGTTGTTTTTAAACGTGCTATATAAATAAATAAATGAAAAATGAATGAATTGGTGGTGGCTGAGGTGAGTTTCCCCCTCATCACTGGAAAGTGCTTTGAGTGTGAGAGTGCTATATAAATGCAAGGTATTATTTTTATCATTATTATTTCACTGTTGACAGTTGTGTGTCATGTTTTTAGTGTTTGTTCTTTGCACTTGTATTTATATTTGGTTCTGTCACTTGTTCTGTATAATGGCAACTACCAATACTCCTGGGCTCCAAGCCCCCAAAATCCATCTGCATGTTACATTTCTTTATACAGTGCCCTCCATAATCTGCACTTTAAGCACAATTCACATGTGGTTAACCACATGTGAATTGTGCTTATGAAAAATGCACAGGGTGTATTTTCTGAGGGGTGGCAGTTTGTATGATAAAGAGTGAGGGTGAAGTGTGTCAATTTGTGTGCATGTGCATACATGTGTGTGTAGACGGAGGTGGCGTGAAGCATGTGCGCATGTGTGCGAGCAGGTAGAGGAGGTATTCGGATATTTGTGTGTGCGCGCATATGTGTGTGTTTGTGCGTGCGTGCGCGTCGGCAGGCAGAGGGAGAATGAGATATGTGGAGACTTGCATCGATGAGGTAGATCTTTCTCCTCTGGGGCTCCAGAGGGGGCCCAGCCTCACACAGAGTCAGCACCTTCTTAGTGTCCCACAGCTGCTTAGTAATTTCCTCGCATATGAGAGGAAGGGATTTCTGGAAAACAAAAACACCAGTCAGACAGTAACACTTGCTCTTGCAGTACACATGCACTGTTAACCCCTTCACACAGACCCCCTAGTGGCCATGGCACCGGCGCTAATAGATTGGTCAACTCAAACATTCATTGCTCCTGCAACCAAAGTATGAGTGGAAACTACAAACCCCATGTTCTAGCTTTATTAGTACACAATTTGTGACAACTCTGCTGAATACAGAGTTTCTAAGTGCCACTATTGTCACATAGCTTGTCCATTTAACAAGCAACCCCCCACCCAGTCTCACCTTCAACTATACCTACCCATGTGTGACACAGTGGACAATAGCATGAGAAAATATATTTTCACCACCAAAAATTAGTTTTACGCATAGAGATGTCCTTTTCAAGATTCACTGGTCATTTATTGTCTTGGACAATCCATTTCAGAAATACACACCCCTTTATAATGCTAGTACACCTTCTAAAGCCCACACACATAAAACCCTGCATGCTGTTCAAACCTGCCTCATGCATCCCAGTTCATTCTGGTTTCATTGACAACTCTTTCATCCAGTATAGGACATTATAACCTTCATAACCGTGTTTGCAATGTCTTATTGGATTATTTGAACCATAAATTACAGCCAGGCATAATAGCATTTCTAGTTTTATTAGTTTCGTTTTACGCAAACAACTTAGAATGTACATTAGCTCGCCGAGGCGTCATTGTTCTTTTCCCGCTAAAATTTCCCAAGTATGTTTGATTAAGAAAGTATGCTGTATCTGCACCTTTCTTAACATTACCAGCATTATCCTTTTACCGCTGGCCTCTGGATGCTTTTTAGCTATAGCAATCAGCATGCTTCTTTTCCACACTCTACATTAAATGAGGGCAGATATTCAATGCAATAATGACAATAATCGGCCACTGGTCTGACCGGGACAGTGAGCTCTGGAGTTTCAGGCCACCGTTAATATTTTTTACAGCCAGCCTTGGATTGACATGCCAAAAACATGTCAACGCTAGCTCATACAGGGCGTGCGCAGTGGGCATGTCAATGTCAAAATTTTGTCACATGCACCACAGCGCCACCAAGTGGCCTATCACCACCAAATTCGGTGAGGGCTTGTCGGATGATATATTCTAATTCTGTGCTAAGTTTAATAAGAATCAGCCCAGCGGTTAAGGAAAAACACAGAAAAGTAATAGAAGAATAGAAAATGGCGGCCAATTCAAGATGACGCCAAGACATGGAGGACATATCTATGTTCCAAATCAGGGCTTTTGTCAGTGAAGCAAGTTTGAAAACTCTGCAAAGCAACAGTGATTTTTAGTGAATTCTTAAATATGTTTTTATATTTGAATCTCTATAGCGCCACCACGTGGATCGATTGGGTTAAAACTGCAGTGCTGACGTCTTGATGTCACTCTTAAAAGACCCAGCTATTTAGGGGGTGCTCTGTTTAAGGCTTTATAACACACTCCAGGTGTGAGCATCACAGAAACTTGGTAAATGGCTTAAATTAAACATGATAGATGTACCATTTACAATACGAACTATAGATTTGTTTATTTTCATAATTTAAGTAAAAATCAAGTGCCACAAATGCAAAGAAACTTTGTAGAAATGCAAAAAATAGTTTTTCTTTAGTTTGCAACGAAATACTGAGAGCTACATACTGTATGTGAAACAGGTAAATCTCCACATTTCCTGGATCATAAACTCCTGGATCATAAACATAAAATGTCCACAAGTGTGTAAAATCTGAGGATGATATGCAGAATTACTAAAGGTCTATGATGCAAAATATAGGCAGTGTACCCTGTTGTCTATTAGTGTCTCCAAATCTATCCAAATGGTTAATTGTGCACTGCTCTAAATAAAAAAAATAATGATATATTTAACTACAAATCAAGAGTTTTGGCTCATAAAACTCACTTTTGCATCATTGTCATGTGGGAATTATGGTATAATGTGGTATAATGAGACAATAATTTCACATGTTTATTATGCATTTGAGTGAGCAGGGCTTTTCACAGCTTTTTGGCGGCAAGATTTTGCTCAACTGAGACATTCGAATGGAGTATTCATCCAGACCATGGTATTTTTTTTCCTAATTCACAGTTTCAGCAAGTTTAGCAATTACCAAAATTAAAATATATTTGAAAACAGTTAACACTTGTGTTTTAGTTACGGCTTGGCGGGGCATGCCCCATACCTATACAGCACCGAGAGTTTGGCACTTTTCAGGGTTTCCTACAGAAGTAACCACAATTACCATAGACTCTCAGCCCTTAAAAACATTAACTTCTGTATGTTCTGACCTCATGTAACCACACAGCATTCAGATACAACTTCACACATCCACACAATAAAGCCCCAAACTTGGGTTATTTTGCCGTTTTTCTCCTTCTTCTTCCTATTTTACCTGCCAAACTGCCTGCCTCCGTCACAATGTTATCCGGGAGAATTATTCTTTGAGGGTCTGGTCCATATACCCGCTCATCAAGCTTATCGCCCAATAATAACGCTTCATAGTAATGTTTTTTAATGTCAATATAGCTAATGGATTCACTCTTTCCAAGAAGCTACTCAGCCTAATGGTCAGAGTTGCTGTCTCTGACATAGAGGATTGTGGGTTTGAGCCCAGCAGGGCACATGCTTGTTTTCCACAAAAACAATGTGCAACTGTTAAGTACCTTTCATTTATTACACTGTTATTATTTTCACATTAACACATTAACGTATTTTTATTGCAAAGGCAAAAGAGGTTTCCAATATTAACTGTTCAATGTTTCACTTGTATTTCACTCGCACTATATCACACCCTCCCCAAACCCTCGCTCTTGTCTGGTTTGGGGAGGGTGTTACGCTCTGCTCTTGCGGTCAGAACCTCAACGTACCCTTGCCTCGGCCAACATTTCTTTATTCATTAATTTTTTCACTTCAGCTCTGTTCACTTTATCCTTTTCACACATAACACAAGGTCACCATAAAATTAACTACTAGGAAAATTAAGAATTTACGATAATAGCCTACATTAAGAATTGAGGATAGCCTCTTTTAAGCTGCAAGCCTTTAAGAGATCTGATTTATAAACCGCCAATTCCCCAAACCGATCTGATTCATGGTTAGTCTGTTTTAAAAAAAAGAAAAATAGCCTCCGAATGTGGCTCTAGTCTACGCTACTCTGCTGATAATGTAGCTTGTAATTATAATAATAATAATAAGAAGAAGAAGAAGACTAGTCTCTGGTATGTACTTTCTTAGTGTCATGGTTTCAACCCTGTTTCCCCATGCGGTCGTTTTCCTCGGTGGCCACGCGAGGGCGCTGCCCTTTTGGTAGATGCTTGCTCCGCCCTGCTGAGTTGGCGGAGCTTCTGTTAAAGCATTTACACCTGTTCATAGTGTCCTGAGAGTTATATAAGCCTTCCGTCTCCTTCGTTCGGGGCTTCGACATTGATTGTTAATTGTTTGTACTGTGGTGTATTGTTGGCTGTGAGTTCTCGTACCGTTTTTGGCTACTCGCCTATTGTTAACGTCTCTTAGTTGAGGCAGGGCTTATTTCTTGCTGGCTTGGTGGTTGGTTATCTCGTAGGAGTTTGGGACCGTTAATCTCTGCTCTATTTTGCCTTTATTTGTGCGTTTCCTCCGTGTATGGAGTTTTGGGCGATTTTGTTCAGAACAGTAGTTCTGCTCGCCTTTCGGCACATGTCTTCCCATTGGGAGATCAGGCGTTTCGCTTCTACTTAGTTATTAGCTCGTAGAAGTATAGAGTAGCAGCTCTTTGTTCCATTTTCGCCTGTTTGGTTTTCTTACTTAGAGACCTGGCGTTTTGCTTCTACTCAATTCCGTTTTACTGTGAGCCAGTAAGTAGCTTCGGTACCTTTATTCCCTGTTGTCTCCTTCTCGTGGACTACGTTCCCCTTTGTTGTGACTCAGGGTTTTTATTTATATTGAGGCTGTCGTGCTATTTTGCGTAGGTCTTTTGTTGCAGCCGTCCTGTACGTCCTTTTTACCTGCGGGACGATTTTGTTTGGAACTGTTGTTCTGTTTCGTTCTCCGGGTGTGTCTCTTTATATGGAGCTTGGGCGTTGTTGTGGACGTGTTTGTGTGTGACTGCGCGTGTCTTTATATAGCATCGGAACGTTAGCTCTCTGTTCCATTTCGCCTCGTTTCATTTATTCGTTTATTGAGAGGCTAGGGCGGTTGTTCCATTTTAGCTTGCGTTAGTCTGTGCATAGTAAAGTTATGGGACGACGGTGCTCCGTTCGGCTCACCTGTAAAATGTTTCTCTCTCCTGGGAGATCGGGTGTTTACCCTCTTGGTTTTATGCATTGGACTGCGAGCCTTTTATATCGCCATGGAACGTTAAATCTCTGTTCCATTTCGCCTCGTTTTCATTCATTCCTTTACTGAGAGGCTAGGGCGGTTGTTCCAATTTAAGCTTGCGTTAGTCTGTGGATAATAAAGTTATGGGACGACGGTGCTTTGTCGGCTCACCTGTAAAATGTTTCTCTCTCCTGGGAGATCGGGTGTTTACCCTCTTGGTTTAATACATTTGACTGCGAGCCTATTTATCTCGCCATGGGAACGTTAAATCTCTGTTCCTGTTCGCCTCGTTACATTTCCTTATCATAGAGAGGCAGGGCGCTTATTCTCTATTAATCTCGCGTTGGTCTAGCCGGTAAATGTCCGGCACTGCCTGTCCTGTTCGTTCCTTTCGGTGCCTTTCTCCTTGCATGGAGTTTTGACGATTTTGTACGGAACTGCTGTTCTGGTTCGTTTTTTAGGTGCATGTCTTCCTATAGGGAAGCTTGGGCGATGCTGTGGACACGTTTGTGTTTGACCGCGAGTTTGAGAGTAGCCTGGGAACGTTGGATCTGTTCCTTTCGCCTCCTCTCTTACCATCGTATTATTTTGCGGTGTTTGTTTATTGTTTTATGTTTGCCTTTACGCTACTCGCCCGTTCTGATTTGTCTCGTTGCCGAGACAGGGCGCGTATTATGTCTGGCTGTTCAGATTCCTGTCCTTGCGCTCTACTTAGCGTTTGACAGTTAGCCGGTTAGTAGCGTCTGTGGTGTGTTCGTTGTTTCCTTGTCTTGTCTCCTCCCTTATCTGCGGGTATCCCGCCTTAGTGGCCTAAGGGCTTTAAGAATCCCCTTGCTGCGTTTGGCTCCTCCCTCCTCACACGTCACGCCCCTTTACACTTAGTACTATGTATTGTTTTCTTTCTGGCTAAGATTCCTGGGAAATATGCGTTCTCCAATTAAGCTTGTTCGCCAACGTTACTTCCTGCTTCTCGTCAAGAAGCAGATACAAGCTAGGCTACTACGAAGCGAATCAACATGCATTATAGCCTACATTCATTGCACTACAGAAAACTCAACTAAACCTAGCTGTCTGGTACCAAAACATTTCCCGCAGGTAACGTTCTACACTACCGGAAAAAAACTCTGCTGTGCAGAAACTCACTAGCTCGCTCGCTAGCTCGTAGCCCACACATGGAAGGTTGGATTTACGCATCCGGCAATCCAGTGTTGAATAGCCTAACGTTAAATGTATTTCATAGAATACTAATAGCCCTATTTTAAAACTGTATTTCCATATTTTACTGATGCAAACTATTTAGGCTGTACTAGCTATTTAGGCTGTATGTCTTTCAGCTAGAATGTGTTTGCGTCTAGCCCGTTGTGCATACATGTCTCCATATAGACTTGGTTCATTAATTTACATGCTTCTTCATGATCCATAGCTCAGGTGGTGCTGTTCATTGTATTTCATTACACATTAAATACTGCTCATCTACAAACTCTTTTAATGTAATTGTGTGCTGTCTGTAATAGGATAACTGTTCTCATTCTTGTCAATAGAGGGCGTTATGGTTAAGCGAATGTCTGCATACATTTCTTTGGAATGCATGTCTCTCTCCGTGTTTATCTTCATGCATTATTTATCATTAGTTAGCTATAAAAAATAATTGATATCAGATCAAAAACATCTACGACGTAAAAAAAGCCAAGTTATTCACGCATAGCCTACAGAGCGCTGTCTTTAAGTCCTTAATTTCAACTTGCAAAAACTAGGCCTGCCTTTAAAAGTCTTGATATCAAAATGTGGCCAAGTTACAACTAACAATATTGCCTATCGTAGCTCACACTAAATAAACTAGCTCTATTCCAAAGCAATGCTATCCAAACTTTCCTAAATTATTTAATGCAACTTGGCCCTGTGTTTCTTCATCTTACCATCTCAAGAGAATGTGGTCAATGAAACTGTATGTGCCACATCAAACTGCAAAATGAAAATAATTTATAGTGGAAATACTCTGATTCAGATGTGTTGCACTTTAAAAATTAAACAGAAAAATTACTACACTACACATAGGGCATGTTTGAACAATTGTCTGCATCCACTGCTTTGGGTCTATGAAAAGCACAGAATGAATAAAATGTATTATTATTATCATTATTATAATTATTATTATGTATTTATTGATTTATTTATTTGGATTTCTATCAAAACCTGTGTAGTCCTACAGAGCAGATATCCTTGTGTTCACAAAATTCCATTTGCAAATATCATAAATACTATTATGTTAAGAAAATTGGTAGTATTACTTATTTGCCACCATCTGACCCACAAACATGTCTGGATACGTTTGTAAAAATGCTTTATGTACGCTATTTTCTTGGTAAAAATGGTAACCATATCCTTTCTGGAGTGTAATTATTCGTGAACTGTTAAAAACATTAATTGAAATCATATGTTGTTCCATGAGGCCCAATCTCTTCATATGCTAAGATGAAGAAACACAGGGCCAAGTTGCATTAAATAATTTAGGAAAGTTTGGACAGCATTGCTTTGGAATAGAGCTAGTTTATTTAGTGTGAGCTACAATAGGCAATATTGTTAGTTGTAACTTGGCCACATTTTTATATCAATACTTTTAAAGGCAGGCCTAGTTTTTGCAAGTTGGAATTAAGGACTTATAGACAGCGTTCTGTAGGCTATGCGTGAACTTTTTTTTTACGTCGGAGACGTTTTTGTTCAGATAATGTTTTATAAGGCAAGGTGTAGGCTTGTATGTTGTATAATGGGGAATTTAAAATAAAAAAATCCCCTTTCTCCTTTCACAATGAAAAATTATGAGTTTCCTTCAATTTTTACAGTTCTCAATTTTCCTTCCTTCCTTTTAATGTCATGTCTTATCGTGTTATGTGTCATGTCGTGTTACTCACTACTCATGTTGCTTGTTTTTGTTTTCCCTCCAGCTTTAAATGCATTTTCTTTTAATGACACTTTTTCTGTTGTATTCCTGCAGTGAATTGCACTACGTTACCAGTGACAATAATACATCCAAAGATAGTCGGCAAGAACTGCAATGAAGGTCGGAAAAAAACCCATCATACACTGGGGTTCTCCAGGACCCATGTTGGGAATCCCAAGACTGAGATCAATCGAGACCAAGTCTCATTGTTAAATGCATCAGAGTGGATTAAACACTTAATGCTGTGAAGTATATTGCCAGGTTGAATGGTGAAGCTCACCTTGATGTGTTCCACCAGGTTGTGGGTCAGTTTTGTGGCAAGACACTGCATGGTGGCTTTCTTCTCATCCGGAAGGCCACTGTGAAAAGAATGATAGTTACAGTTACCAAACTGAAACGCATGATGCAGTACTGTTGACAGTTAGTACATTTTTATCCTTACTTTAACAAAACTCAAATACCTGGTGCAAGCTTTAACAGCCACAATGATTTACCTATCAAAATTTCCCACTCAAAAACATGTGGTGGCATCCTCTCCTCTTTCTCTGGTGACATGACATCTTCACCTCTATCTACTGTGAAAACTACCAGAAATCCACAGGGACACGCTGTTTACCTTAGCACAGTAGGGTTTCTAAGCATGGCCACTGTAACCCTCTTGTAGATGTACTTACATTGCGCTAAGTGGATGAATGCAATATAATCGATGTGCCTATAATTCTTCTGCCATACCTGAAGTACTTATGCTGCTGAAAGAAATCTCTTTCTATTTTGATGGCATCAGACAGAGGGATCCCATCATCAATCTGCTTCTGGCCACGGCACTTCACAATGATGTAGCCCTTGCTGAGTGGGATCACTTGGTTTTGAACAATTTCAAGAACATTCTTCTCTGTCCCTCTATCAATCAGGTCTGGCTTGGTCAGAATGGCTTTTCAGAGAAACACACATCAGTATGACTTAATTTTCTCATTAGTATTTGATATTTACCTGAAATTAATCAACAACAGCTTTAAGACACTATCAGGCATAGTACAGGAGACCCTGGCCCTTTCACTGTGGTGATAGAGACTCACATGACTGGAAATACTGTAATATACTTATAATGAAGACCAAATAGTTCAACTAGTTCATCTTGATTAACTACTTAATTTGGGTGATTTTTGAACTTAGCCAAATTTAATTGCGGATAAAAAGTCTGAAATGTAATTACGAGCCAAAATGAGCAACTGATGACCATTTTGACTGATTCCAGGCCAATATTTTAAAATAAAATATTTAATAATCATGCAATAAACAGGTTGTTAATATAATTTTTTTTAAGCAGTGTTCTGTGGCCAGAAAAAGTAAAGTGAAGCATGAATAAGCAAGGACACACAAATCTGCAAACGGTAAGGTGGTTCTGCATATGGACAAAACAATCTTCCTGCTTTTCTTACCCAGAGTCCTTTTCCCCTCAGGATCAACTTGCTGTGCCATCTTCAAAGCTTCCGTTGTTGCTATGTCGACATTACATGCAACCACAACTAACACAATGGTTTCAGTCTTCTGAATAAAATGCAGGATGAGTCTTTTGATCTGAAATGACAAAATAATATATGCAGTAAGCAAAAATGCAGTTAGCATTTTTATTTTTAGCCTGAAATGTGAATAAAGGCCATTTTATGCAATACTAATGAGCGGCATTAATGTTTTGGAACCATTAATTAAAATTTTGCAGCAATTTCTGTATAGCCCTAAGACTTTGTGCATCCCCATTTATCATATTTTAGAAATATTGCAAGTAATTATTTCACTTTTGAATTTTTTATGTTATTTTGTTTTGTTCTGTTTTTTTTTGGGGGGGTGGGGGGGGGGGGGGTGGTATGTTCCTTTTATCATGCCTTTTATATATAGATATGGTGTGCCCTCCATAATATTTGGGACAAAGACATTTTGTTCTTGATTTGGCTCTGTACTCCACAATTTTAGATTTCTAAATATAGACCTATTGATTAAAATATAAAGAATTTGCACTTTAACTACATGTGTACACATGTAGTTAAAGTGCAGATTCTTGTGCAGATTCTTTTTATAAACCCCCCACCAACAGTTCCTTTTGGCCTCTACCGTTTGCTTATTCCATCACTCTGATACAAGTGAATCTTGGTCTCATCTGTCCACAAGACCTTTTTACAGACCTCTGAAGGCTCTTTTAAGTACTTCTTAGCAAACTGTAGCCTGGTGATCCTGTTTTGCAGCCTAGTGGTTTGAATCTTGCAGTGTAGCCTCTGTAGTTATGTTTGTAATGTCTTCTGCGGAAAATGGTCACTGACACATCCACGCCTACCTCATGAAGAGTGTTTCTCCATCTGTCAGACAGGTATGTTGGGGTTTTTTCTTTAGTATAGTGAGAATTCTTCAGTCATCCACTGAAGAATCAATAGCTGATTTTGGTAAGCATAAGATTTGGCTTATGTCTTTGACTGTAGTTTTATTATTTCTCAGCCTCATAATGGCTTCCCTGACTTTAATTGGCACAACTTTGCTCCTCATGTTGGCAAACACCAATAACCCACTCCAAAGGTAATAAAAAGCCTAATATCAAAACTAGATGCTGAAAGCTTTCTTATACCTGCACTCTTGAACACTCCTGACTAATCAGGAACTGTAAAGCCATCCCAAACATTATGGTGCCCTGAAATGGGGGCTATGTATAAAAAGTGCTGTAATGTATACATGGTGAAAACAAAATGTATTAAAAAAATACCCTTAAACGTTGAGAAACTGCACTTTAACCACATGTAAATTGTTTGATTAAAAATCAAAAATTGTGGAGTACAGAGCCAAATCAAGAAGAAATATGGAGAAATATACTGTTACTGTTATTTATAGGCTACGGTAAAGTTCTGGCAATCCAGTTGCCAGTATATTACTGTAAAATTACTGTAATTTTTTTTACAGCGCATCTTTGTGCACAAATATGGGGCATATCGGGTGCAGGCCTTCATTAGCATAAAATGTTTTTTTTTTTTAATCGATAAGCCTATATTTAAGCAAACAAAAGATGATCAAATATTTGGCTTCCTCCTCGCAGTCTCTTCTTGGTTTAGATTTGGCACTAGTGTTGTGTTGTTCGTGTCGTGAACGATTTGTTCTTTTTGTCATGGTTTATGACCTTTTTTCCCTTGCGGTCGTGTTCCTCGGTCGACACACGTGGGCGCTGCTCCGTTAGTGGAGTTTTGGCTCCATCTCGTCTTTTCGCGGAGAAGTTTCGTTCAGCATTCACAGGTGTGCGTGTTTTCCGGTGAGCTATTTAAGCCCATGTTCCCTTCGTTCTGGGCTTCGATATTGATTGTCTGGCATTATTTGTGCTGTTCTGTGTGCGGTATTTTGCCCCTTTAAAGTTTTAGCCAGTATGATTAGGTCTAGGGTTTTAAGGAGACCGTTTTGCTCCGTTGTGCTTTATTGGAGTTTTGCGGGACTTGCCTTTATGCTTTGAGCTTTCAGATCTTTTGCCCTTTTCTGTCTCTTTCTTCTCTCTCTGTCTGCTGTCTTCCGTGAAAGCGAGAGGAGTCTTTGTTTGATTGTATTTGTATGGTAGTTTCTTACTAAGAGACAGGGCGTTTTATCATACTGACTTTAGGGCTTTATTTATTCTTAGAGGCAGGGCACGTATTTTCGATTGAGCTTGCGTTAGTCTGTTAGCCGGTACACCCTTTGGTACATGTCATCCCATAGGGAGACCGGGCGATGTTGTGGACATGTTTGCGTGTGACTGCGAGTCTCTGAAAGTAGCCTTGGAACGTTAGTTCTCTGTTCCACTCGCCTCGTTACATTCTCCTTTATTGAGAGGCTAGGGCGTGTATTTTCTACTAAGCTTGTGTTGGTCATGTTTGCTAGTAAAGTTATGGGACGACGGTGATCTGTCGGCTCGCCTGTAAAATGTTTCTCTCTCCTGGGAGATCGGGCGTTTACCCCTTAACCTTTTCTGGAGTAATGCGGGACTTACCTATGTGGATGTAGTCATTAGGATAGGACTCTTCCTCCGTGGCGTACTTGCCTAGGTGGATATAGTTATCCGGACTCTTCCCCTCCTGGCGTACGTGCCTATGTGCATGTAGTTATCCGGACTCTTCTCCCCCCTGGCGTACTTGCCTATGTGGATGTAGTTATTAGCACTCTTCTCCCCTGGCTCTTGTCTGTTCCTGCTTCCTAGTCTTTGTATGTGACTGCGAGCCTATGAAAGTAGCCATGGAATGTTATATCTGTTCCTTCGCCTCCTCTTATACTAATTCGTATTCGTTTGCAGTGTTTGTTGGCTGTGTGTTTTGTTTGTGCCATTGTGCTACTCGCCTGTTATTATGCGTCTCGTTACCGAGGCAGGGCGTTTATTAATTCTGGCTCTTTCGTTAGTCACTTAGCTCGTAGAAGTATGGGAGCCCTGTGCTTTGTTCCATTCGCCTTGTTTGGTTTTCTCACTGAAAAAACCCGGCGTTTGTGCTTCTACTCATTGGCGTGTGACAGTGAGCTGGTTAGTAGCTTCGGTACGTTTTTGGTGTGTGTTATTTGTGCCATTATGCTACTTGCCTGTTCTTATGTGTCTCGTTACCGAGACAGGGCGTTTGTTATTTCTGGCTCGTTCTTTATTCACTTAGCTCGTAGAAGTATGGGAGCCTAGTGCTTTGTTCCATTCGCCTTGTTTGGTTTTCTTACTGAAAAACCTGGCGTTTGCGCTTCTACTCATTAGTGTGTGACAGTGAGCCGGTTAGTAGCCTTGGTATGTGTGTTTCCCTGTCTTGTCTCCTTCCCTTAACTACGGGGTTTCCCGTCCTAGTGGCCTAGTGCTTAAAGAATCCCCTTGCTGCGTTTGGCTCCTCCTACCTCACACGCCGCATTACACTTCTTAACAATTTTTTTTGGTCAACGAAAGGAAGTGACTCACCTGCATGTAAGGATTTGTTCCTTTGGCTCCACTCTCAGTTGCGACCTTGTCATTTGCTGAAGCTACTCTGATTTAACTATTTTCACCATTGGGTAAAATGTATGAAAGCATACTGTGCCAAAATTCAAATGAAAATGCAAATCGGCGATTGCATTTCATTTACATTGGATGTGCACAAAAACCATGACATAATTCAAATGAAAATGCAAAAGGCCACTTTGCATTTTCATTTTCAAGTTAATGTATGCACTTTATCTGACAATTTTAAAAATTCTAAAATAATACACTCACCTGATCTCCTATGTCCTCTGGCTGATTCTTTACAGGAACTCTGGCAATCCCAGGAAGGTCAATCAGGGTGAGATCACACACATCAGGAGAGCTGACCTCCAAAGTGATCAACTTGTTACAGATCCCCACCCCTTTCCCAGCCAGCTTGTCCTGCGCTGTGAACAAAGGTGGGAAAGTGTCATATATTTAGCTGCGTTTCCAAAATGTTGGTCAGGACACACGGCCGCATCATAGGAGGGGTCAAGGTGCATTGCAAGAAGGTAAATGTACTTAATAACTTGCCAATGACTGCACACCACTTGTTACTTGCATTGCACAAGTTGTAGTGTACAAGTGGAACTTTGCAGCATGCGCAGTGTGGGAACTTTGGTTTAATAATTTGTGACCTTACATATTACTAGGGCCAGCTCAATTACTAGGGTCATCTCAATTTTGTCATGGTTATTAGCAGCCTTTTCGGTTTCGCCGTTTGGTTTTCCTTTTGGGGTCGTCGGGACGCTCTTTCTGATTTCTTCTGCCTCCGTCCCGGTGTTTGTATCTGGCCCAGAAATTATTCCTTGCACCTGTTTCGGGTTTCCTGCCAGTTATAAATAGCTCAGGACTTCTGCATTTCCGACACTTCGATATTGTCTTTGATATGTTGACAACGAAGTCGGTAAGGTATAGGAAATTCAGTCGCTGCATTACTGGTTCGTACGAATAAGAAACGTAGCAAGTCCGGTTAGAGAATTAGGATGAGATTGTTTTTTTCTTTTATTTCCAATCTTTCTCTTTATCCTTATTCTTGTTACCTGTTACCTTTTGTTTCAGCTCTTTCAACACAAGAGCTCTGGATAACAGGTTTTTCTTTTCTGTTCTTCACTTCAATGTTTCTTTTCCTTCACTCGTTTTATTGAGTTTTTGCTTTGTTTCTCTACCTCCGGTTACGCCTAATGATTTAGTGCGTGAGGTTCTTTTGTTATTCATTCTCGCTGTTTATCGGGACTCGCCTCCTTTTGAGGTTGCTTTGATTTGGCTTGTGCTCGGGAAGTTTTGCTCCCGTTCTTTTGTTTTCCTCTCCTCGCGGCTACTTCCGTGTTTTGTGGCGTATCTTTCTAGATACGCTTTTAGAATCCTTACCGGTCGCGTCTGGTTCTCCGAACCTTAACACAACCCTCACAGAATATCGAAGTCACTATAGAAGGGCCAGCGACTTCTAAGGAAGCACATAAAGCACTGCCTAGCCAGGGCGCTATAGGAGTTACCTCTGAGGAGCCTATCCTTACTCTGCAATTACAACAAAGTCAGTTGATGGAACAACTGCAGAGCCAGGGAGAATGCCTGCAAAAAATAACTGAGAGTCTTTATAGACTTTCTGTGGCAGTCAATCCTCCTCCAGTAGCACAAGCACAAACACCTCCCATACCCACGCCACGTGCTATTAAGGAGCCCAAACTCCAATTACCGCCACGTTATGTGGGGAACCGGGAAAATGCCGCCCATTCCTCACACAGTGCCTCATTTCTTTCCAAGCTCAACCCTCCTGTTTTACTACTTGAGAATCCCGCATAGCCTGTGGCTAGATGCTCCAGCACACCCCGATAGGCTGTCCACTGCACTTCATGACTTCATGATTGAGTTACAATCATTGTGGAAACCTCCTGGAACTTTTGCACCCCCCAGGGCCCAGATGGCCAATCTGGCCAGTGCTGCGTCCTATGGGGTGGCTGTTCTTCCTCAGGTAATGGACCTACAGTTGACCCCCAACAGTCAGAGACTGAGGAGGAGTACTCAGGCCCCCAGCATGCAGTATGTTTGAAAATCGTCCTCTCGCGATCGTATAGTTCTTGGCCTTTAGTGTGGCTTTTTTTATACTCCCCCTCATGAAGCCAGACTCCACTCACTGTGCCCTGTCTGAGCCCTGCGGTCTTACGAAAATACTTTTTATTTCTCTTTTTATTTGTTATTGAGGGCCTATGCAGGGCCAGCACGACTAAACGGCGTTTGGCCCACTGGATCGTAGATGCGATTTCCATGACCTGCAGCAGTGCCAGGGTGCTCCATCCCACTGGTGCGCTGGCTCACTCCATTCAGGGTGTAGCTGCCTCGTGGGCCTTATTTTATACCGCTTTCTGACAACTGTGCTACAGCTGTCTGGGCTTCATCCCTCACGTCACCAGGGTTTATTGCCTGGATGTGGTGTCGCCCAAATCGATTGCCTCCTCCGTCCGCAGGGCAGCGGAGCAATCTTGAGTATGACTTGCGTTGCCATTTTACGGTGTTTTTATAACCAGTGGGTATTTGCACTTTAGATTTGCTTCTTCCAAAGAACAAGCATCTAATAAAGTGAATATATTTGTACCGTATGGTTGTGTCATGTCGTGTTATGCCACTACATCCCCCACATGACTTGATATTTGGTATACTGTTGACCCACACCGTGGCGTGTTGACCATTATGAAATAGAACGAATGGTTACGTAGGTAATCTTGATTCTATGAATAAGGTCAACACACCACCCAGCATGGTCATGCGGGGAAGACGATAACTTTATATCTATTTTGCATTAATATCGCAAATAAATGTATACTGTCAATGTAATAATGCATTTAGTTTCACATGGGAATGTCTAAAATCACAAACTAAGTAGACCTATACCTAATTATTCATGTTTAGTCCTATTGTTTTTTATAGGATATGTAGGCTAGGGTACACATTCGTCTGTGTAAAATAATCAGCATCACGTACAGAAATAGTTATTGTTCTGCTCTTAATGTAAGAATGTGCCTTATTGATCTATAGCTTATGTCTAAACCTACTTTAGTGGGACTTCTATAGCCTAATGCAGCAGTCATAGGTCACTTACTATTTTGAAGAATATGAATGAGGCTCTTTGAGAGAAGGTTTGAACCAATCTGCCCAGTGATGAGTACATGTTGTTTGAAATACAGTAGACCAACATAGCTACAGAACTCTATAGCATAGCTACAGAACTCTATAACTGGAAATCCCTGATCGTGTAGAGAGCTGATGTTTGGCTTGGTGGTGCTCATTTGACTTTCCTGTTTTTTGTGGTTTTTGACCAAGCCAAACTTCTCACTTAAAATTTTTTTTTTTGTTATTAATTAGTCACTTGTTTGTGCCATTTGAGTGTGTACATGGCCCACTGGAGGAGAACAGTTGAGTTATAAGTTTAAAATCCTGCGAATCACACGTTGCAGATAAACTGGTGGCCCTAGTTATTAATGCTAATGAGAGTTTTCAGTTGCCTTGTCTGGGAAAAAATAGTATAATAAAATGTAAAAAAAAAAAATAGCAGTAACCTTTAGCCACATGGCCTTGCACTAGTGATGGGTCCTCAAACTGGATTTTCTCTTCTCCGTAGGAGATACTGGCCCTCCACTGCCCTCCTCCTCTCAGCTTCCTTAGCTTTAGCTCAAGAGGACAGCGGGTCACAATTCCTGGGGAAGAGGTGAAGAAAAGTTCAAGCCATGAGCTCCACGTGGGGTGTCTGTGTGTGTGTATATGTATATACAGTGCCCTCCATAATGTTTGGGACAAAGATGTATTTTTTCTTGATTTGCTCTGCTTTTTAATTTGTAATCAAACAATTCACATGTGGTTAAAGTGCAGCTTTTATCAAAGGGTATTTTTCTGCATTTTGGATTCACCATGTTGAAATTACAGCATGTTTTATACATAGCCCTCATTTCAAGGCACCATAATGTCTGGGACATATTCATGTTCTGTATGGGACAGTCATGTTTGGTACTTTGTCACATATCCTTTGCATGCAATGTGACCCTTTAGTATATGAAACCCATGTTCAATTGGATCCACATCGGGTGACTGGAATTTTGGCCAGTCAAGAGTTTTCATCCTCCCCCTGTTAAAGCATGTAAAAACCTGTATCTAAGCATACAGTATAGTTTGAAAAATTCCAATGTTGCTTTAGCAGTATTTTTGGGCAGAGATCAACATTAAGCATGGCCCAGTGGCCCAAGGCCACCAGAACTACAGCACTGAACTTTCTCCATCAAAGTGAATGTTTTCAGAATGTCACATTCAGTAACTGCACAATACGATAAATAAGCAATTGTATTTATTTGTGCAGAAAAAAATATGTTACATGCACAGCATCTGTAATCTGTAATATATAATAATAATAATCCCTATCATGTTGACAAACATCCCAATACTCGGAAAATGCATCCTCCTTTCCTCCATTACCACCACCTCTCCTCCGTGCCCCATAAACCGATCTTTGTGTTTTAATCTAATGTTGCTGATTACATATTCATGGTTACATATTAAATAATATCTCAGCGCAAACCGCAATGTCAGGTACATTGTATACTGTTGTGCAAACACTTGTACTTGAAATGTTACATCCGCCGTTTCCCTCCAGTCCACCTCCCTTTCGTTTCCTTCCTTTTCCTATTCCTTTTGTTTCATGTCGTGTTTTTCAGTTTACCCTGTTCATCTCGTTTCTGTGTTCGTTGCAGGCTGGGCGTGGTCCCCATTTAGTTCCTTGTTTTTGCCCCTTATTAGTCAGCCTATCATTCTCCCTCTCGCACACATTTCTCACTCCCTTTCATTATTCAGTTAGCCTTTTCACCTGTTCCCCTCTATTTAAGTTCCCCTGTTTCACAGCCTCCTCGCCAGTTCGGTTTCTCAACGCCGTTTTGAGAATTTCCCTGGCCATTTTGTTGTTAATCTGCTTTGCCTTAACCAGTTTGTTTTGTTCCTCGTTCCAGCCCGCCCAGCCTGCCTCCTGTTTTGCCCGCTCCAGCCCAGTCTCCTGTCCTGCCCCGCTTTAGTTCGCAAACCCCGCTTCCAGCCTGTCACCTTTAGTTTTCCCTGTTCGTTTGTTTGCTACCTTCCTTACCTTGCTCAATAAATACACTCCCTGGTGGAGTTTTTAATCGAGTCTGTCTCAGAGTCTTACATTTTGGTCCAGTCCAGTACTCCGCCATAACATGAAATGTACGTTTTGTATAATTTCTGGTAGGGCACAAGTGGAGGATGAGTGAAGAACATTGGGACGCCCCCTAGATGCTGAAATCTGTCTTTTACCTGCACTAAGGAAGCAATTGAACACATCTGACTAATCAAAAACACCTGTGAAGCCATTATGGTGCCTTGAAAGCGGCTATGTATAGAAAGTGCTGTAATTTCTAGATGGTGAAATAAAAATGTATAAAATACCTTTTAATAAAAGGTGAGCATCTACACTTTAACCACAGGTGAATTGTTTTATTACAAATTTAAAATTGTGGAGTACAGAGCCAAATCAAGAAAAAATACGGCTTTGTCCCAAACGTTAGGGCACGGTTTGTGTTTGTGTGTGTGTGTGTGTGTGTGTGTGTGTGTGTGTTTGTGTGTGTGTGTGGTGCATGTGTGCTTGTGTGTGTGTGTGTGTGTGTGTGTGTGTGTGTTCGTGTGTGTGTGTGTGTGTGCGCATGTGTGCTTGTGTGTGTTTGTTTGTGTGTGCACATCTCACCGCTCCCCCTGGGCAGTGCCACCCCAGATAGGGCTTCCAGTACGGAGCTCTTTCCGGAGCTCTGGTCTCCGATTACAGCGATGGCTGGCAAGGCCAGGTCTTTCTCGATGCCGATCAGCCTGAGGGAGTCGATCAGGTCTATGTAAGGCCGCACCTTTTCATCCAGGTGGTTGTGAAATACTCCTTTCGCTGGTTTACTGGCATGATAGAAAGAAATAAACAGCATTAAATTGATAAGTAGAATTTTATAGTGGTAGAAATAAACTCAGTCTGGGAAAACATGCCCAGCTTTCCATAACAATGTTGAACAGACTTCTGTTGAGGCAGGACAGGGAATACAAATGATCTCACCTCTCTTCCTCAAAAGTGCTGGCATCTTCAAATAATTCTTCAGGGCTCTCCATTGAGAGAATAAATCTGAAATGTAAAAAAAACATGATAACTGAATATAGTTTGGTTTGGGGACTTTAATGCACACAGTGCACTTTGGGAAGATCGTAAAGATGCTAATGGTTTGCTAATCAAAGAACTAATGGAGAATAATTACTTGCTATGTAAATTTTAATACTGGCAATGAATCAGTGATTCAAGACACAAGCTATTGTGAGGAAAACTGTTTAGATAGCAAAAAGAAAATGGGGGATTTTTTGTAAAAAAATCTGTAGCAGCAGTTAACATTTTAAAACCTGTACATTTTCTAAAGTAAACTTGCCAACAAAGTATAACCATATCCTTTCTGGAGTGTAATTATTCATCAACTGTTAAAAACATTAATTGAAATCATATGTTGTTCCATGAGGCACAATCTCTTCATATACTAAGATGAAGAAACACAGGGCCAAGTTGCATTAAATAATTTAGGAAAGTTTGGATAGCATTGCTTTGGAATAGAGCTAGTTTATTTAGTGTGAGCTACGATAGACAATATTGTTAGATGTAACTTGGCCACATTTTGATATCAATACGTTTAAAGGCAGGCTTGGTTTTTGCAAGTTGGAATTAAGGACTTAAAGACAGCGCTCTGTAGGATTGCGTGAGTAACTTTGCTTTTATTTATTTTTATTTTACGTCGGATACGTTTTTGTTCAGATACTGTATGTACAATATATAAAGCTATATTCGTATCATAACAGCCCGCAAGTGCAGCATATAGAGTGACTTACCCCGTTAGATCGAGATGTCCGTCTGTTTCTCGGAAGCCTATTTGTCAGTGAGGAAGAGACAAAGTTCAGTGGTTTATAAAAAACAGAGAAATACATAACCACAGTTATATGGTACAGGAAGGGGTGTTGCCGTGGAATAACCAGTCATATGGTTAAGTACGTTCGCCATGCCCAGAAACAGAAAGTGAAAGAAAGCAAGGACGTGCTATTGCTTTACCCTCCTTACGTCGTAGAAATTACAATTAAACTGTATTCTTCAAATGAAGATTTCCACAAGGCAGAGTGCGATGAGACAAAAGCTTCCTTTTTATTGAGATCCCAAGAGAAGAAATCTAACTGCTCACAGGGAACAGTCAGAGATGTTCTAAACTTCTTTGTTTCCCATCAAACTTTATGCATTTCAAAGCAAAACGTGGATACATGGTGGGCGGATTTTTAATTGGTTACATAGCACACTTAAATATTCTCGATAACTTTCCCGGATACTGATAAGACATACAAGAATGTATTCTTTATTTAGCCTACATTCTTGCAGGCCGTCAGCTCACCGGTTTCCCTAAACACTAGTTTATTATTTATTTCCCCCCTAAACACTAGCTGCTAGTCATCTTTTCTGGCTTTGGCTGTAGCTGTTAATTTACTCACTTTCTTTGGCAAGCGATGGTAAAACGAACACCAATCCACATATGTCAGCCTCTGTTTACCGGAGTAACATGCGACAGTGCGATACAGACATTATAGGCTATTAACAAATGTTGTACAGGTTCCGATAATGACAAAATACAAAAATGAAAAAACTAAATATTAGCAAACTTTAAACAATGCGTTAGAACAGCATGGGAATGTAAATCTTGCAAAAAATATAAAGTTAAATAAACCACAGTGCAGCCAAAAGGGCACTTTTGTTGTCTCAGGGCAGGGGGCATATGCTTCAGCATATGTTAGTGTCTATCGGTGCATGTGCCTGGTCAGAGGTAAGACCTGTACCCAAGGAAAACTTGTTTCAGCCATCAGTTTGGTCATTTTCGTTTTGATGGTCTGATTTGCTTTCTCATCAGCGCCTCCACTCGCTGGATGGTAAGCACAATGCATTCTGGGAGGCTCTGTACAACACTATTTACAGAATGCGAGCCATTGTCACTACTCAGTTTGGACGGAAATCCCCATCTTGGTATAATCTCTTTCATCAGTGCTTTGGCAACCGAGAGTGCTGTTGCTTTCCTGCAGATAAAACATTCAATCCACTTTGAAAACATCAACCATTACAAGACAATACTTATAACCTTGGCATGGGGTCAACTCAATGAAATCCACCATTAAAGGGATATAGTTCGGAATTTTGGACATAATGTCTCAGTTACGACTTACCCATGATGTAGTTGATTGATGGAAACCATTTTCAGATAATTCCATGCTGTCCCTTCTTTTGGACATACACACATTGCTAATGCTAGCGCAACTCTAAGGTATCTAGTAGCATCCACTACCAAACGCACTTAAACACTCCACAGTGCACCCAAAGCAAATAAAATACGACAACAGTCTATCGGGGTTATTTTCAGTGATTATACCATAATTTTTCAAGTCAAACTATCGTTGAATACTTTACTTTGTGCTCGCCTAAATTCTCAGTGGAAGTACGGCGGTGGAGCAAGCTGTAGATTAGCCAGGGTATCTGCCTGTAGGCTATCTGCTGTACTCCACAGTTGCCGACACAATCCGTTTTGCCGTAAAGTTACATATTTGGTAGACAACAAGTCAGCTAAACACAAACATGCTACAGAATAACACAGCATATACAAGCAAGCACACTGGCTACCAATTTGCAGGAAAAGTTTGACCACTTCCATGACTTCCCAATCGTGGCAACTAGCTAGCTAAATTGAATGGATAGATCACGCATGCAATCATTTATTAGTTACCTGCTCGTCAGTTGTTTTCGGTCCATGAAGAAAAACAGGTGATGGCACAGCAGTCTCCTTCAGTAGAGGGTGTCCCGACCGTCCTTTTTTGATTTTCACATAGTCATCCTCTGTGAAATGGTCACTACACACTTTTAACTTTTTTAGTCTCAATTGGTGACATCCATGCGAGCAGCAAGAAGCCACAGCTGTTTTCTTTGTTGATCTTCCACTGGAAATCGGTGAAAACTTTGTGGTGCCCATTTTTTTTTGCATGATTTGAACAACCTTGAAATACACACCGAAATACCATCTTACCTGAACGTTAGCTAACAACACTACGAGTCTGATTCTTTCACACGCGCGATATTGTTGTTGGCCAGCACGACATACGACGGCAGAGCTATAGGCTACTTTACGTTGCCTACTAAACTAACGCCGTACTTCCACGGAGAATTTAGGTGAGCACAAAGTTAAGGATTCAACGATAGTTTGACTTGAAAAATGATGGTATAATCACTGAAAATAACCCCGATAGACTGTCGTCGTATTTTATTTGCTTTTGCTTTGGGTGCACTGTGGACTGTTTAAGTGCGTTTGGTAGTGGATGCTACTCGTTTCCTTAGAGTTGCGCTAGCATTAGCAATGTGTGTATGTCCAAAAGAAGGGACAGCATGGAATTATCTGAAAATGGTTTCCATCAATCAACTACATCATGGGTAAGTCGTAATTGAGACATTATGTCCAAAATTCCGAACTATCCCTTTAAGTGTTCAAATGGGCCTTCTGGCCTCGGGTAGGCTGAGAGGGACATTGCCACGCCTCTCCCCACATTATTACTCATACAAATCTCACACTTTGTATAAAAATTGTCTGCAAAAGTTGAAAAACCTGGAGCAAACCAAAACCTATTTACAAGATCAGTCATCCCCCCTTTTGACACATGGTCTTGCCCTTGTGTCAATTTCGCAAGGAAAGGAGACATAGATCTTCAGGGCTCAGCCAGACAGCCGTTTCCAGGCAGCCTCGTTTCATGAATAAGGCCCAGGCCATTGGTCCCAAGACATAATACACAAAATTGCAGCTAGATTGGGCGATAGCTCGAGGAGGAGCTGTCTAAATTGTTTTTTTGACAAAATACAAAATGGCCGACACCAAGGGCATATGATTTCCCGGTAGGATTCTTTATGGGGCCTAGAATGTTTTATTGAAATATCTGAGCTTTGTCCGAATCAGCACTCTTCCATACTATTGAGTATGCTTGTTGAGAACACTAGATGAGAAATTTGTTAATAGGTGAACTTTTCTCCAAATTAAATATACTTAAAGTATATTCGGGAGCATACTTTTTAAGAAGTAAGCGAACATTTTGGTCGCATATGACGTGCAACTTCACTTTAAAAATTAGGCCTTTGATGTTTTTCAGGGCAATGCTGCCTTCTGTGTAACCTGACCACTCATTTCACTGTATAAAAAATATGAGTGCATTTGAACAGAGGAAAATACTGTGGTAAAAGCTGATAGGCAAGGGACGGAAGTTCTCTGCCTTTAGGGGCGTGTCTTACCCAGTCCCTTCAGCTCCACCTACCTAAGGATACATCAGCTTTCATTATATCACCAAAAAAGGCAAAAACATATTGTGAAAATAAGGGCAGGCAGTGCGTACTGTGTTCAGTACTGTGTCCCAACCATATATCCTTAGCCTACAGCAGGGATAAGCTAGCAACCCTGGTCCTGGAGTGCAGGTGACGTTTCTGGTGTTTGTCTGTATTTGATGAATGAGTAAAAGTCTGAGCGTGAATACTCTGAATAGTGTGCTGAGTGACTCCAGTACATGGTCACCTATTCATTAAACCTGAATAATTAAAATTAATCCAATTTTGTAGTTATAGGTTTGGATGGATCAAAAACACATGCCATCTCTGGCACCCCAGTTAACAAACCAGTAATATTACCCATGGTTCTGAGATACACATGATTGAATGATACACAGCGTTTTGTCTCTTTACTGTTGCAAGACTTACAGGAATCCTTTATGACTTCCAGTAACTGAGTCATGATGTTATCTTAACAGAAGGGACTTTTGTGGTGTCAATTCAGAAAGTGAAAGGCTGAGTTGGCTTACATTCACAGATTTCATGATACGGGACAACCATACACAGACACAACAACATTACTAAATGCCCCCAAATAAAGAGACAGAGAAGAAATTGATTGGTTGTTGTTTATCTTTATTTGTGAACAACTCCAGAGATCACTCCTTTTGTATTTTTTTGGGGGTAATTTTTTTCCTTCTTTTTCTGAAAAGTGCTCTCAGCAACTCCAGCTTATCTCCCTGATGGTGTACATTATGGTATACAGAGCTCAGCTGTATGTGTACAATGTACACGTGAGCTCTGACCAAAGAGAGAAAATAGCCACTGCTACTGCGTGAGACCATCCATTTCAGCCGTGTGTGTGTGTGTGTGTTTGCGTGTGTTAACGTCTCATCTCATCTGCACTTGTGACTGAAAGATGGCTCTAGTGGTCACAACCCAACAGGTCATGGGATATCTTTTTGGGGTCGGGCAGGATCTTGCTGGTGGCCATGAGCATGGGGCTTCCGTACTCGTAGAAGTGGGAACCAATCAGAACCTTCACCCCAGTGGCCCCGCAGATGGCGGCGTCAATGACATGGGGGAAGGGCAGAGGGATCTCCTGACCAACCGCGGGAGGATCTTTTGACAGGTCCACCTCGTGCATCCCTTTTCCTGAAGTAGAACAGAAGGAGAGACAGGCCACCTCACACCAGTGTTTCCCAAACCTCCGGAGCCCCATGATGTACTTAATGCACAATTACATTTTCTGTGACCCTCACAACCTTTTAAATTGCAGCCTAAAATGGAAATATATTATTAGAGAATGTTAGTCACCGGGCCAGTTGAGGAGCTTGCTCAGTGGATCAAAAGAAGTGTTTTTTAACACTTTTCTCCCCATTTTCTCCCCAATTTGTAATGCCCAGTCATATTTTTTATCACCGCTCATTGCAGCAAACTATTTGATTTGGTAAGTACAATGTGACAGATAAGTATCAGCTCTTCTCCAAAGCATGCGATGGTAGCACCGCGGTTAAAAAGATGGGGCACACAGCCCAGACGTGAGTCACAAGACACTTCATGTGCATCTCAACAGATGAACTGCGTTAGCCTGATCGACCAGTGGGGGCCACTGGTGCATGAAGCAATATCATATTGTGACTGACTGAAATACACCCCAAAAACCAAATCTTAACAAGCATTTTAATCTTATATTTAGACTTTAGAATCATATGTATGTTACTTTTTTGCTAAGTAAGACAAAAAATATTGCCTGTGGGGTGAGATAGGTTTACTCAATTCAAGATTTGCAAGTGGGGTAAGATAATTTCACTTGTCAAGTAAAAAAGTAACTTTAGAGAAAAAAATAAAGATTTTAATTCTCATTACAAGACTAAAACACTTGTTAAGACAGACATTTTTTGTAGTGTACTCCATCCCTGGGCATCGCCAACACTGCTTATGCGTCAGTGGGGCTACGGACAGTTGGCACTGTTCAGCCCGGATCAATACCAGGCCAACGGGGCTCATCCATGCGCTGAAACAGTGCTCTAAAAGGATGAGCCACCCAGCGGCCCCTGGAGAAAAAGCACTGTTGTACAAGGAACACAAAACGCATGCCCA
Source organism: Synaphobranchus kaupii (assembly GCA_029718625.1). Classification (NCBI taxonomy): domain Eukaryota; kingdom Metazoa; phylum Chordata; class Actinopteri; order Anguilliformes; family Synaphobranchidae; genus Synaphobranchus; species Synaphobranchus kaupii. The sequence goes on along the minus strand of CM056383.1, from coordinate 59,202,157 downwards.
GTTGTCCATACAAGCCAAAGCTGAATGCTCAGTCAATTCTGGAGAGTGTGACCATAAAACGTGTGATGCTGGCACCCTCTTTTTACTCCACAGTCCACCAGTTATGCTTGCACAGACATTGAGGCAGTGGAAGACTTAACGTCCAGCCTGTGCAGTCAGACTTCACGCAGCTGTTTTTCGTAAAAATATTATTCAAGTGTTATTGCATGTTTGGTCTATCCATATTTTTTAATTGTATAGCTTGCTTTCATAATTATAAACATGAATATGTTTGTATATCATGTTTATGTTTATAATTATGAATAAAGCCGTACAATTGATCTGCACACGTACAGCCTCTGGAAACAGAACGCTGCTGTACAAGCTGCTTTGGAATTTGGTGTTTTCTTGCTTCAGATAAAAAAACTCCCAACTGTCCGTATACCAGCCATTGTATAAAAAAAGAGTAAATATCTGTAAATATAGTGCATTCCAAAAGTGTTAGGACAATGACAAATCTTTTGTTGTTTTGGCTCTGTATTCCAGCACATTGGATTTGAACTGGAACAGTGACTATGAAGTTAAAGCGCAGACTTTCAGCTTTAATCTGAGGGTTTTTACATCCATATCAGATGAACTGTGAGCTGAACCAGGAGCGGACGTTAGCTGCAGTACAGGTCTGGCAGAGCATCACCAGAGAATACTCAGCACCTGGTGATGTCTATGGGTCACAGACTTCAAGCAGTCATTGCATACAAAGGATATGCATCAAAGTGCCCAACATGACTACTTTCATTTACAACCCCAATTCCAAAAAAGTTAAAATGTAAAATGCACATAAAAGCAGAAAGCAGTGATTCATAAATTCTCTTTTACATATATTTAATTGAAAACAGTGCAAAAAAAAGATATTTAATGTTTTACCTTATCAACTTTATTGATTTTTGTAAATATACGCTATTTCCGAATTTGATGCCTTCAACACGTTCCAAAAAAGTTGGGACAGGGCAATTAAAAAAACACCTTTTTGGAACGTTCCACAGGTAAACAGGTGATATAAAATGCACTGTTTATACACGCTAAGAAAATCATGTTCACGTATAGAAACAATAATATTTTTTTAAAACGTACAAATGAGCATTCCCCGTTTTCCCTTGCTTACTGTACTATATACAGTACCTGATGCGCTTTCGGTATAGAAGACACCTCATTTTTTTCTCCAAAATCTCTCGTATAAATATGTTTAAGAAACCAAGTATTACCAGTATATTCAGCTACAGGTGTTTTCTGATTAACCTGAAGAGTTTATCTTGTTACATTTCGCCAAAGTCCCGTACAGTCGACATTTCAACAGTGACCACCTATCGCACTTAGGGCTGAAATACGTTGCTGTTGCTGTAAAAACACACACACTTTGTTAAATACATTAGGCTTATGTTATGGTTATTATGTATATACCGTATGTGACTATTCTGAAATAAATGTATTTTGTTGCACATTTCTGAATGATACAGCTTCTTCTTCAACTCTAAACCATGGATGTGCAGGGAATATCTTTTGAGATATTGACATTTAAATAAAACTAGTAGAAAATAGGTGGAAATTGCCTCTGGAGGGCCAAAGTAAATAGTTAATTACCTTTTCTTTGGCATATTTTCTTAGCATTAAACATCTTTACATCCTTATTTATAGGCATCTATAACTTTAGAAAGACCAGGTGAGCACAGGTACCTTGAATGATGTGGACGGTGTCGTGGTCTCCACACAAGAAGGCAGCGTCCACGTGGCCTTCAATCCCCAGGACCTCCTTCAGAGATTTTGGGTACCCCTCCACTAATGGGTGGCCTTTCTCCTCTTTGTAGGCAAACACACGATCATCCTGCATGTTGAGGGATTGTGTCACTATGTTGTTTATTCACATCATTGCTGCGATATACATGTTTATGTAGGGTGGTTTACAGAAGTGCGCCCCGTATCGAGCCACCCAAGGTGAACAGACTGTGTTTACTGTGCTGACAGGGAGTCAGATGGAGTTCTGATGAAGAAACAATGCTATTGCCCCAATAGCACTGTTGCAATCATTCTACTGCCTCTGTGGAATTCTCCCAGATCTACTGAGTTGAAACAGCATTACGTAACATTAGGTTCTCCATATACAGTGTAATCGTGCTTGGTGTTGTTGGAAAGCCGACGTCATGGTGAACAAGTTGGTGTCATTGATGGTGTGGTACAGTTGGTGCTGAATAAAGATCTTGGAACACCATTCAAAAGTGAACAGTAGGTAATGCAAATTACCTGTGTGTCAGCAGCCAGCTGTGCCACAAATGGTTAACGTAGTCATAAACTTACAGATATCGCAAGCAGGGCTCATTGTTGTTACTGCTGGTTTATGGGTTATCCTTTGATCTTTGGGTATATAGGGGGAAAAGTGGAATAGTTCGAGTACACTCATCAATATAACCTCCTTTGCGCCATTCGCATATAGCCATTTCACTATACTCACATTTTGCAGAATTCCGTATTATCATTATTGAACATACTGTGTAATAAATTGCATTCACTTTAACCTGGAATTCCTCTTTGATTGACCACTACACACCTACCGATTTTAGGTCCTAACATACAAATAGAATTCAGGATATCTGCACATCGCTTGCCTATACAGTAATGCCGTTGCAAGATACACACTATACTTATAGGCTACACCAGCCAGAGGCACATCTGCATCTATCAAGATAGATAGCGATCTGTATAGAGCCACACTATTGGAGCAAAGAGGTTATAGTCTCCTTCTATATACAGCTGTTAGCACAAATGAAAGTTTAAAACATTATTTTGGAGTCAAATAACCAAGTAAAACAGAGATAACATTAAATGAATCCCGTTCCGATAGCACCAGGTAAGACTACATGCATTTCTTTTTTCCACTTGGATACGTCCGCTGTTTGGTGTGTCTGTGTGGAGTTTTACATTTACAACAGATCCTTGACTTTACAGCACTTGTGGGTCCTGAGCTTGCTGAGCTGTGCTGTATGAAAGCATACACTTTTTGAAATAACATCAAATTTGGCATCCAATTCCCACCCAAATTTGTAATATCCAATTGACTATTTGTAGACGCGTTCATGCCCCAAGAGTCAAGTTGGAGGAAGGGCGTTCATAACGTGGCTTTTAACATGCAGTCCACGCAGTCCACGGGCACCCGATCAACCAGCAGTCACCAGAGAGCGATGAAACACGGACCCCTAACTGACTGAACCCTCCCGCCGTACCATGGCGATGCATCGCCCTGTGGAGCTGACAGCCACAGTCAACACTGGCACAGTCCGTATTCGATCCAAGTCCGAGGGGGAAACCATAAATTTAACGGGGCATTTTTTCAAAGAAACAATTGGGCAAAAAAGAACCATATTTTGAGTGCACAGCAGTAAAGGAGTGACATATTTAAGTAATCACTCAGCAGCAAATACCAGAATAATACACACGTATACGTAATAATGGGTTGGGAATGGCTACAAAAGTTTGATGCACAGAGGAATTTACTCTTGGATAATAAATCCAGAATACATGAAAACGCATCAAAGCCTTCTCTCTTTTCTTCCCCTGTCCTCAGTCCCTTATGCTGGCCTACCTTGATCATGAAGAGGGAATCCTTGTGGGAGAAGGCTGCGTCTACCTCACCGTGCACGTCCTTGAAAGTGCTCTCAATGGGGAAGGCCTCAGTTTCATTGTCGTGATGCAGGTAGTAGCTAGCTGAAGGGGGGTTCAGAGAGATGTGAGAAAAGCTATTGGCAATTTAATATACAATATATATATACAATGCACTCCAACAGTGTTAGCACAATGACACATTTTCTGTTGTTTTGGCTCTGTACTCCAGCACATTGCATTTGAAATTGAAAAGTGACTATGAGGTTAAAGGGCAGACTTTCGGCTTTAATTTGAGGGTTTTTACATCCATATCACGTTAACCGTGTAGCGATTTTTTACACATACAGTGAGGTGAGCACCATAATTCATTGGACAGTGACATATTTTTTGTTATTTTGGTTCTGTACTCTAGCACTCTAGCACTGAGTTTGAAAGGATACAGTGACAATGAGGTTGAAGGGTATTTTCATCCATATCAGTTGAACCATTTAGAAATTATAGAACCTTTCGTACATTGCCCCTTTTTAAAAATTTGGTCGCATATCCTTTGCATGCCATGACTTCCTAAAGTCTGTGACCCAACAACATCAAAAGACATCTATGATATCTTATGTCCTGGTACTCTTACAAGCGATACTATAACTTCTCTGCATTTTAATGGATCTCTATGGGAATTGAGGGGTGGGACTAGATTTAGCTGTAAATTATGCTGGAACAGTATGGAATACATGGTTGGTGAAATGGCTGTAAGTCATCAATGTTCTGAGGTATCAAACGAGCCTCAAACCATCACTCTGCTGCCAGATATGCAGTAGATATGGATGGATCACTTCAAGGGTTGTTTCTCCTGACAAATTTTCCTATTGAACTCTATGGAAAAATAAGTCAGGAGAAGAAACCCTTCAACACATTTTGGGCCTTGCTACTTCAGTATGTGGGTGTGGGGAGAAAAGGGCAAAAGACTGACAAAGATATGTGTGAAATTCATCCTGGATTGTCTTCAAATGTGTGCCTTGCTACTTACGCACATAGACATACACAGAAACTGATAGACACAAACAGACAGACAAACATACATACGGAAACAGTCCCTACCTCTGAAAACGTAGAGGTGGCCTTCTTTGTCTGCGGTCACTGCATCCACGGGCGCACGGCTGCACTGTTCCCTCTCTGCGTGGTTACTCTTGTCATCTGAAACGGAGCGGCATGCTGGCTAGCAAGGCACACGTTTGAAGAGAATCCAGGATGAATTTCACACATATTCTTTGCCCTTTTTCGCCCCTCACCCCACATACCGAACTTGTTGCACCTCATGAAGTAGCCACGGGTATCCTTGGGGTAATGTCCGGTCACAACTCCAGTGACGGGGTGGAATTTGGTGAATTCATGTCCGTGAAAACAGTAGTAGTGATCCAGCCACCTGATAGCAGAGGTGCAGTTGGGCAGGTGGTCCCAGTGCGTTTTATCCACCTTCTTGGTATTAATGTCATAGTGGTACACATCATCACCTTGGACATGGGGGAAAATACAGAATGTTTGTCTGGGCTGATCCTTCCCCCTCCACTTGTAATGGCATTTTTGTTGTATCTGCTTTTTAGGGCCTGATTTACTAAGACCTTTAGCGGCTGCAAAACCTTTTAGCACACGCAAAGACAATAGCATGACCAATGACTGGTGCAAAACAAATACCATGACCAATCATTGGTCATGTTATTGGTTTTGCGTGTGCTAAATGGTTTTGCACCCACTAAAGGTCTTAGTAAATCAGGCCCTTAGTCTTTTGTTTCTGTCAATATTATATTTAAACATGAAACAAAGGCTAGGGAAATATATTTAAAATAAAATATAATACAAAATAGACAGTATACTAAAATACAGTGTGTATCATTGACATACTGTACATTAAAAGTTGGTTGTGATTGTAAATGATATGGCAAAGAAACATGTGAATAGAAGAATAAGAGGCCCTAACAGATTCCTGAGGAATGTCACATAAAACATTCTGTCACAGACCAGAGGTGATTGTTATTGTTGAACTCTGCCGGAAATGTTTTTCAGTGTTTTTCGTTGCAGTGATCGGCCCTTCCTTTGCATGGGGAACTTGCAATTGGCTGCTATAGGATAGTTATGGTGCATGTGATTATCTGTCTTTGCATGGCTAGTCTGCACTCCACTCACTCTTGAAAAAGATGACAGAATCAGCTCCACAATCGCTCTTGGGACACTCGACAGCAGCATCCAGGTGGTTGGGGATTCCTGGGAATGCAGCTTCAATTTCTTTAGGGTAGTCTGGTTCCAGGCTGTGGTTGTAATAGCTGAAGGTCTTGTGATTCTGCCATGTAGGTGAAACCAGGAGCAATGGACCAATTTATCACATTCAAAATTTATTTAACCGACAAAATACAGCATACACAAGGCTAAAAGCAAAAGAAAAAAACATCTAAAAACTGAGTTTCCTCGAGTAAATCAGTTGACTAGTGGTTGCCAGTGAATGAATGAGTCTATTTTCCGGCCAGCGTCGAGCCGTTGCATTGGCGCAGTGACATTTTTCTTATACACGCCTGAGCCCGTTTGGCAATTTGGTGACTTGCTGTGGGGTGAAGTGGGTGGAGAGGTGCTGTTGCTCAGTGCGGATTGAGCTGCGCACTGCAATTTTGGTGCAGCGGATTGCAATTTTGGGGTCAGATTAGTCACAGAAATTTGCATCTGCACCACCAGCCTGCTCAGACCAGGTTTATGTTGCAAAGCCCAGCGTATGGTGAGTTGCTCATTTCAGGGGTTCCAGCCCCCAAGCAGGAAAAATGCATACTTTCCATTTACTGTTCATTGTCTTTTTTCTAATGTCAATTCCTGTTTTTATTTCTGCTCTTAATTGTTTATGGCTGTTCTTGTACTGCACTGTGGTCCTGGGGGTTCTGTATTCCATTCTTGTTGCATTTGTGCAGCACAAATGCACATCAAGCCTCCATCAATGTGCAGCTCATATATGATACAAAATGTGGGTTGCTCAATGTTGTAACCTGGTCGCCTGGTGGGACCCACAACAGCTTCATTATATGGGGCAGTTCAGTTGGCACTCGTTTGAAGAAAGGTAATGTGAGAGATGGCTGGTTTATTGGTAATATCATATTCGTCAAAACAGTTGATCCTGCATTGATGGCACAAAAAAAGTACTGACTGACTTTTTTTTCTGTTTGTGAACATCTGCTAATAAAACTTTGATTTCAGTGTTGGACTAATTCTTTAGATTTTTCTGGGGAATTTTGAATTAGTATGCACCTGTAAATGGAATTTTCCTCTTATACAGTGAGCACCATACTTCATTGGACAGTGACACATTTTGTGTTATTTTGGTTCTAGCACTTTAAGACTGTCAGCTTTAAAAGCTGATATTGAACAGTTTAACATAATGTAGAATAAAGTTAAAAAAATTATATTTGGTTGCATATCCTTTGCATGCCATGACTTCCTGATGTCTGTGACCCAACAATATCAAAAGACTCTTGATATCTTATTTTCAGGTACTCTTCATCACTCTGCTGCCAGATATGGATGGATCACTTGAAGGGTTGTTTCTCCTGACTTATTTTTCCATAGAGTTCAATAGGAAAATGAGTCAGGAGAAACAACCCTTAAAGTGATCTATCCATATCTACTGCATATCTGGCAGCAGAGTGATGGTTTGAGGCTCATTTGATACCTCAGACCCTTGATGATTTAGCCAACCATGGGTTCCATACTATTCCTGTGTAATTTACAGCTTAATCTAGTCCCACCCCCCAATTCCCATAGAGATACATTCAAATGCAAAGAGGTTATAGTATCACTTGTAAGAGTAATATCCTTTTATACCCAGTCATGATAGCATCACCTGTTTACATGTGGAATGTTCCAAACTGTCATGGTTTATGGCCCTTTCTCCCTCGCGGTCGTGTTCCTCGGTCACCACACGTGGGCGCTGCTCCGTTAGTGGAGTTTGGCTCCATCTCGTCTTTCGCGGAAGAAGTATCATCAGCGTTGACAGGTGTGTGTGCTTTGGCGTGAGCTATTTAAGCCCATGTTTCTTTCGTTCTGGGCTTCGATATTGATTGTTGATTGTGATTGTTTGTTTTTTGTACTGTGGTGTATTTTTGGCATTATTTGTGCTGTTTTGTGTGCGGTTTATTTTCGCCCTTTTAAAGTTTTAGCCAGTATGATAGGTCTAGAGTTAAGGAGACCGTTTTGCTCCGCTGCTATATTGGAGTATATATGCTATATCTTCCTTACCGAAAGACAAAAGGCACACATTTGTCTATATAACCTAACATTTTAGTGACAACTTGTACACTTTATTGACTTACGCAATCTGATGGCCATCCCTGCACTTAAATATCCTATCCTGTATAGCCTAAAACAATCGGACTGTACGCTCCTCGCCTCTGGTCAAGAAAATAACGAAATTCAGTAGCCACGCCCAGTACCCCATGTTTTGACTGTGCTAATGTGCCGTTTGCTGGAAAATAGAGCCCACTGAATAACCGAGTCACAGGTTACTAAACCTAAATAAAATCTGATTACAATGGTCAATTTAGTAGCTGAATGTCTGGCACTGTTTGGTCAGTAAACTGATGTACTTGCTTTTTATCGCCTCACACAGTGTGGGAATCACGCATAAACTGGTTGAAGGTGAGTGTTTGGAGTGAGCAGTGCATACCAGGAAGAAGAAGATGTGTTCATGGTCCTCGGGATCATTGTGCATGTGGAAGGCTGCATCCACGTGGTCCAGGTGATGATGGTCGTCCAGTTCATGGAAGGAGATGTTGGAGAGCTCAGAATGTCCACCGAATCCCTTCCACAGGTGGTGACCTGGAATAACCAGGACACAGCAGAGGGCCGGAAACACTCAGCTTTATCTTCAATTACTTGCAAGACTGTCATGTATCAGTCATATCAGTCAGTCATGTATCTCAGTCCAAAGACGTGCTATTGGCTCAACAAGATTTTTTCTTAACGATGGAAAAGTGACAAAGTGACATATTTTCCATATTTTCCATTTATCACTTTTAAAATTCCATATTAATATTTAAAAACATCCTGGTTTTGTAAACCAGGATCACAAAACAAACATTACACTCCTCTTCTGGAATTTTACATGCATGGTTTACATCAAAAGCTTAGAAATATAGGATTGTATCTGTGTGTGTGTGTGTGTGTGTGTGTGTGTGTGCGTGTGCGTGTTTGTGGGTGTGAGTGCGTTTAACAGAGCTACAAAATCTGGGTCAAATGCTGATAAAATACATAAGCTCTTCAGAAGCTGGTAATATTTGACATAGAATTAATATGAACAAAATAATTGTGTTTGAAATAATGGTTTTCAAATTGTCAGTAGTCTGCAGGGACATTTTCCGGTATCTAAAGGGATGAGGTGTTTCAAATTCGACCCAAGCCTATTATACACACACACACACACACACACACAAAGAGCATACACAGATGACATCACTCACCTTTGAAGAAGAAGGGGATTCCTTCATCATCGGCAGTGGCAGCGTCAAACTCAATCCCTTCGCAGCGTTCAGGGAAACCATCGTGGGCGACACCTGCAGCAACGAAACCGAACAGAGCCCGGCATTCATCAGTCACTGTGTTGTTATTGGTTGGTGAACATACATGTGTTTTTCAGTTTTTTTTTTGTTGTTCTTTTCATTTTTCAGTTTTTTTATATTTGTGTAAATTAACTGAGATTCAGTGTTCTGTGTTCAATGAAAGAACATAAAATAGTAGTCATAACATTTTTATTATAAGCAGCCTAAATAATTGACTAAACTAAACTAAACCATGTGGTGTGAAATAATAATGGTTTGCGAGACAGCTTTGAGGAGAATTAATTCTCCAAAAGGTTGAAGACAAATGTTAATTGACAACAGGTCTATGTCTGAGTTGTATGGTTTGATCACAACAAGAGGTTGTTTTTTGTCTATTTTTCTTTTTTCACAAGCAAAGGAAACTAGGCAAGCGTACTTGTGGAAAGAGACTTACCTGCACCTTCATGATGGTGCCTGTATGGGCAGGAAGAGAATGACATCATTTAGAATTTGGTAATGTTTAATGTTCTAGCACTTGGTGAAGTGCCTTACGACTGGGCAATTGGAGTAAAAGTAATCTTCTAGCTGATACAGCTATGATATAGTGTACAACCACATTCTCCTGACAGAACACACTATTTGTTTGGAAGAACACACGCACATTACAATTTAAGCATAAGCAAATGTGAGTCAAAACAAGTTTCATAAAGACAGAAAACACAGAGAGAGAGAGAGAGAGAGAACAAGAGAAAGACAAACAGAGTAAGAGAGTGACAGGGAGATGGAGTGAGGCAGTGACTGGGACAGCCATAGAGAGAAGGAAAGACAGAGAGGAGGTGGGGGGGTGGAGGTGGACAGAGAGAGGAGAGGTGATTAGAAAGCTGTAGAGATGCAGGGCTCACGGAACAACGCAGCTGAGGGCCAGGAGCAGGCACAGTGTTTGAGTGAGCAGCCTCATGCTGAGTGTCCTCTGGGTCCAGAAACGAGTGGAGAGAGCAGGGAAGGTGCCCGGACTGGAGCCGGACCGGGCCTTTATACTGGAGACCTGAGTGGGTGGCTCTCTGGGAAGGGAGGAGGGACACATTTGGCTAACCTGGTGGTGACCTGCAAACACCCTCACCCACAGTGTAAACAGAAAGGAGACTGGCATGATTTCAGACAGTGGTCAAGGTAATCGAGGCAATCAACAGTGCATGATTGCATTTCATCTCTGCACTGAAAAAGGATGAATACTAAAAGGAAAGGATCATTTACTGGCCGTCTAGGACAATATAGCAAGGTAGTGATTTCTTGTAATTATAACCATGTTCTTTTCCTGGCTGTAAAATGTTTAACCTACTGTGACCTTGCCCAATGTGTTTTAGGTTAAACAGGAATTAAATTAATTTCTATATATATTGTAAATTACATATTTTGCTTATTAGCATCAATAAGCAGCAACGTAATAGCATTTCTGGAAGGACCTCATCCTCAGAAGCCACGTTCTTTCAGTGCAGAGTTTGCTGAGTTGTAAGTATATTGACATAGCCATTACTGTTTTCATGGGGGAAGACACTAGAATACACAAATACTCAGGACATGGACCTCCACTCCCGCTGTATTTAGCTTGGTCATTGATACCAAGCTAAATACAGACTGCTGACTGCCATTTCTGCAGTTTGCAATAACTTCAATGCCTTTTATTTTAGTAGTTACAAGCTATTACCTATTAACGTCACGCCGAGCAATTTCTCAGTTGTAGTCCCTTCTATACTTGTTACCCTCTGATTTCTACTTGATTGAATAACGCAAGAAATCATAATTAAAGGAGGATGGGCTGTCCTGCTTGCCTTTCAAAAAATATAGTTTTGTCACTAAATTATACCATTGTGGAGGTAATTTAATTTACTTGCAGTGAGGCAATGGATAATATTAATTGGTACCCCAGCTTATCACTGCAGAAGAGTCCAGCGGGTATTTCACAAAGCAGGATTTAGGTGGATAACTGCACTAAGTAAAACCCAGAACACTCCCAACTCTGGAACATGGACTGAAGTAAAAAGAGCTGTTCTGGATCTTATTTGGTCCAGCTAATGCAGTAATCCAGCTCTGTGGAATGTTCCCGTGGGTTTCCAGCTTGCCTATGTGGTTAAATGAAGGTTAAATCAAAATGACAATACAATAATTAATATTCAACCTGCATAACGTAGCACACATTAAGTGTCAAAGAACAGCAGCAATAAAATAGCAAAAGATATTGAAACACCGAAGCAATCAATCTACACTTACAAATCGATCTCAATCTACCTGGACTCACACTAATATTTAAACCATGTGTAGGATTTTGGCTTTTGAAATCAGGCTGTACTGTTTACAGATATGCACCGTGGGTTGTATTTAAGAAATCCCTGTTTGCAGCAACAAAATAGCAAAAGATATTGAAACAGCGAAGCAATCAATCTACACTTATACAAATAGATCTCAATCTACCTGGACTCACACTAATATTTAAACCATGTGTAGGATTTTAGCTTTTGAAATCAGGCTGTACTGTTTACAGATATGCACTGTGGGTTGTATTTAAGAAATCCCTGTTTGATTAGTTACTCCAGCTTTGGCATTGCTGTTTATGGACCCTGGACCCTTGGCAAAGGTGCCGAGAAGAGAAAAACCACAGCTAAGAAGAAAAAGATTTCTATGAAATGTTCTGCTACTAAAAGATAGGGCCAATAAGTGTTCATGCCTACAAGAATTTTGAAAAAGTTATTCATAATCAGTGCAATGGGATGCATTTCTATTTATGAATATGAGTTATGTATAGACTAGGGGTGTGTAGATCTGTATCTATTCAACACAATTATCTGTATTGGGGTAAAACAAAATTAAAATGGGCATGGCTTAAATCAGAAGTTGTGTAAACTAGAAAATTGGCAGTTTTCTAGCCTAATTGTACTTTGTGCAGGCCTACATACATCAAGCGTGTGATGTAAAACTTATATCAATAATTCACCATTAAACATGAAGCATAATAACAGTCCATTTATTTTTAAAGCTGTATTTTACAAACACTGCCCAAGATGTTCTAAACGACTTGCCATTATATACTGTACAAGTTACAGCTATACAGTGTATATTAATATTGTGTTGGAATTGAAAACAACAGCATCTAAACTTCCCTGTAACCCATGTAATTACAGTCACTTTCTGATGTAGACAGAAAACCCACCTCTTCCTAGATTACAAAAATTAATAATTTTTGCATCTCCATATACCTACCTCTAAGCACAGTGTGTAATTACTTAGGATTTTTATAGCAGGCTTTATGATTGTACCTAGCTATATGGATCCTAGCTATATGACTCAACTCAAGTAATTGGCTTATTTATTATGTATCTGATTTGATTAGTAACCTGTTATATCTCTAGGTTGGCACAAGTTAATATACATTTACTAATGACAGTTCACATACACTCTCTGGTCTGGCAATGTTGCTCACTCACATGGATGCACTTGCATTGTAACCACAGTTCATTTGCTCTAGATAAGAGTAAATGCTAACCAAATTAACGTAACGCAATTAGATAAAGTAAATTGGTTCGCCACAGTTTAAAAAGCTGTCATTATCTATCTAGCTAGTCAATAGCTGTAGCAAGCTACAATAGAGCTGGTGTTAGTTAGTGAGCTAGCAAACAATAAACAATTTCAGAAGATTGTCATTAGCTAGCTAGTTCTTGATAGCTTGCCCTTGTGATTGTAACTTCAGATAACAATACAGCTATCTTGCTGTAGCTAGTTAGCCCGGAAAGAGGATGGGCAGCAGTTTTGGAATTTCTTTGATGAAACTGCTGCATATCACATTTATACATTAGTTTTAGGGTCCAATTTAAATACATTTTGAACAGAACGCTTTGTTCAAAAAACTTTACATGGAATAAAACTGTTCATGGTGGTATGTGTGTGAGAGGGTCCAAGGGGCACAGCCCCAGTCTTAGCTTTTACTAGGAAAAGGACTAGAGAGCATCCATGCTGTAATACCATTGAGGTGATAAAACAGTGAGGGCATTGGATTACTGCTGAGGTAGGTGAAAATGAAGCAGCTTCTCCCTAGTGGAAACATTTGATGTTATTATCTTTCAATATCTCCCAAAAGGAGCATGTAAATATTAAATCAGATCAAATCTAAATGTATTTATATTGCGCATTGGATTTTTTTGGGGAGCACGGTGGTGCAGTGGATAGCGTTCACAGCAAGAACGTCCCGGGTTGTATCCCAGATGGGACCTTTCTGTGTTCTCCCCACGTCTGTGTGGGTCTCGTTCGGGTACTCCGGTTTCCTCCCACAGTCCAAAGACATACAGGTTAGGCTAATTGGGGGGGGTGTTAACAGGGTGTTGCTGTAAAAGAGCATGTGTGCTCAGTCAACCTACCCTGTATAAATAAAGGTAAATAAAATGTTCGAATGGAGTCATGATTTTGAGCATCATTTTGTATTTGTCTTTTGTCATTAAAAATGCAAAAAGGAATTGGAATTGCATGCCCTTTTTCAAAGTTTCAAATTAACCCGCTAAACAGCCCACAGTTTGACAACTGTTTTGACTTCTAGAACTTCAGCTATACTATTGCCTTGAGTCACAAAACTTACACAACTAACACATGGTTTCTTGAGTTCTATGACATGCATTAATTAGATTTGAGTGAACATATGCAACTAATGTAAAATATGAAAATAAATACTAGTGTTCTGTTATTATTTATTTATTTTGCACATGGAGACTTTTTAAAGCTCAACATAAAGTTTGATCAAAATGCTCATGTGACAAAACCCTATTTTTGGGTCAATGGATAAAATACACATGTTTTTTAATGTTTTTTTAGATACAAGGTTTTTTTTGCAGCATAAATATATTTCAAATCCAAGGACAATTATGTCTGAGAATGTGGCTGGTATCTGTTTAATTAAACTGATAATCCTACTGTAAGGGTGAAGCAGATGTTACACAATGAGCAATGATGTGAAAGGAAAATCTCTACTCTAAAATTACCAAGCTGGGCCAATAGTATTTCTCTGTCAAATCTTCCAGAGCTGCATGTTGAGATTTAGATGGGGGCAGGGACGTCCCCTGTGCTGAGAGATAATTATCATCACTGCAATGTGTGATCACCATAAAACTAGCCAATACAGTCCTGAAATCACTAGTTAGCCTCAAAAACAGGATGGCCAGGTTACAGTTTGCAAAGAAGTACCTAAAGCAGAATGAATTCTGAAGTTTACAGAAACATCTTATCTGCTCAGGTTCAAGCAGATGCCTTCAAACTCGTTGGATGCCTTCAAACTTCATCCTACAGCAAGACAATGATCCCAACATAAAGCAGCAAAAGAGTTTTTTTTTCAAAGCCAAAAACTGGAAAATTCTTGACTGGCCAAGTCAGTTACCCGATCTGAATCGAATTGAACCATTGCATTTCATACGCTGAAGAGAACAATTAAGGCAAATAGCACCGAAACAAGAGGGAGCTGAAGGTAGCTGCAGTACAGGCCCGGCAGAGCATCACCAGAGAAGATCCTCAGCACCTGGTGATGTCTATGGGTCACAGACTTCAAGCTGTCATTGGGTATGCAACAAAGTGCTAAACATGATTTCTTTGATTTATATAACATTAATATGTCCCAAACATTATGGTGCCCTGAAATAGGGGGGGGGGGGGGGGGTGTAAAAAGTGCTGTAATTTCTACATGATGAAACCAAACATATACATATAAAAATACCCTTAGATAAAAGCTGAGAATCTGCACTTTAACCACATGTGAATTGTTTGATTACAAAACTAAAATTGTACAGAGCCAAATCAAGAAAAAATGTCTTTGTCCCATACATTATGGAGACCACTGTACCAGTGTGCTGTGGATTAGGCAGACAGACTCCACATCAGAGACGATTAGCTCAAATACAGCAACACCTGAGACCTCAGATGAACCTGAACCTTATACCATGGTATGATTCTGATTGAACAGTAAATTGATCATTCAGAATGGAGGAGGGAATTTGGAGTGCAGACAGGACAAACAAAAACACAGTAATACTGATTTATGAGCTTCACTGCCCTACCCCGCAAACAATGTGGGAGTGAGTTTACATTTACTTTTACACATTTGGCAGTGACTTTCAAGGCCATTTGTCATTCATTCAATTTAGGCCATTCATTCAATTTAGATGGCAGGCAGCCATCTGGGTCATTCCATATCAGTTCAACAAATGCCCCACGCTCTTCGGTTTCGGATTTTGCTGAATTTTTTACCAAAGGTTCAATAAATAAAATAAAAAAGGGACAGATCCGAAGTTTGAGCGCTGTTGTTCAGGTAGTTTTTGAGATATGGCCATTTTACATGTCACATTTTGCCCGAAATTTGCGGCCGTCTTATTTTGGACTATTTCCAGTACCCCATATCTTTGCAAATACAGCACATAGAGCAATGACATTTTCTGTGGTTAATTTGGAACATCTTTCAACACCATAGACTAAGAATTAGTGATGTGCCCTAGCATCGTATGCTAATTTTCATTAACTTAAATATGCTTGCCTGTCATTTCGCTGTCTTTGAATGTCTCCTCAGCAATTGACTTGGGCAGCTGAACAAATTGGTCAGGTTCAAAAGGTCATGCTTCGTGACAAAAATATTTTTAAGTATTATTTTTTTGAATGCAACAATGGCGAAGAATGCTAAAAGGGATATTTTTTTTATAGCGGGCATGTTTTTCTAGCTGTCGACACCTTTCAAATTTTGTCTTGTTCAGAACGACTTGCACTTCCAGATACAGAACATGTTTTAAGGCTGAAGACCATGACTAAAATGAATCACACCCAGAATTATGGTTTCACTTAGCATTTCATGCTATATTCGAATACCAAAATATGAGTGGCTGTCATTTTGCGATTTTTGAACAGATTTTTCCTTCGCAATTTAGTTAGGTAGTTGAACAAGTGTTATTGTTCCAAAGGGCATCTTGATCAGACTTATGCTTTATGAGAAGAAGATTTTTAGGTAATATTTTTTCAGATGGAACAATGGCTGACATATCCAATTTTTTTATAGCAGCCATGTTTTTTCAGCTATCGACACCGTTCAAGTTTTGTCTTGTTCAGAAAGATGTCTCCTTCGATTCAGAACATGGTCTCAGGCCAGCCAGTTTCTCAGAAGAGCCAGGAGGCTTCAGCCCGCTAGGTCTAACTCAGTCCCTTCTTTGGACTTAAAGCTGGTCTTGAATGCCCTCACTGAGCCGCCCTTCGAGCCCCTGGCCGGATTCAGTCTAAGGTTTGCTGACATTTGTGCAGTGGCGGCCTGGCGGGCTAGGCTTCGTCCTTCACTTTCGGCAGCTTTTATCACCTGGACATAGTGGCATCCACATCGGTTGCCACCTCTGTCCTCGGGGCAGCGGAGCGACCTTGACTATGATTTGTGACGATTTGTGACAATTACCCGGTGGTTATTTTCACATTTATACTTTACGTTTGCTCTTCTAGGATAACAGCATCTAATAAGTGGATTATGTTGGAACCACACTCTTGTGTGATGAAGTCTTGATTACCCCACTACATCCCCGTCTGACTTTATTTGGTATACTGTGACCCATACCGTGGTGTGTTGACCGGTATGAAATAGAACATATGGGTTACATATGCAACCCCAGTTCTATGAGTACGGTCAACGCGCCACGCAGCATGGTCATGCGGAAAATTCTACGCCCTTCAATCGGCAAAAGAGGACGGGTGGCGTGCACGCACCATATTTATGGCGTGACGTAGTTCCGCCCCATGTTGGTGGTTAATTTGCTATTCAGTCTCCTAACAGCTCACCCCCTTGGTGAGGATGACCCATACCGTCGCGTGTTGACCATATTCATAGAACCGGGGTTACATATGTAACCCATATGTTTTTGTGGCTAAGTAGTGGTTTTTCAGTGTCACCTCTGTAGTTCTGTTCATGTCGTCTTCTGCAGACAATAGTCACTGTCACATCCACACCTGCCTCCTGAAGAGTGTTTGTGATCTGTCAGACAGGTGTTTGAGGGTTTTTCTTCATTATGGTGGGAATTATTTGGTCGTCAACTGTTGGGGTCTTCCTTGACCTGCTAGGCCCTTTGCGATTACTGAGCTCACCAGTGCTTTCTTTCTTCTTAATGATGTTCCAAACATTTGAATTGGTATATCTAAGGTTTATCCTATGTCTCTGACAGTTTTATTCTTATTTTGTAGCCTCATAATGGCTTCCTTGACTTTCAGTGGCACAACTCTGGTCCTCGTTGACAAATGCCAGTAACAGGCTCCAAAGGCAATCAAAAGCATAGAATCAAGACTAGAAACTGAAATCTCTTATACCTACACAAAGGAAGCAACTGAACATCCTCACTGCAAAAACCAAAGGAATTTTAATCTTATATTTAGACTTTAGAATCTTATTTTTGTTACTTTTTTGCTAAATAAGACAAACAGAATGCCCGTGGGGTGACATAGTTTTACTCATTTCAAGATTTGCCAGTGGGGTAAACTAATTTTACTTGTCAAGCAAAATGTAACTTAAAACAAGTTAATATTTTCCACTTTAGAGAAAAAAATTTGATTTTAAGACTAAAACACTTGTTAAGACAGACATTTTTTGCAATGCTGACTAATCAGAAACACCCGTGAAGCCATTTATCCAAACATGGTGCCCTGAAATGGGGGGGAGGGGATATGTATAGAAACAAATTTCTACATGGTGAAAACAAAATGTATAAAAATACCCTTTAATAAAAGCTGAGAATCTGTACTTTAACCCAACGTGAACTGATTGATTAGAAATTAAAAATTGTGGAGTACAGAGCCAGTGCCTCTAGTTTGGAAAAAACAGGAGTAAAGTTCCTTATATTTGCATAATATTGCTTGAGGTTTCAAAAGCTAAAAAGTTTTAAAAAGGAATACGAAACAATTCAGCAATATTTTAAGAATAGGCATTACTAATAAGACATTATTGCAGGCATCTGTGGTGACAGTAAAATGCAAATAATTCAGCAAGCACCATAAGGTTGGGTTTGATCTCAGGCAAGCTGTGGTAGAAAGCTTGGGGAACATACACACGATTATATTTGAAAAGCCCCAAAAGGAGTCACAAATGTGTTTACCTGTGGAACTGTTTGCTCTGTAAACATGGTTTGCAGTATTGATCTAAGGCCGGTTGGTCTAAGTGCTCACCCAGACATGCAATCTTGGATGTTGTTAGCATGAAAACAAACTAGAAGGTACCCTATACGGTCCCTTGTCTTTTGCAAGTGTACAGGAAATGGGCTAGTGGCTATGTGGACCCAGTTCTAGTATGTTCTACCCTCAACAAAAGCTCTAAGACCAGATTGCCTGTGCCCAATTGTAACCCTGACCATATACTGCAGGGGAGTCGCTTCTGTATGGAGTGATTAGGGACTGATATAGTCATGTGATCGGTGGGGGGGACAATTGGACAGCATCCCCTTGAAATTTAAGTACCTATGGTCCAAGGTCAAATTTAGCCACTTCCAAGTCTGACTCCATTGATAGGAAGCCCTGTGGGGCATTTCATGTAATATTAACCTTAAAAGGACATGCTTTGCCATCAACCCTCTTGGTTCTCACATCAATAAGAATAATATTCCCATTTCCATAGCACAAAAAAAGCACAAATGGAATGCCATACGTTTTTTTTCCAATTAAATTTTATTGGTTTCTCTGAAAAAATAATAAAGACGTCAAAATGGAGGTCAGGTGGACTGAAACATGGCAAACGGTTGGGGCAAAGTGTTACAGGGGCAAAGGGGTGCTGGAGCCATGGAGAACACACACATTACTCTTGTCAACAAGGAAATGAAACACAAATAAACCTACCACTCTGAGTGTGTATATGAGTGTGAGCATGTGTGTGTATGAGAGTGTGTGTGTGTGTGTGTGTGTGTGTGTGTGTGTGTGTGTGTGTGTGTGTGTGTGTGTGTGTGTGTGTGTGTGTGTGTGTGTGTGTGTGTGTGTGTGTGTGTGTGTGTGTGTGTGTTACGGGCACCGTCCTCCATTTCCCTATCCTGAATCCAGCTTTGTTGAGGTTACAAAATGGCTGCCTATTGTCATGTAGGAATATATTACCGTCAAAGTCCTTCAACGTAATTCTGCAGAGATGTGATTTTTGTGTTATTTATTTTTTCCTGTTTTTAGCAGAAATTTTGCTTTCTGATTTTGGCCTTAAATGCCTCAGGCTTTATTGCTGAATATCCTCTCATGTTGTCAGCTGTTGTAGAGTAAAAGCTCTTTCCGTATGCATTTGACATAACCAAGTCCTCTACTTGGACATTTAGGATGTGAAAAGCAATATTATCTGATTAATGAGGGAAAAATAACAACCCCGCTTTTGAGAGACTGAAACCATATTCCCTGAATCTCACCCCCTATATCTAAGCCCCACCCGCCCCTTTCCCCCATGGGTTTGCTGTTCTAGTTGCTGCACCCTAGCATTTCCTGAGGGATCTGATGGGGCACTGCTTTGATTTTGCCCATGGCCATGATCATGGGGCTCGCGTACTGGAAAAACTCTTTTCCCACATACACTTTAACCCCATCGGGGCCACATGAGGCTGCATCGATTTTAAATGAAATGGGTATGTCCTTAACCACAGACCGTGGGGTGGCTGACAGATCAATGTACTTTATATTACGTCCTGCAGGAGGTGAGAGAGAGAGAGAGAGAGAGAGAGGGAGGCCATAATTATACTACATAGCCTATATGTAATTTCTGGAATGTACAAACAACTGCCCATTTATAATTTGGTTTAGTAGTAGTAGTGGTAATGTTAGTCATAGTGTACTGTTTCAGTATGGGGGCTTCAGTAAAGATTCCGTTTCACTATCAGGCTGTCACTCAGAATTCCCCTTCTGGCGTGGACTGCACAATCAAGCTCACAATAATTAACTTCGGTAAATGTTAATGAGTGTGTGAGAACAGGTGTGCAATGTCGTTAGTGGCCAGAGAAGGTGAATGATGAGGACAGGTGTGCGCAGTGAGAGAGTACAGGTAAATGTCGGTACCTTGTATGACGTGCACGGTGTGCTGCTCGTCTGCGCACACAAAGGCAGCGTCCACGGGGCCCTCAATCCCCAACTCCTCCTTCAGGGGTTTGGGGTACCCCTCAACAAGCGTGTAGTGTGCTTCCGTTTTATAGATGTAAATCTCATCGCCCTATTGACAAACAGTGAACAACGTTTTACCACTGTGATAGATATGTGACGCACATATTTACAAACACGCCCGGATAAACAGAAAAGCGCGCGCACGCACGCACACACACACTTAGAAACATGCATACACAGACCTAGACACACCCACATACTCTCTCTCTGTAACCCAGCTCACCTTGATTATATATAGCTTTCCATCATAGAAGAAGACTGCGTTCACGTCACCGTGCACCTCTTTCCAGGCGCTGCTGATGGAGAAGGCGTGCCAGCCATCCCGGTGGGAGTCCAGGCGTAAATACATTTCACCTGACCGAGGCAAATAGTTCACCGCTCAACCACTTAATGCCATTGCAAATGCGTTTGAAAACATTTTCCACCCTAACGCCCTTCACTATTGATCTTTATCTGAGAGAGAGAGACAGAGAGTAAGAAAGAGAGCAGAGGTAACAGCGACTCACCTCTGAAGGCATAGCTCTTTCCTTTGACATCCGAGGTGACGGCATCCAGGTGAGCAGCATCAGTGCAATTTACAGAGCCTGTACCATGGCCTACAGAAGGACAGCAAGACTCAACCTTAACCCATAACCTTACAGCACTAGGAGCTTGACCAGGTATACTTTATGCCACCATGTGCCTGACCAGGTTGCTCATATTTTTACTTGGGGGAAGGGGTGTTTATTGGCCCCTTCATGGGAGTCGGGGCCCTACACGCAGTTTGCATCTTGCCTATAGGACAGGGTGGCACTGTTGCTGTCCTCTCTTGGGCCCTATCCAGTGACAGGGCCCCTGAAACCGTTCCCATTTTCCTACCCTCACGTGCAGGCCTGCAGCTACTCATGTCATGCAACCCTATGAGAGTCATGAACTTTGATATAATCAGTCCACGTACCAAAGTTCTCACACTTCATGAAGTAGTTGCGGGCATCCTTGGGGTATCCTAGTTCCACTTCTCCTGTTAAAGGGTGGAACCTGGTGAAGTTGTGTCCATGGAAACAGTAGTAGCGTTCCAGCCAACGGTATGCAGAGGTGCAATGTGGCAGGTGAGGCCACTTCTTCTGCTTCACAGTCTTGGTGGCAATGTCGTAGTTGTATACTTCGTCTCCTAGGAAACGCGAGAGGAAAACACATTATTTGTTTTTCACTTTTTTCCCCCCCATTTAGTAGTAATGACCTAAGGCTGTCAACCGGTTAAATCTACCCCAGGGACAAATGTGGGTTCAGTCCCCAGGAAGGACAAATGCTGTTTTTATTTAATTTTGTTGGTGCTAACAATTACTTACCTTTAAAATACACAATACGTTTTTTCATAGTAGCCTATGTTTTTGCATAGATATTGGCAGGGTAGTTAGATAGGTTTGAGTAGGGACTATAAGACTATGATGAAACATCCAACTTTGCTGAGTGAGAGTAGTTGGTCATAACAAGAGTGAGGGTAGGCCTACTTGTTCAGTGAGTGTGCTCGCTCCTGAATAAGATCACTATAGTGTGGGTTGGTTTAGCATTATGCAGTGCTAGAGTGGGCTGGAACAGACCGGTACACCGTACCCGGACTTTAATTTTGCTCATATGGGTACCAGCAGCTACTTCTCATAGGTTCTACGTATGCAATGGTTGTGGGCCTGTGCGATTCTCTTTTTCACATTCCCACAACAGTCACTGTATTGTCTTCCATAATGTTTAATTCAAGTGACAAACGGACTTCATTACTGGTACCTGCTTTCCTAGTTCCTCATTGCTCTTATGCAACAGATCTTTTTAACAGGTCAGCTTCTGCTCAAAAATTTCAAGAAGTTCCAGAACAGCCCGTACTGGGGCTGTGTCCGAATCAGAGCCCCATCTACTGCGCCCTGCCTCCTGCATACAGTGCACTGGCAGAAGTGTGCTGTTTAATGTGCACTGTTTAGCAGTACGCGAAAAATATCCGCCATACTATTTTCCAACCGTACTGTGGAAGTGTCGTGAGCAGGTCATAAGACGTCCCACCAGTGTTGCCATGTCCGCGGTTTTACAGATAAAGTTTCGTAAAAAATTTTTTTGAGTCGCCATTTGGCTGGAAAGTCTCTGGCATGATCTGGCAACCCTGCATCCCACCCTTGAGCGGCCATGTCACGTGTTGTTTTTGTTGTATTTGAGGGAAAACGTCAGTGAAACTGCGCCTCATTTTTTTTTTTTAAACTAAGCTCATATTTATGTGACCATAATGTTCGTGTACTTCTTGAAGTGTGCTCCCGAATGTACCCAGCGAAACCCTGGAAGTAAGTGTGTCATCCGGGTGTTTCAAATATACTGCAATTTTTTTAATTTTCGCCTACTCAACGACTTTCTCATCCTGTCTACTCACCAAGGCTGCTCAATAGTGTGGAAGAGTGCTGATTCGGACATGGCCCGGGACTTCTACATTTTGCTCATATGAGTACCGCCATTTTTTCCCCCCACTTCAAGCGTTGACATTAACAGTGGGGCCGTGACCGAATATGATCCCTGTTCCCTGCCCCCTGTCCACTCAGACCCCTGTCTACTATGCACCCTGTCCCCTCACTTTGCAAGCAATGTATGAAAAAAATCCTGCAAAACTTGCCAAACTAGTGAGGAAGTAGTTTGTAATATATATATATATATATTATTTTATTTTTTATTTTTTTTAGTTTTATTGAGAATATCAATCAGTTTATATATGACAATGGTTACAAAGTGTAGATTATGAATGAAGATAGAATTAACTAAATAAAATGAGAGTAGTTTATGTACGTAATATGTCCCGCTCTTGTACTACAAGTTGTAGTTTTTACTTCCCGAAAATTGTCGGATGAGTGCACAGTTTGGTGGATGCTCCTGAATCCCCTCAACAAAACCCCGGAAATAAGGGTTTCATCCTGGGATTTTAAGTGCCCCCATTCGTGAGAAAAAGTCGCCCACTCAAAAACTTTTTGACGAAGTTGACTCAAATATGCGCCCTCAAAGGGGTGAAGGGATCATATTCAGTCACGGCCTGGGTGTGCGCTGTTAGACTGTATCAGCTTAGAATGTACGCTCACTCTTGAAGAAGATTAATTCAACGTGGTTGGTTTAGTGTTTTTTGTCAGGGTGTTTTGATGGAGAGTGTGCACTCACCCTTGAAGAAGATAACGGAATCTAAAGTGCACTCCCCTTTGGGGCACTCGACAGCAGCATCCAGGTGTTTGGGGATTCCAGGGAACACCTCTTCGATCTCTTTTGGGTAGCCTGGTTCCAGGCTGTGGTTGTAGTAGCTGAAGACCTTGTCGTCCTGTAGTGTGTGCAAAGAGAAGGGATTTGTACTATTTTTAATCTATTCGTAACATAATAAAATTGCGGCTTTAACTAATTTAACATTTCTGTATACATAATGGGCTAAACACATATTTACAGCAGGGACAAGGAGTGAGGTTAATGGAATGTGCTAAAAGGTTTAACATGAGCTTGTCACAGTGCTACAATTATGACACCGTTCATACCGGTATTACTAGCATCAAACTTCCCTTTAAACTGATCATTGGTCAAACTATTTTCATTCATTTTCCTTGATTAACAAGTGTGGCAACAATCCATTCCAGGATTGTTTAATCCATTGGCAGGTAAACATGCAGCTTCTTCACATCATGTTCGGGAGATCAAATGATAAATGAAAAATCTATTTTAATCACCAAGTACACTTAACTAAAAAAAAAAAAAGATACACCACTCTGTTAACTACCATAAAGGATATCTAACGAGTTCTGCGCTTCAAGATAATTTCATTTACAAAGTCCGTGCATTGCCGATCTTGGCCATAAATATTCTCTGAGTATCTCAGGTAGGCCTACTCAGGGAAAGCATCCAAACACGGAAGCAAACTCAGGAGACAGAGGTAAGTTAAATAACGAAATAACTCACTAGAGCGACGCGGAACAAAGAAATAAAACTATAAACAAAAGCCTTTTAAAGCACCTTTGAACTAGGACAAAACAAGACACAAGTGACAGGAATAGCGAATAAAAGGTAAAACCAAGCAACAATGAACAGAGAATGAGGAACTTGAGCCCGACGGACCCTGTACCGGGTCCAGTAGAACGGTTCCATAAATAACTGCCTGTAAAAAGTTCATAAAATGTTCTGGTGGTCTTTTAAAAAAAAAAATTCTAAAAGACGAGGCTTTACCGCTACCAAAACAACACTCCAAGTGTAGCTATTTTGTCCAAACAATTTTTGTTTGCCAATAATTTCAATATTTTAGATACAAAATAAAAGCCGTAAGGGACAGTCGAAATGGAACGCAACAGTACACATAAACCGTTCGCTCCACTCTGTCATGTTGGGTGTCGTATGAAACTAGAGAAGCTAGCCTACTCACTCTTTCCATTGATACCAAGCAAAGCATAGCATAGCCTGAGCTAACCAGCTCACGTCAGCCCCATAGCAAACACGCAGCCAAACTTCACATTTTACGGTCAACGTGTCAAATTTTTGTGTTTATGTCTCAATATCCCATCAAATCCCAAAGCGATTGTCATCAAAAGCAATTAATATTGTTTCCTTACCCTTTCGTGGTCAGCACCCTAGGGCTTAACATGTTAAATACACAGAGATGCAGGTGAACTGAATATACTAATGGAACATTGGTGCAAACAATGATTAAACCAATAATACAATGACATTAAACCACAAAAGGTGACCAAACTGAGAAATCTTAGGACTGAGGAACTGGCAGCCTCTGGCGGTTAGAAACAGGAACCGTGACACCGAGTGTGACGCCTAGTCTAGACCACAGCCGTCACGTGAGCGTCGCGCTCGCGTAACGACAGCGTTAAAACGCGTCCCTGAAGCGACTGCCTATACAGATCTGTATTGCCCGCGCATTTCCTTGTGTTCAGGTTGCTGCTTTCAGTAAACTTGGTGCAAAAGAGGTTTGTTTTGACCGCTAGATGATGAACCACAATAAACAATGTTTCCCCCAGATAATCATACAGTGGCGTACCTTGGGAGTAGAACTAGGCCTTCTGTAAACTTACCTTTAACGGATGATCACTCTCAATCTGTTTCCTTTTACTTTGCCTGATTGTTAATCAAAATAATTGATTCACTCAATAACCAAGAAAAATAAGTACATTATTAGGCTACCAAGTTATTGTGAGATAGCATTATTGTTCTGTGCATCACAAACTTGTGTTGCATTTTTCTATATCCACATTTATGATGGTGTTATCATGCAAAGATTCTGACTTTTAAATGCTCCATGTTTAAATGTTCAACGTTTTGTAGGTTTATTATGCGTTGCTCTCAACGGTTCGAGACACTTAAGAGGCTGTCCTCTTTAAATTTTTGCTTTCTAATGTTTAAATCGCTTTGACTAATTTGTGTGTCGTCTTAAAATGAATGACATTCTTTAACGCATTCAGATTATTGCCTGATCCTTGTTAAATAATCTCAAATTGTCTCTGTTGTAATCATTACTAAATCATTATAGGCTACAAATTGGTCTGGATTATTCAGCGAATTAATTTTGATTAGTTAGTTTGATTGTTAGGCTACTCAAGTTAAATAAACGGAAACAAGTAATCCTCTACACCCCACTTTTTCCAACGCACCGGCCGTCGCTACATATAGGCTATTTAAGTGCTACCCATTTTATGACGCAAAGAAAAATACTAGCGCAGAAAAACTTGATATATTGATTGATGTTTGTTATTCGGTTAATGAATTGCTTGATTGATAATTAAGAACTATACGTGGAAACAGGTTGAAAGTAATATCCGTATAAAGGTAAGGTTACCGAAGGCCTGTTATACAGCCGACATTACGCCACTGTAATCATATAGGCTCTGATAAAGATATAGGCTACAATAATAATAACTGTATTTGTATACCACTTTTCAAAACTGATTACACAATACAGAGTCAATAAATAAACCGGGAGAAAACATGCCATCGGAAATAATGAAAACAAAGAACAAGGTCAGATAAGCTAATTGTGAGGCACCCGGATTCCATCCCGGGTCTTCCCATTGTCTCACAGTCCACCCCGTGTTTTCCCTCTCTCCCTCCTACTTGTGTCCTGCACTCCCCATACCTGAATTGTGTTTTCCTCTCGTGTCCTCGTTACCCTTCTCCCACCTGTTGCTCGTCTTGTCCTCATCATGTCTCGTATATAGTCTGCCCTGTCTCTTTGTTCAGGGCCGGACTGTCTTGTGTTGCTCGTCTAATTTGTGAGGTTTCCCGTTGTAGTCTTGTACCCCCCCGGTTATGTACCCTCGTGTCATGGACTCCCTCATCTTGTCTTGGTCTTGTCTCGGTCTTGTTCCCTCCAGGCTCCCCTGTTCCCTCCAGGCTCCCTCGTTCCTGTCCCTCCTCGTTCCTGTCCCTTCTTGTTCCTGTTCCCCCACGGCTAGAGTGCCGTTGTGGGCCCCCCCGCGCTATCCGTGGGACCCCCGCACCTGTTCCTACCCCTAGGCTGAGTGCCGCCCCCAGGTTTTGAAGGTTGTGTTCCCTGGGCGTCCCCCGCACCGGTTCCTGACCCCACGGCCGGCATGCCGTCCTTAAGCTGGACCCCACGGCCTGGGTCACGTCTGGTTCCTGTTCCCCCACGGCCTGAGCGCCGTCCCTGGTTCCTGACCCTTCCTGGTTCATGACCCCCTCCTTAGCTTCTGACCTGTCCACTTCCTGCCACGCCTGTCTCTGTCTTGCCCCTGCCTGTGTTTCAATAAATGTACTCCCTGTGGAGTTTCCCTTTGAGCCGTCTCCGAGTCTTGCGTTTGGGTCCGGTCCCCGCTGCGGGAACCATAACACTAACATGATAAAAGTTGATTATGATTACAATGATAAAATGACAACTACCCGAATTTTGACATGTATTAAGTGCCTTTTTATTTGGCATCAACCTCGCGTTTTATGCGCGTATTGTCGAAAAAAAAAAGACTTGAAGCGTAAATAAACGCTTCAGGTTGATTTACGTTCGTGAGACGGAGCTGAGACGTGAGCCTGCACGGAGCCGGTGCAGACAGCTGCATAGATTAAAATAAGAGCGTTTCTGTTCCGGGAGACGGACGTCTATAAAACGCGTCTGGTCTAGACTAGGCTTGAGTGCAGAGAACAAAGAGTAGATGTATCCACAATTTAAAATAATGTTGATAAAATTTGCGATGCAAATAAAAATCGCCTAATAGCCTAATTGAGGAGAACTGGCTATATGATGGTATTGAGTATTTTGTGAATTAATCACTGGAAATGAAAATCAACTGGAAAGGAAAATGAATGAAAACAGGTCGAGACAAATAACCAGTTTATGGAAAGTTTTCCGCCTTGTCAATTTTCAGCTCAGCTGCCGCTACTGACTGTTATACTTGAAAAGTAAAATTTTTGGGGAATCAAAACCTCTGATGTCAGACTACCACATATCTGCTTGCGTGACCTGGACAGCATAGTGTTAGCATCCTGAGTCTTCCCTTTTCTGAGCGTTCTCTTAACACTGTCTGTGATAAGGACACATACACTAGCATATATAATGTGCTTATATTCATTTAATAACGTCAACATTGAAGCTCGGCAAGTACTTGAACTTATTATTATTTTTTTTAACTTTTATTCTATTATAGAATTTTTATAACAAAATACTCGTACTGACGGTGTGGAGATAACTGCACTGTACGCCACCAGTTAAACCGCGACAAGCCTAGTTTGACATAAAAATTTAAAAAAGCTAGCGGTCAGTGGGCTACCAGAAAGAAGAAGATGTGGTCATGGTCACTGTGGTCATCCTCATTGTGCATGCGGAAAGCTGCGTCCACATGTCCTATGTGATGATGGTCGTCCAGTTCCTTGAAGGTCCCGTTGGAGAGCTCAGCAGGTCCCCGGAAGCCCCTCCACAGGTGGTCACCTGAAAAGACCAGAAAACACACCTGAGGTCGGCGCCATTCCTACCAGGAAACAGATCATATTAACTTACGTCACATAAAGCACAATCTATGATCACACTATGCATTGTATTTGTAATTCCATTACTATTTCACTGACCAATCTGAGATTTATATTACCTATATCCTCCTAAGACCTGGCAGTTAATTATTGTCCCCTGTAGGGGACATAAGTCTCTGATCTCAATCTCAAGAACCATATACTATGCTGAAACCTACACTACAAGAGACATTCAAGAAAGATGTTTCCACAACTTTAGCGTTGTGGTATATCATATACATGACACTGGACCACGCTGTCTTCACTTGTTAACCCAGTTAACCAGGTTTTGAAATCAGTTAAGTCCGTTGTTTCGGTGACCTATAAATGGTAAACTTTTTTTTCTGTCAGGTCTCAGGAGGATATCTTTCAAAAATTGTGTGTAAAATACTTCATATGGAGCACTTGGAACAATGAAAACATTAATGAACAAAAATAAAAGAGCCAGCACAATTAAATGTTAAATATACAATTAATAAAAAGGCGGACTAAAGAAAACGTTTATACACATGCTGTAGCAATAACATACTCAGGAATATTTTGTCTAAAGGTTAAATGCACTAATGAAAGTGATACTGGATTTACAGGCAGACACAGTGTACACTAATGAAAAGGATACTGGATTTACAGGCAGACACAGTGTATGGTTCTTATCTTAGTACCTTTGAAGAAGTAGGTGATTCCCTTCTCATCAGGGGCAATGGCGTCAAACTCAATTCCGTCACAGCGGTCAGGGTCCTTATGGTCATGCTGGTCCTCATGGTGGTGGTGGTCTGTACCATCGTGGTCTGTAAGAGCCAATCAGATTTATGGTAATCCAGTGACCACACTTATTGTTTTTTTTCTTATAACTGGAGCACTATGTCTGCCCCACTACACACGGTGTTAATACTGAATGCTGTGGAGGTTTTTAGTCTGATTGCCTAAATCACAAGGAGTGCATTATTTGCTATTTGTTGGGGCATAGGTGACAGCTCGGTTGGCATAGTTCACATTCATTTAAAATCATAGATTATAGACGTGATCAGTCAGCTTTTGCACGTACTCAGTGAGCATTCAGTGAGAAATGTTTGGAGAAGAAAAGAGCACAGGCTCCCTCTTGTGGCCAATAGCTTTACAACAGAAAGAATGTGGGATTCTCGTGCAAAAGTGACGTCTTGGCAACACGCAGCACCCACACCCCCATACTTTTTTGATTCATTTTTATGAAACCCTTAAAATAATAATATTAGAATAGCATAGAATAACTTTTATTAGGGAAAATAATAAAAATAAAAAATACAAATTTGTGTTAGGGAACTTCAGTTGTAGCCACCAGCAACAACAAAAAAGACATAGACAGTGGGGCAGACCCACAACACACAAACAAACATATCAAACAAAGACATTCAATAAAATCATTGCATTAATCAAACTAATTAAGTGAATTAAAGTGGAATACAGCCATTATTAAAAATAGCCCCCGCTGTCCCGAATCCAGTGTCATTAAGCAGTCCAACACACAAACTCCGCCTCCACGACTTTCCTCCGTACACGCAGTGTAATAAAGAACCATGAAGATCTCAAGCAATACTTGAGGTGTGTGGGTGTGTGTGTGCGTGCGTGTGTGTGTGTGTGTGTGTGTGTGTGTGTGTGTGTGTGTGTGTGTGTGTGTGTGTGCATGCGTCCCAATTCTGTCAGGTACGGACATCCCTGACCACACTCACCTGCCATCATGATGTCATGATGCCTGTGAAAAGAAGAAGAAAGCGAAATTGTTCAGACTTCCAGTTACTATAAGACTCCACCATAGTGAGCTTGTGCCAGTGCAATAGGCCTATCCGCTAAATGTAGGTTTCAGTATATAGAGTACTTGTCATATCTGACGTGTACTGTACTTATTTACTGAAGTAAATCAAACATCTTGTTTCAGGGTGCAACACCAGCATCATATCTTGGATTTGAAGAAAAACATAAATACCTGCACCACACTGCATTGTTCTCAAAACAGTGTCTAATGAAGCGTGTCACCAGGTTCCCCTATCAAAATGCACGACCTTGTGAAATTGTTTGCTTCATGTATTATTCTGGGAACAATGCAAGAGTGTGCAGGTACTTTATACTTTATCCAATTTTTAACCATGCTCAGCTACTATGCAATCACCCAGATACAAACACACTGCTTGTATCCCAGCATGATTTAAATCCTCTGGCTACAAGGACAGTTTCTTGACCACCAAGCCTGCAGACATAGGCAAGGAAACTGTTTCCACAAGCACAGACAAAAGTCTCTGAATGATATTGAAAGATTCTGTTTGGAGGAATAGCCTCCAATATGGTTACAATATGGGCCGTAAAAAAGGGCCTGACGTACCTAGCTTCTGCCACTGGTATGTACCAGGCCTAAGGAGATTTTGTGACATATTCACAGAGAGAGAAGCTTGTGATAAAAATATAGTTGTGCAAATCTATTGATTTTTTAAATTGTAGTTTTGAAATTGAGGGTAGTAGGGCAAGCAAGAGATTGTAGGAGTTATTTTTGTTTATCATTTGGAGGAGCTTAGTGAAGGAACGTATTTTTTTACAACACGTTAGCTAACGTTATCTAATATTAACTAGCAAGCTAGCTAAATTAGCTAGATAATCAAGGGTGGGACAGGAGAGCTGCACTAACATGCAGTGTGAAAGGAGGGAGCTAATTTAGCTAACGTTAGTTAGCTAAATGTAATTTATACATGGTGAAAGTAGAATATCAAAGTAAAATATCTTCATCCCAAACACTATGGAGGGCAGTGTATACATATTTTAAATTCTGCCCATCTCTGGGTGTTGGTTGCAGGGGGGGGGGAGAAGCAGGATTGGAGCGACTGCTATCATGGGTTTTTTTATTTCTCATCAAGAAGGTGATGTCCTCTGTGTGGAGCAGAGGCCAAATCAGAAAGGAGGCACTGACTCGTAGGAGTCAGTGCAAACATTCAAACAATCATTCCAACAATATTTATCCGAAAAGTGTATCGATCATGCACCAATTTTGAATAAGCAATGAATATGAATATTCTGTAAACAGGGATTCTATACAACAGGTTGTTTACTCAATCATGGATTATAAACAGTGCATAATATGAACATTAAATCAAGCTTTATGGGATAAGTTTCTGAGTTCAAAGCATATTTTACATTATAATTAGGTATTTTGTTCACATTTTTGAATACGGTTTCATATGACAAAATGGAAGCTTTTTTTTTTTTTTTTGCATAGTTCCATTCAGTTATTTCTAGTGTTTGTTTGGTTGCTTTTGACTAGAAACAAATTGACATCTGCATTAACTTTTTATAAAGACAACATGATTGAATCCAGTCCAGAGTTAAGGACTAGCCTAAATGTTGGTCAAATTGTTGGTCAAATTGTTGATTAAATCCAGACCATGGCGAGTTTATTTTTGAGAGCCTGGAAATGTAGCGGTACTTACGTTGGGGCAGCACAGCTGAGGGTGAGGGCCAGGAGGAGGCACAGTGTTTGAGCGAGCAGCCTCATGCTGAGTGTCCTCTGGGTCCGGAAACTGGAGTGGAGAGAGCAGGGAAGGTGCCTGGACTGGAGCTGGACCGGGACTTTATACTGGAGACCTGAGTGGGTGGCTCATCGGGACATCACTGATAGGGGGGGGGGGGGGGGGGGGGGGGGGGGTGTGTGTTACAGAGGAGCCCTCTTTCCAACTGTTTACCCAGAGTGAGTATGTATTTGTTTGGGAGGATGGGAGTAAACGCAGCACAAAAGTCATGCTACAGAAAAACTCAACCCCGACTAAACTATTAATTTATTGATCAAACATCTTTGAAACAATTTCAAATTGTATGTTGCTGATGTTTTGAAATATATCACAAACACATTTCTTGTGTCGGGGGTTGCAAAACTTTAAAATCTCAAGGTCCCCCTAAATTGTTCACTCTCTAGCTGAGGAGCTCCCACCTAAGCCTTTATCCAACAACCACTACAGACTATAACAAAGTGGCCATTTAATACACTACAGACACATTTAGGCATTTAGCAGATCCTCTTATCCAGGTTTTGCACACAAATAGAAATGATGCCAAGTCATCAATATAAGAGCTGACAGTTAGTAGTCAGTACATAAACCTAAAACATATTGTATTATTAGTAAATGGAAGATTGTCGGAAACAGGTCGGCATGTAGTATGGAACTATCCGCAACATGTATTTAGTACAATTAAACGAGCATTATATTACAAGGATAAAAAGTTTATTTTATCCTTTATTTATATTTATTTGTCCAGATTAAAGATTTGCCCGCAATTAGTTCTCCAAATTCAGTGAAATAGGCTAGGACACGGAAACAATATTTCAGTGAATACAACATGACTTCTTAAATGTCATATTTTGTCCTATGTATGAAGACGATGAGTGAATTTTGTACAGATAATGAACATAGATTAAATGAAACGCCAAAGTAAAGTTGCTTAATAATTGGGTCGCCACCTTTTTGATTGACTGCCTGCTTTCGCCCCAGGTGGAAATAATTTGTTGTCCTGTGGTTATTCACCTGTTCTGCCTTTGAATTAATGCACAGAAGTCATGATCCTAGAGTATTAATGTAAGCCTGCTGTTGCTCGTTGCTAACAATGTCTTCCCAACACCTACAGCTTGTGCTTTACATTGTACCTTATTTATCCACTTTTTGCTCACCGTTTACTGTAGGCATACATCATTAATGGTCTGCTAGTGGTGTATTTTACTGAGTATATGTTAGAAATATCATTAATAAGGCACAATGTTAATATTCAGTAATACATGTCTAACAAAAGGTCCCCTCACCAGACTGCCTTCAGGGGTTCATTTGTATGTTTGGGGTAAATTATTAACTGAACAGTTTGGTGATGAGGGAGGTAAATGCACATTTCACTTTTCCTAGAGGCAGTGTGAGTTTAAATCTTTCTTTCAACGAAACATATTGCAGACACTCGATTGTTGTGAGCAATGATGAACAGGAAATCATTTTATAATTTTATGTTCTTTGCAATGACTATTGTAGAATAAACTGCAGCGTTGCTACTACACAGCGTTTACAAAATTCTAACAAGGGGAGGACAACATTTCACAAGCTTCAGTCTCTGTTTCAGCTTCTTTCCACTGCAATGTTTGCTGAACAACTTGCCATTGCATCAAAGCATAATCTTCTCATTAGACTGGTGGCCGATGTCTCCGCATTTCCTGGTTCAAACCCTGGACCCTGCACAGGTCAGCCAAGATGAGGGATTTACTAGGGGTCCCCAAAAGAGATACAACATTGCACAGAAAAACAGCACAATTCATTTCCAAAATTTCTATAATTTCTTAGTCTCAAGATTCAGGCCAAGAGTCAATCAATATTTGTCTTTAACTTTGCCTTATAAATAAAAGTTTTTCTATCTTCACAAACAAATCACATGTTTGTATAAGCCAAGGCTATATCTGAGATAGTGGTTTATAACATTACTCGTGAACCCCACCATTCCGTCTTTAATAATTTAACAAAGCATGACTTTAGTGGTCATTGAAATGTACAATAATAATAAATAAACAGTGTTAATAAAATAACATGTTTAATGGTGTTCCTCAAAGGTAGTGACGAAGTGCCAGAGGTAATGGATTGAATCTGAGTCTGATTATCGCAGTTATCAAAAGCTAAGGTGAACTTTGGAGTTAGTAAGTAATTGGGAAACCGGGGTAAAAAGCCACTGCAGTGTCAATATCACGACTAGAAGAGAACACAGAGAAAATTCTAGCATTGCATTTAATTTGGAATAAGTATCATGTAGGGAATTTTACTGGAAAACTGTTTTTCTGTCTGATGGTTATATTTTCACTATAATCTTTTGCTATTGTATTAAGTCTATATTCTATAGCGATAAAATATAGATGGAGGAAAATCTACGCTGTAATAAAAATTATATTGCCATTCTAATTAAAACACATTAGAGTTTGTATTATATGTACAGGCAATACATCCATTTGTAAGCTTGTATTCTGTAATTTGCTGTTAACCATACAGATCCTTTTCAAAAAATTAGAATATCATGGAAAAGATGTTTTTTTTCCATAATTCCATTCAAAAAGTGAAACTTTCATAGATTATAGATTCATTACACACAAAGTGAAATATTTCTAGCCTTTATTTGTTTCATTTTTCATAATTTTGGCTTACAGCTCCAGAAAACCCCCAAAACAGTATTTCAAGAAATTATAATAGTGTGTCGAAAATCAGCATTTACTTCAGTTATTTCAGAGAATGAATGTTTTAGACTGAGTGTCACACTCTGTACGTGGTGGTTTTTGAAGCACTGACTCCAGCCTCAGTCCACTCCTCTGCATCTCTGCCAAATTTTGGAATTGTCTTTGCTTGACAATCCGCTGAAGCCTACGGTCATCTCTTTTGCTTGTGCACCTTCTCCTGCCACATTTTCCCCCTTCCACTAAACGTTCTATTGATATGCTTGGACACTGCACTCTGTGAACAGCCAGCCTCCTTAGCGATGACCTTTTGTGGCTTACCCATCTTCTGGAGGGTGTCAATGATGGTCTTCTGGCCAATTGTCAAGTCTGCAGTCTTCCCCATACTGAACCAAACTGAGATACCTGTCCAATTTAACGACACACCTGTAGAAAAACTTTGCAGGTGTTTTGAGTAAATTAGATGATTAGAGTG
This sequence comes from Synaphobranchus kaupii, assembly GCA_029718625.1. Classification (NCBI taxonomy): domain Eukaryota; kingdom Metazoa; phylum Chordata; class Actinopteri; order Anguilliformes; family Synaphobranchidae; genus Synaphobranchus; species Synaphobranchus kaupii. The sequence continues at coordinate 59,167,134 of CM056383.1, read as the reverse complement.
TGACACTCAGTCTAAAACATTAATTCTCTGAAATAACTGAAGTAAATGCTGATTTTCGACACACTATTCTAATTTCTTGAAATACTGTTTTGGGGGTTTTCTGGAGCTGTAAGCCAAAATTATGAAAAATGAAACAAATAAAGGCTAGAAATATTTCACTTTGTGTGTAATTCATCTATAATCTATGAAAGTTTCACTTTTTGAATGGAATTATGGAAAAAAAAAACTTTTCCATGATATTCACATTTTTTGGAAAGGATCTGTATATCAGTACTCTTTGAGTCATGTATAACACTGTATTCATACTGTCATCTAAATGTGACTGATGTATTCATATATTACGCATAATCCTGTTTTTTGTTTTTTGCTTTAGGCCTACTGTGATATATAAATACATTTGGTGGGTTAAAATACCAAGATGGACTCACTCCAGAGCAGATATAATTGTATTTGTGTTGCTCTTCCAGCTGACAAGATGTTTTCCAGCCTGAGCATTCATTGAGCAAACTTGAGAACGTATTTTATTTTGCCTGTGTCAGGCTGTGAAATACACACAGAAGAGCAAAGAAGAAGCAGAGGACCAAGATGCAAATGGATCTTAACGCAGTCAATACCTCCATTACCTCCATTTTAACGAGCGGTTCCAGAATATCAAGAGAGGGAACTCAGGGCCATCCACAGTTTCGACACCGTCTCTGGTTGACTTCCAACTCACATTGATTAAGTCAATAATTTTACCGGTGTGGGAGTAAACAGTTGTTTGGTTAAGAGGTATTGCATTTACATGTTGACAGACTAGCTCTGTCCAGCAGAGTGCTGGATCCAGCCAAATTTTACTTGCTTTCATTAGCATGCCAGACCGTGGCTGCGGTCCAGTCTGAACTCGCAATCACCGCATACCCACGGTTCAGCTGTAGGTCAGATATACTGGAGGTGTGTCCACTGACCCACCTTAGCTGTAGGTCTGTTATACCTGAGGTGTGTCCACTGACCCATCTTAGCTGTAGGTCAGATACTGTACAGCTGAAGCAAGCCAAAAGCATTCCACAGCAAACTGACTTGGGCTAGATACAACAGTTTTGCCCAGAACAAACATAGTGGAGTATTAAATACCTTTTCCAAAAACACTGATAATAATAATAATAATTATTACTATTATTTTCTTTGTAAACTTTGCATAAAACATGCATCCCAAAGTTTTCCACAGACATACAACCCCAATTCTAAAAAAGTTGGGACAGTATGTAAAATGCACATACAGTGATTTGTAAATTCTCTTTTACATACAGTCAAGCCGGAAAGTCTCCCCACCCTTTCACCTTCTCCACGTTTTATTACGTTACAGACTTATACTACAATAGATTGAGTTCATTTTTGCCTCAAACATCTACACACAACACCCCATAATGACAATGTGAAAAAAGTTTTTTTGAGATTTTAGCAAATTTATTAAAAATAAAAAAATAAAATTTCTCATTTACATAAGTATTCATACCCTTTGCTTTAACGTATTTTTAAAGTATCATATTTCATATTTGGTCGCATATCCTTTACATGCTGTTACTTCCTGAAGTCTGTGACCATCAACATAAAAAAACTGTCGATATCTTATTTTCAGGTACTGTTACAAGCGATACTATAACCTCTCTGCATTTGAATGGATCTCTATGGAAATTGGGGGGTGAGACTAGATTCAGCTGTAAATTACACTGGTACAGTATGGAACACATGGCTGGCTAAATGGCTGTAAGTTATCAAGGGTCTGAGCTATCAAACGAGCCCCAAACCATCACTCTGTTGCCAGATATGGAGTAGATGTGGATGGATCACTGCAAGGGTTGTTTCTCCTGACTTTTTTCCCCATAGAGTTCTATAGGAAAATGAGTCCGGAGAAATAACCCTTGCAGTGATCCATCCACATCTACTCCATATTTGGCAACAGAGTGATGGTTTGGGGCTCGTTTGATAGCTCAGACCCTTGATAACTTACAGCCATTTAGCCAGCCATGTGTTCCATACTGTACCAGTGTAATTTACAGCTGAATCTAGTCTCACCCCCCAATTTCCATAGAGATCCATTCAAATGCAGAGAGGTTATAGTATCGCTTGTAACAGTACCTGAAAATAAGATATCGACAGTTTTTTTTATGTTGATGGTCACAGACTTCAGGAAGTAACAGCATGTAAAGGATATGCGACCAAATATGAAATATGATACTTTAAAAATACGTTAAAGCAAAGGGTATGAATACTTATGTAAATGAGAAATTTTTGTTTTTTATTTTTAATAAATTTGCTAAAATCTCAAAAAAACTTTTTTCACATTGTCATTATGGGGTGTTGTGTGTAGAATTTTGAGGGAAAAAAGGAATTTAATCAATTTTGGAATATGTCTGTAACGTAATAAAACGTGGAGAAGGTGAAAGGGGTGGGGAGACTTTCCGGCTTGACTGTATATTTAATTGAAAACAGTACAAAGAAAATATGTTTATATATATTTAATATATAACATAACATTGTAACATATTATTCCAGAATTCAAATGGAGTACAGCATATCTTCGGGACACCTGTGGGCCACACTAATAACAGGTCACCATCTTCACCCAAGGTAAAATCTGAAACGGGTACAGTGAAATGTTGAACTAACAGGCAGTTGTTACAGTTTTCCATCCCAGACTTGTGTTTACTCATACCACATATTATAAATATCCCACTCTTTCCCCAAAATAAAGTAATTTCTCCTCATCAGCCACCAACCTCCATATAGGTATGTCTGTCTGTGTGTTATTTCTAGTAGCAGCACATAGTGTGAGCTGTATGGAATCACTGTGGTCATCTCAGTTATGTTTGAGGATCTCAGGCTTAAACAACTTACCAAGCTGTTTTATGAGCCCTGACTCTCCATGTCTCTTGCTGCTACAAGGCCAATCAACCCTGTGTGTGGAGGCTGGTGGCCGCAGGGATGTACAATAACAGGTCATTCATAGGAAATTACAAAATCTTGTGCTTGCTTGAGGAGCGGTATTCACCTGTAAGACTTAATCATGCAGATGTACCATTAGCAGCAAGTGTAGATGCGACAAAAAGGATCAATCATCAGCAATCAATATATCACCATAATTATGCTTATGATTGTTATATGAGGTTGAATCAGAAAATGCAATACCTCACATGTTGTATACATAAATCAAACACTTGCCTCTTACATACACCGATTACAATCAAACTCGACCCCTTCTCCTATATCCTACATAGAATACTTGAATTGAAATGTAGCTTATACTACAATCCAATAAAATTGTATTAGTATAGTGCTTTTTACAAAGGGCATTACAAAGATCCAGGCCTGAACCCCCTAAGAGACCACCAAGGGTGACAGTGGCAAGGAAAAACTCCCTGGCTGGTAATAGGAAGAAACCTGCAGGAGAACCTGACTCAGGACGGGGGTTAGGGTTAGGGTTAGGGTTAGGGTTAGCCCATCTGTCGCTAGCTGGCGCTGGTTAATTTGAAAAAGGCTGATTACATAATACATATACAGTGAGCACCATAATTAATTGGACATTGACACATTTTTTGTTATTTTGGTTCTGTACTCTAGCAATTTGAGTTTGAAAGGATACAATGACAATGATGGTGAAGTGCAGACTGTCAGCTTTTGTACATAGTCCCCCCCCCCCCCCCCCCCCCTCCATTTTCGGGCATCAAAAAATATGGGACAGCTTAACATAATGTAGAATAAAGTAATCATTTTTAATAGTTGGTCACATATCCTTTGCATGCCATGACTTCCTGCGACCCAACAATATCAAAATACTCTTGATATATTATTTTCTGATACTCCTACAAGTGATACTATAACCTCTCTGCATTTGAATGGATCTCTATGGGAATTGGGGGGTGGGACTAGATTTAGCTGTGAATTACACTGGAACAGTGTGGAACACATGGTTGGCTAAATGGCTCTAAGTCATCAAGGGTCTGACGTATCAAACAAGCCTTGAACCATCACTCTGCTGCCAGATATGCAGTAGATATGGGTTTCTTCTCCTGACTTATTTTTCCATAGAGTTCAATAGGAAAATTTGTCAGGAGAAATAACCCTTAAAGTGACCCATCCATATCTACTGCATATCTGGCAGCAGGGTGATGGTTTGAGGATCGTTCCTGTAAGGAAGAATGGTCCAAAATTCCTCCTGAACATTGCAGGTCTGATCTACCGCAAGTGCTTGTTTGAGGTTATTGAAGGAGGTTTGATCAGTTATTAAATCCAATGGTTCACTTACTTTTTCCACCAGCACTGTGCATGTTTAATGGGTATGTTCAATAAAGACATGAAAGATTCTAATTGTTTGTGTGTTATTAGCTTAAGCACATTGTGTTTGTCTATACTTGTGACTAAAGGCCTTTTCACACCAAGTACGATACAATTTATATTTTTTTTACGAATATTGGGTGACAGCCGAGAAGACGACGTCACGCTACAGAGAGAGAACCAAAACAAACTGACCTGTCAAACTAGAAAAGGGGCTATGGACTCAACTAGTAGCAGCGACGAAGAGTTTCTTATATATTCTCACTAAAACCAGTAAAAGACGGGGACACTGGATACATCCCATCCTCCAGAAACTAAAAGATCACAGAGAGTTCTCAAAGTTGATTCAAAGAACTTAAATTGTAGGTTACAATGACCGTTTTAAAACGTACTTCAGGATGTCCGTTGGTGAGTTTGAGGCACTGCTTCAGCTGGTAACACCAAACATTAAAAAGCAGCGGACAAACTGTTTGGTTACCTTGTATCAAAAATCTCTGCTTGTATCTACGTTACGTCCAGTTGCTACGCAAAGTCACATGAATACATTCAGAAATCTGATTGGTCAACAAGCCTTTTCAACGGACAAGAATGCCGCAGAAATTGAACTGGATCCGATGAAACAATTAACGTATGATGGTTTCGGATCCTGTGTGCAAGAGGAAAATCAATATGAATGTTGACATATGTTTTAATAAGTTGACATACAAAAAAAACAGACCTGGGGCCACATTCCAAAAAAGAATGCGTAAAAGAACGCTCAGGGAGAAAGTCGGAAATCTGCTTTTGCAAAGTTTCGCATTTTCTCCCTCTGCCTTTCTATCACAGTGTTGCCATATCACACTGACTCCAGACATTGCGTACGCATGGTGTCCAGCGTGTGCAAAGGTACGCAGATTCTCTTATGTTATACATCTGAATTTGTGCATGGAAACTCGCTTACGCAGCTTTCTGAGGTCATTTTTCTGCTCAGCACTATTTATACATGTGGCCCCTGGTGTGAAAAGGCCTTTAGATGAAGATCACATTTTATGACTAATTAATGCAGAAAACCAGGTAATTCCAAAGGGTTCACATACTTTTTCTTGCCACTGTAGTTAGTAACCAAATTTGGTGGCGATAGACCACTTGGTGGTGCTATAATAGTCAGTTGAAATTGCAATAATTAAACATTCATAGCTCCTGCACTGCACCTAGAGAGTTAAAACTAATGTCTGTAGATGTTCCTGGATATACTGAAGCAAGTCAGGTTAAGTACCTTGCTCAAGGGTACAACGGCAGCATCCTACCTGGGAATCAAACCTGCAACCTTTCGGCTAAAAATCCAGTTCCTTAACCATTATACTACACTGCCGCCCTGATAGAGATTATGCAATTATCCATTATTTTGCAAGAGCTTTTTCGGCAAGGGTACAGGGTTGATGTGGAATTAAGGGACACAGGGAAAAAAATAAAATTAAAAAAATTAAAAAATAAATATACAGTCAAGCCGGAAAGTCTGCACACCCCTTTCACCTTCTCCGCATTTTATTACGTTACAGACTTATACTACAATAGATTGAGTTCATTTTTTGCCTCAAACATCTACACACAATAGCCAATAATGACGGTGAAAACAGGTTTTTAGAAAATATGCAATTTTATTTTACTGACAAAAATAGGTTATTTAGGGGTTACATATCTGTACACACCCTTAGCCTAATACTTGGTTGCTGCACCTTTGGCAGCGATTACAGCTTCAAGGCATCTTGGGAAAGAAGCTACGAGCTTGGCACACTTGTTTCTGGACATTTTTGCCCATTCCTCTTGGCATATCCTTGCAAGCTCCGTCAGGTTGGATGGGGAACGTCGGTACACAGCCATTTTCAGTTCTTTCCACAGATGTTCGATTGGATTCAGGTCTGGGCTCTGGCTGGGCCACTCAAGGAGATGCACAGACTTTCTCCAAAGCCACTCCTTTGTTCTCTTGGCTGTGTGCTTCGGGTCGTTGTCATGTTGGAAGGTAAACCTTCGTCCCAGTCTGAGGTCCAGAGCGCTCTGGAGCAGGTTTTCTTCAAGGATCTCTGTGTACTTAGCTGCATTCATCTTTCCCTCTATCAGGACTAGTCACCCCGTTCCCGCTGCTGAAAAACATCCCCACATCATGATGCTGCCACCGCCATGCTTCACTGTAGGGATGGTATTAGCCAGGTGATGAGCGGTGCCTGGTTTCCTCCAGACGTGACGCTTGGTATTCAGGCCAAAAAGTTCAATTTTGGTTTCATCAGACCAGAGAATCTTGATTCTCATGGTTTGAGAGTCCTCTAGGTGCCTTTTGGCAAACTCCAAGCGGGCTGTGATGTGCCTTTTACTAAGGAGGGGCTTCTGTCCGGCCACTCTACCATAAAGGCCTGATTGGTGGAGTGCTGCCTGGATGGTTGATCTTCTGAAAGGTTCTCCCATCTCCACAAGGATACGCTGGAGCTCTGTCAGAGTGACCCTCGGGTTCCTGCTCACCTCCCTGGCCAAAGCCCGTCTTCCCCGATTGCTCAGTTTGGCCGGGCGGCCAGATCTAGGAAGATTCTTGGTGGTTCCAAACTTCTTTCATTTACGAATGATGGTGGCCACTGTGCTCTTTGGGACCTGTAAAGCTGCAGAGATTTTTCCGTACCCTTCTCCAGATCTATGCCTTGACACAATCCTGTTTCTGAGGTCTGCAGATAATTCCTTTGACCCCATGGCTTGGAGTTTGCTCTGACATGCACTGTCAACTGTGGGACCTTATATAGGCAGGTGTTGGCAATCCCCAATCATGTCCAATCAATTGAATTTATCACAGGTGGACTCCAATTAAGTTGTAGAAACATCTCAAGCAGTATCAGTGGAAACAAAATGCACCTCAGCTCACTTTTGGGTGTCATATCAAAGGGTGTGCACACTTGTGTACATATGATATTTTACATTTAGATTTTTAATAAATTAGCACAATCGTCTAAAACCCTGTTTTCACTTTGTGATTATGGGTTATTTTGTGTAGAATTTTGAGACAAAAAATGAACTCAATCTATTGTAAAATTTGTCTGTAACATAATACAACGTGGAGAAGGTGAAAGGAGTGTGCAGACTTTCCGGCTTGACTGTATATACATAGACTATATATATACAGATCCTTTCCAAAAAATTAGAATATCATGGAAAGGTTTTTTTTTTCCATAATTCCATTCAAAAAGTGAAACTTTCATAGATTATAGATTCATTACACACAAAGTGAAATATTTCTAGCCTTTATTTGTTTAATTTTTCATAATTTTGGCTTACAGCTCCAGAAACCCCCCAAAAAAGTATTTCAAGAAATTAGAATAGTATGTCGAAAATCAGCATTTACTTCAGTTATTTCAGAGAATGAATGTTTTAGACTGAGTGTCACACTATCATCTAATTTACTCAAAACACCTGCAAAGTTTATCTCAGTTTGGTTCAGTATGGGGAAGACTGCAGACATGACAATTGGCCAGAAGACCATCATTGACACCCTCCAGAAGATGGGTAAGCCACAAAAGGTCATCGATAAGGAGGCTGGCTGTTTACAGAGTGCAGTGTCCAAGCATATCAATAGAAAGTTTAGTGGAAGGGGAAAATGTGGCAGGAGAAGGTGCACAAGCAAAATAGATGACCATAGGCTTCAGCGGATTGTCAAGCAAAGACGATTCCAAAATTTGGCGGAGATGCAGAGGGAGTGGACTGAGGCTGGAGTCAGTGCTTCAAAAACCACCACGTACAGATGTATCCGGGACATGGGCTACAACTGTCGGATTCCTCGAGTCAAGCCACTCCACTCATTCTCTGAAATAACTGAAGTAAATGCTGATTTTCTACACACTATTCTAATTTCTTGAAATACTGTTTTGGGGGTTTTCTGGAGCTGTAAGCCAAAATTATGAAAAATGAAACAAATAAATTCTAGAAATATTTCACTTTGTGTGTAATGAATCTATAATCTATGAAAGTTTCACTTTTTGAATGGAATTATGGAAAAAAAAAAACTTTTCCATGATATTCTGTAATGTTCCGCTCCCTTCCTGTCCGTTTTCCGTGTTTTCCCTCCGTGTCATGTTGGATCCCTTTGTCCATGTTTTCCCCGCTGCTGCGGACTAGGCGTGTCCTTCCCTGTCTTGTTCGTCTGGTTGTGTTGTCTTACTTCCGCCTTTCACTCCCTCCCCCTCGTTGCATGCATTTCCTCACCTGGTGTTTCGCAATCACTCCCGGTTTATTTTCACACCTGTGCCTTATTTAGTCCTGTCATTAACCTCACTATATAGTCTTTCGGCTGGCTGCCAGTCGGCGCCAGTTCGTTAACTATCGTCACTTGGTGTTAGTGCTCGTCTTGTTATCTGGTCTTCTAGTGTGAACGATTCGCTTGGTTGTGGGATGTTATTCCCGTACAGCATTAGTTCTACGCGAAACTACGGATTGGTAGTTTACCTCCCGCACAATTTCCTGTCGTTTGATGTAGCTAACCTGTTTCCCTTCTCCTCCATCTAACCCAGCACCCATTCTCCCGTGGCAGTGTTCGTATCCCCCCGTTTTCGTTGTGTGTGTTGCGGTACCTCCACCTCCAGCTCGTGTAGGCTCCGGGTTGGCTTGTTACCTGGCTACCCTCCAGTTGTTCCTGTCCGACCGAAGAAGCCAACTAGTTCTTCGGCGCCGGCTCCTGGAGCTCTGGAGACCAGTCAGCTCCTTCCGGACCTACCGCAGCTACGCCACACCACCCTGTCCTGCTGTGCCACATCAGTCACCTGTCTACCAAGCCCTGCACCTCCGTGAGAACCTCCCGGTCTTTCCCGTGCCTTCCCTTGCACTAACCCCCCTCTGTTTTGTTGTTCTGTACCGGTGCAGTCAGTCCGGTCCAGTTCCTGCCCTGCCGTAGTGAGTCGCTCCCCTGCCAGTTCCAGTCCAGTCCAGGCGTGAGTCGTACGAACTACTTATCCAAAGTCCAGTTCCGGTTTGGAACATTCCGTTCCTGACACGGATCCCTGTGTGGACCTCCCGGTCCAGTTCCAGTCCAGTCCAGTTCCGGTTTGGAACATTCCGTTCCCGAACCTGATTCCCGTGTGGACCTCCCGGTCCAGTTCCAGTCCAGTCCAGTTCCGGTTTGGAACATTCCGTTCCAGAACCTGATTCCCGTGTGGACCACCCGGTCCAGTTCCAGTCCAGTCCAGTTCCGGTTTGGAACATTCCGTTCCAGAACCTGATTCCCGTGTGGACCACCCGGTCCAGTTCCTGTCCAGTCCAGTTCCGGGTTGGAACGAACAGTTCCAGATCCTCCAGTCCAGCTCCGGCTTGGAGCAGCCCGCCCCGGGCTTCCAGGCGAAAAACCTGTGTAATACTTGTGTTGCCTTTCCTGTACAGTGTTGGGACTACCCCAACACTTAATTTATTAAAAAATACCCTTTTGTGAAATCTGTCTCCTGGTCGTTGCACTTGGGTTCGTCCCGTAACAGATACGTAACAGAACGAACTGGCCAAAAACATGGACCCAGCCGACCTGGAGCAGATTCGGCACGCCTTCTCCTGCCAAACTGCGGTCAGCGACCAACAGGGCCGTCGTTTGGATGACGTGTTGGAAGTACTGAGGGGCATCACGGAACAAGTGACGCAGCTGTCTCTTCACCAGCCGCTTCCGCGCATTCCATTGGGCTCTACTCCGCCCGCACCGGATCCTCCGGCGGACCCTCCTGTGTCCACTTCATTTCGTGAGCCTCGCGTACAACATCCTGAGTTATACCGCGGGGAATTGGGGAAATGTCGCGAATTTCTCATGAAATGCGACATTGTCTTCCGGATGCAGCCCTCCTCCTTCGCCTCCGACCCATGTAAGATCGCTTTCATTATGAGCAGCCTGGGAGGAGGTGCCCTGGAGTGGGCTACATCCATCTGGGATAGCCAAGTCGCGCTCTGCAACAACTTCGCTGCCTTCACCGCCGAGATGCGGCGAGTGTTTGACCACCCTACCTGTGGGCGAGATGCAACTCAGCGCCTACTTCAGGTCCGTCAAGGGAGTCGTAGCGTCGCTGAAATGGCCATCCAATTCCGTACCCTCGCAGCGGAGTCCGGATGGAACGACACCGCCCTTCAGGGGGCTTTCCGCCAGGCACTCAGCGAGGAGCTTAAAGACCAACTTGCCACCCGTGAAGAATCCACCTCACTCAATAGCCTGATTAGCCTGGCCATAGCAATCGACAACCGTCTCCGTATCCGGGCCCGTGAGCGTGGGGGGAACCCCGGTCATCTTCCTCACATACGCTCTCACCCTTCTGCTTCTGGATCCAGGGCGGCGTCTGGGGTCTCCGAAGAGGAGCCCATGCAACTGGGCAGAGTTGCGGTCAACTCTGCGGAGCGCCAACGTCGCCTGCGATCCAGATCCTGCTTCTATTGTGGCAAACCTGGCCACCAGATCGCCTCATGCCCCATCCGCCCAAAAGAATAGGCTCGCCAGTAAAACTGGGCATACTGACGAGCCCTATCATACCCTGCCATGCAGCCCAGAATCGCCTGGTTTTCAAGGCCACTCTCCTGTGGAGGGACAAGTCCGAGGTCTCGTCGGCCCTCATCGACTCTGGGGCCGACGCCAACTTTATGGACACCACCTTCGCCCAGAGGGCCGGCATCCCCACGGAGCTTCTACCCTCTCCCATTACTGCCTTTGCTTTAGACGGTAGGAGTCTGGGGTTAGTGACCCACTCCACCGTTCCCTTACAGCTCGTCCTTTCCGGCAATCATCGGGAGAGCATTCAACTCCTCCTCATCAACTCAAAACAATCGTCCATAGTTTTAGGTCAGACCTGGCTCCGCCTCCATAACCCGCACATCGACTGGCAGGCCGGACGCATCCTGGCGTGGAGTGGCCACTGCCTGGCTAGCTGTCTCCGTTCCGCTCTTCCCCCTCCGGGGTCCAAGAATCCCAGCACCAACCTACCCGAACCCGATATTTCCAACGTTCCCAAGCAATATCACGACCTCGGCCGGACCTTTTCCAAATCACGTGCTCTGTCCCTACCTCCTCACCGCCCTTACGATTGCTGTATAGACCTGCTGGAGGGAGCCAAACTTCCGTCCGGCCGTCTCTACAGTCTGTCGGGACCAGAGAAACTCGCCATGGAAGAATACATTCATGAGTCCCTCGCCTCGGGCATCATCCGTCCCTCCTCTTCTCCGGTTGGTGCTGGGTTCTTTTTTGTAGGGAAAAAGGACGGCTCACTACGGCCCTGCATCGACTATCGGGGACTCAATTCTATCACTATCCGCAACAAATATCCTCTCCCCCTCATTAACACTGCTTTTGAACCCCTCTCGCAGGCCGTCATTTTCACCAAGCTCGACCTCCGTAATGCGTACCACTTGGTGCGCATACGGGAGGGGGATGAGTGGAAGACTGCCTTCAATACCCCGTTGGGCAACTATGAGTACCTGGTGGTCCCCTTCGGCCTTACTAACGCCCCGGCAGTCTTCCAGGGCATGGTGAATGACGTACTGCGAGACCTATTGGGTAAGACTGTTTTCGTTTACATCGACGATATTTTGATTTTTTCTAAGTCCCCTCAGGAACACATTCTCCATGTCCGGGAGGTTCTCCAGCGTCTCCTCGAGAACCAGCTCTTCGTCAAGGCAGAGAAGTGCTCCTTCCACGTCTCTTCAGTCCCGTTCCTCGGCTTCATCATTGAGAAGGGCAGTATCCGGGCGGATCCGGTCAAAGTCAAGGCGGTGACGGAATGGCCCCAACCCACCTCTCGTAAGCACCTACAACAATTCCTTGGTTTTGCTAATTTCTATCGCCGTTTTATCCGTAATTACAGTGTCATTGCTGCCCCCCTTACCAAACTTACCTCCACGGTTTTTTCTTTCTGTTGGAACTCCGAAGCTCAGCTTGCTTTTGAACAGCTTAAAGCACGGTTTTCCTCAGCCCCTATTCTTTGTCACCCTGATCCCACTCGGCAATTTACGATTGAGGTGGATGCCTCCGACACCGGCGTGGGGGCCATTCTGTCCCAACGTGCCGCCTTGGACAACAAACTCCATCCCTGTGCCTTTTTCTCCCGGAGGCTGTCCTCCGCTGAGCGAAATTATGATGTCGGGGATCGGGAGCTTCTTGCCATAAAGCTGGCTCTTGAGGAGTGGCGCCACTGGCTGGAGGGGGCAGGTACCCCCTTTATTGTGTTAACTGACCACCAAAATTTAATTTATTTGAGGTCTGCTAAAAGGCTTAATGCTAGACAGGCTAGGTGGTCACTTTTCTTTGCCCGGTTCAATTTTTCTTTATCCTATCGCCCCGGTTCCCGCAATATTAAGGCGGATGCCTTATCCCGTGTGTTTTCCCTTCCCTCCAGTCCTGCTGACCCCGAGCCTATTCTACCAGCGTCCTGTATGGTGGCTGCGGTCTCCTGGAGGATTGAGGAGATCGTGAGGTCCGCCCAGACTTCCCACCCTGACCCCCGTAGTAACCCTAACCCCTCCCTGTTTGTTCCCAACTCCGTCCGCTCCCAGGTCCTTGAGTGGGTTCACGCCTCCTGCCTGGCGTGTCACCCAGGTGTTGCCAGAACGACCACCCTCGTCAGGAGGAGCTTTTGGTGGCCCACCCTCAAGGAGGATACCCGTGCTTTTGTCCTGGCCTGCTCAGTGTGCGCCAGGAGCAAGGCTTCCCACCAGCCTCCCTCTGGTCTTCTCCTTCCCCTCCCTGTCCCGGGCCGTCCTTGGAGCCACATTGGTGTGGATTTCGTTACCGGTCTGCCTTTGTCAGAGGGCAACTCTGTCATTCTGACAATTGTGGATCGGTTCTCCAAGGCGGTTCACTTCATTCCCCTCCCCAAACTCCCGTCCGCCCTCGAAACTGCGGAGCTCCTGGTGGTACATGTGGTCAGGCTGCACGGGATCCCATCCGACATTGTTTCGGATCGTGGGCCCCAATTCTCCTCCCAGGTTTGGAAGGCGTTCTGTGTAGCCCTGGGGGCCTCGGCCAGTTTGTCGTCTGGCTTCCATCCCCAGTCTAACGGCCAGGCAGAGAGGGCGAACCAGGACCTGGGGGCCGCCCTGCGGTGCGTCACTGCTCGCAATCCCGCCTCCTGGAGCCGTTTCCTCCCCTGGGTAGAGTACTCTCACAACTCCCTTAAGAGTACCTCCACCGGGTTATCCCCATTCGAGTGCTCGTTAGGTTACCAACCCCCTCTCCTATCGGTCCAGGAGGCCGAGGTAGCAGTCCCCTCTGTTAATGCTCACATCCTCAAATGCAAGCGCATTTGGAGACTTGCACGCACCGCACTCCTGCGTTCCAATTCCCGTTCGCAGCGTCTGGCGGACCTGCACAGGACCGCAGCCCCCAAGTACAGGGCCGGTCAGCAGGTCTGGCTATCCACATCCAACATTTCCCTTCCCTCCTCCTCTAAAAAACTTCGGCCCCGGTTCATTGGTCCCTTCCCTGTTGTATGTCTTATCAACCCAGTTTCCGTTAAACTCTCCCTCCCTGCCTCCCTCAAAGTTTACCCCGTTTTTCATGTTTCACAAATTAAGCCTGTCGCCTCCAGCCCCCTCAGTGCCCCTACCCTCCCTCCTCCACCTGTCCGGGTCATCGACAACGCCCCGGCCTACACGGTGGACCGCATCATCGACATCCGCCGTAAGGGTCGGGGTTTCCAATACCTCGTGGACTGGGAGGGGTATGGTCCTGAGGAGCGGTCATGGCTCCACAGGGGCCTCATCCTGGATCAATCACTGATCCAGGATTTCCACAGTCGCTTCCCATCCAAGACCAGGCCGCCAGGTACGCCAGGTGGCGTACGTTGAGGGGGGGGGTACTGTAATGTTCCGCTCCCTTCCTGTCCGTTTTCCGTGTTTTCCTGTTTTCCCTCCGTGTCATGTTGGATCCCTTTGTCCGTGTTTTCCCCGCTGCTGCGGACTAGGCGTGTCCTTCCCTGTCTTGTTCGTCTGGTTGTGTTGTCTTACTTCCGCCTTTCACTCCCTCCCCCTCGTTGCATGCATTTCCTCACCTGGTGTTTCGCAATCACTCCCGGTTTATTTTCACACCTGTGCCTTATTTAGTCCTGTCATTAACCTCACTATATAGTCTTTCGGCTGGCTGCCAGTCGGCGCCAGTTCGTTAACTATCGTCACTTGGTGTTAGTGCTCGTCTTGTTATCTGGTCTTCTAGTGTGAACGATTCGCTTGGTTGTGGGATGTTATTCCCGTACAGCATTAGTTCTACGCGAAACTACGGATTGGTAGTTTACCTCCCGCACAATTTCCTGTCGTTTGATGTAGCTAACCTGTTTCCCTTCTCCTCCATCTAACCCAGCACCCATTCTCCCGTGGCAGTGTTCGTATCCCCCCGTTTTCGTTGTGTGTGTTGCGGTACCTCCACCTCCAGCTCGTGTAGGCTCCGGGTTGGCTTGTTACCTGGCTACCCTCCAGTTGTTCCTGTCCGACCGAAGAAACCAACTAGTTCTTCGGCGCTGGCTCCTGGAGCTCTGGAGACCAGTCAGCTCCTTCCGGACCTACCGCAGCTACGCCACACCACCCTGTCCTGCTGTGCCACATCAGTCACCTGTCTACCAAGCCCTGCACCTCCGTGAGAACCTCCCGGTCTTTCCCGTGCCTTCCCTTGCACTAACCCCCCTCTGTTTTGTTGTTCTGTACCGGTGCAGTCAGTCCGGTCCAGTTCCTGCCCTGCCGTAGTGAGTCGCTCCCCTGCCAGTTCCAGTCCAGTCCAGGCGTGAGTCGTACGAACTACCTATCCAAAGTCCAGTTCCGGTTTGGAACATTCCGTTCCTGACACGGATCCCTGTGTGGACCTCCCGGTCCAGTTCCAGTCCAGTCCAGTTCCGGTTTGGAACATTCCGTTCCCGAACCTGATTCCCGTGTGGACCTCCCGGTCCAGTTCCAGTCCAGTCCAGTTCCGGTTTGGAACATTCCGTTCCAGAACCTGATTCCCGTGTGGACCACCCGGTCCAGTTCCAGTCCAGTCCAGTTCCGGTTTGGAACATTCCGTTCCAGAACCTGATTCCCGTGTGGACCACCCGGTCCAGTTCCTGTCCAGTCCAGTTCCGGGTTGGAACGAACAGTTCCAGATCCTCCAGTCCAGCTCCGGCTTGGAGCAGCCCGCCCCGGGCTTCCAGGCGAAAAACCTGTGTAATACTTGTGTTGCCTTTCCTGTACAGTGTTGGGACTACCCCAACACTTAATTTATTAAAAAAAACCCTTTTGTGAAATCTGTCTCCTGGTCGTTGCACTTGGGTTCGTCCCGTAACAGATACGTAACATATTCTAATTTTTTGGAAAGGATCTGTTTATATATATATATATATATAAAATTAAATTTTTTTATATATTGAGTTTGTAAAAGTCTATTTTAAGAATAAGAAGACACACTAAACGTCTGTATTTAAAAAAATAAAAGTCCAGTTGAACTGGAAAGATCATAGCGAGGGATAGGCCAAATTATATGGTTTAAATTTGTTTTATATTGAGGTGAACACAATAATAATTATATTTAAAATGTTTAACTATTGTCACAGTTTTTGCTGATTGTTTCTTGGGGACACAAAAGGTAGCCTACCCTTTTCACGGAATGACCAACATTAGAACCTGAAATCTATTGTTACCGGCCCCACCCCCCGGTACCCCCAAAAGAAACATAATTTAATTGGCAAAATAGGATTTTAAGCATATCTTCAGAAACTTGCTACAATGTGGAAATATGTGTGGGTTCTTTAGTTTTTCGTGTTAATTTTTGTTGTAATGTTCAATAGCATATAAAAATATTAGTTAAAAAAAATTAACAGGCTAGTTAAATATGGACGAATTAATTAATTAATTGTACAGAGCAGGTGGGAGGAAACCGTGACTTCTCCGTTCTATCTAGCTTTTCCAGCTATTATGGAACTTTTTCCTGTCCAGCAGGCAAACGGACTAAAACAAGACCATGACAGAATTTCCTTTGTGTTACACAATGAGGAAAAAACAGTCGCCCAGACTGCAATCAACCCCAGTTCACAGGGGTATTGTGGTCATTTTCCTTCAAAATTCACCCTGTCGAGAACAAAGTAGCATCATCATCACATCGTTTATTTTAAGGAACCTCCGGGACAGGCACGTGATTATTTCAAATGGGTCACAGTCACAGATATGCATTATACCCTGATTCATCCATCATGATACAAATTACCACAAATGATTGCAAGTTTTACTAATTTTTTACACTTATTTTTAAGGCAAATGCATCCGTTTAAATAGACACATTTACGATACCTAGATCACATTTAGCATTCCTTCGGCAGACGTCAATATATCGAGGCTTGCTGTAAGTGTTGGGAAAATACATCGTTTTACTACCACTCCAAGTTCAGTCGTGCAAGCATGTCACCCTGGCGGAGCACTCTTGAGTGAAGTCGATTTATTATCTTGGAGCGTTTATCATTATTTCCATCGGAAACTTTGCAGATTGTAGCTAACGTGTTTCAAACGGGTGACTGTGTCCAAACGTGAGGATTACGGCGGTATGAATGAAGACAATGAAACCAGAAGTAAAAGTGCCAGCTACTTCGAAGCATCGAATAAAAAATCGAACCTTTCCATAGTGATCTGTTTACCTTACGCCTAGAAATAATAATTGGCTTCAGTTTAATAACCCTTTAAGGACCAGGCCCACTAAAGCCAGCCTCGGGATTTCCTGTTGTGGATCTGCGGGAAATGCATCTTTTCGTTGAGGTATGGTTTTATGAAACGAGCTATTGCCTATGTAGGCTATGTATTGTCTGAGCCGCTCCGCCTCTTGAAATCATTATTACTTAATATGCTGTCATAGTAAAAAAAAAAAAATCTAGTGTGAGTGAAACTGAAGTGCATGAACACAGCTTGATCGCCCAGTGCATGGTGTATTCTAGCCCAATGCAGAAACTCAGAATATATTTTAATTTTCACGCTCGCGGTCTACACCGCCCACCCACCCTCAAGACTCAACTGCTGCGGCACCTGTAGCCTGCACCGAGGGGAGTTTAGATAAGTTAGCTATCTAGCTACAGTGATATTTTCATTGGCTGTGCTGGAATTGATCGCACGGACGAGTTCGCGGTTTCACCCGGTACACTGGATTAAAATCATCAGTCATAGCCAACCCAGCAAACAGTGGACGTCCCAGGGACGTCCCATTTTAGCCCCCTCAAAGTTATGATGTGACGTTCCCTAGGGATGTCCTAAAAACAGTACTAGTACGTTATTAATGTCCTAGGAAGGTCACTGTTAGGTTACAATATGACATTTAATTTGAATTTTCCGTTTATGATATGTCGTTGTGCTCATAACATTCATGGGACATTCAGGAACGTTCCTGCGACGTCTGTTACTGGTTACAATATAACGTCATGTAATGAATGTCTGGGGGACGTTACTAGAACGTCCACGTTACGTTTAGAAAACCCTACAAAAAAACGCCAAGGCGACGTCCTGATGACATTTCGAGACGTTCAGAGGACGTCTTGGGGACCTAATTTTGTTAGCTGGGAATGAAATTTGCTGATCCCCCCCCGGAACCACACAATACGTTTAGGCTATTTGTTGCATTGCTGTGCTTTTTAATATCTGCATTGGAATTATTTCGTTGAATCTTCACAAATGTAGGCTATTTGTGGTGGATTGCACCGAGCATAACCTAATCATTACGCTACTTTATCTGACACAGTATTTCCTCAACAGCTAAGCAAATCTTTGTTTATTTCTTGTTGAAAACGTTTTACGCACTTAGGCTACTCAGAATTAATCCTCTGCCGTATTTCAGCACCGAAAGATTTATGTTGTGGGAGCTACACTCGGATTCACCTCAGGAAACGGCAACATATTTGATAATTTTATACCAGTTGAGGACAACCGTGTATCAGTTTTACATTAATTTTAACGGTGGGTGTGTCAGTCCTGGGAAAAGACATTGCAGCCATTCGAAATAGCGGGGTCGTCTCCGGGCTGAATTGCGTGATGACCATGGGATTGGTTAGGCTACCTGTCAGTTTTATGGAACAGTTGGAGCTTCTATTGTGTTAAGCATCACATTTCATCCCTCCACACGGGGATGAAAAATACATCCGGCATTTTCGATGCCCTTGTGTCAGTGCATTCAAAAAAAATCTATTGCAGTCATTGTCGGCTACCGTCTTCTTACAGTGTGAAATCGGTAAACCAGAGAGTAGAGTGCCATTTATCAAACGTAACATGTAGGCTAATAGAGGCAGGCGCGGAAGCCACCACATAATTTTGTCTAAATTTTAGAGACAAGTAAAGACAAGTATTTTAGAGACAAGTAAAGTGTGGTGGCTTGTTCAAACCTGGATGCTTTTCCATAGCCTATTCACCTGAGAAGTTTTGTGCCTATGAGCAGATTTATTTATTATTGATTTTCCATTTTTGCAATAATAAGTGACAGAATATCCATTTTGCAATGTAAGAAGTGACAGAAATATACGTGGGGAATTTAATTGTTTGTTTGTTTAACATCAGAACAGGCGGCCTATGGCATAACACCTTACTACTCTAATATCAGAAGTATTCCCGAGTAGCCTACAGTAGACAGGTTCTGATTTCCTGTTTGCACGTAATTGGCATGTGATGCATTTTTGGTTTAAAAAAAAAGAACATAATTGCTGAGTGGCTGCAGGCTTCTGTGGGTGAACTTTGACCTGCAACCTTGTCGCCTCCCTTCTCTCACTCACGTTCCACTCTGTCTCTCCCTCCCTCTCTCTCTCTCTCTCTTTCAGTTTGACTATAAGCTCATCCAGTGCATGTCCTGACATGCTGAGTAAGAGGGGAGGAGGACAAGAAAGACCGGAGAAAGAGAGTGAGAGAAGGCGAGAAGTCGACAAGGATCTCCTGAGAGAGGGAGCGAGTGTGCGTGTGTGTTTTTCCGAAGGAAGAGGAAACTGTCTGGAGTAGGAGCTGAACAGGAGCAACTTGCAGGAAAGGAATTTTGAAGGGAAGGAGAAAGAGTGAGAGAGGCATTGAGAAAATGTGTACTGAACACTATGTGAATGAGAGAGGAGGGAGAGGCACACAAAGCGATTACTGTCTGTGCGTTACTATCTAAAGTGCTGGTGGCCATCTCTGTTTGTCAAAGGCACAAACAGGAAGAACAGAGGACTGATTATCAGGAGAGATCCCGTACTCACAGCAGTACTTTCAGATCAATTCTCTTTTGTTTTTTTTTGTAGTTTTCTTTTGTTCTGAGGATTTAGGCACGTGGGTGCGGCCGCTGGAGTTCCCCGTTGCTGGGAGAGGGCAGAGGCTGCGCTGGTCTTTACACGCATCGGAGCAGGGTGCGACTTGTGCTTCCCTGCTGCTATACTCGTTTGCACCCTGGCCCCCTGGAGAGGGGAAGGGTGAACGGATCTTACTCCGCCCCCCGCCCCCACCCAAACAGAGGCAAAGGGGGGTCCTGGGAAACACAGGACGGCAGAGGTTGCCTAAAAGTTAGACGAGGAAGAGAGGGTCCCCTCTCTGCTCTCCCCGGCGCCAAGCGAAGAAGCCTGGCGGCACTCTGACGCCGTCCCCGTGGAGGCGGCACGGCGCGGGATGGGCGACGGTCCGCGCGGCGGCCGGCTTCCCCGGGGGAGGCTATGAGCGACGGGGCGGCCCGGGCTCGGCCCTTCCACTGCCGGGAATGGGCCCTGGGCAAGCTGCGCCACTGGCTGGGCACCCGCTGCCCGGGGGGCGCTGGTGATGGGCGGGCCGGGGGCGGGGAAGACGGCGCTCTGCGCCGAGGCCGTTCGGCCCACGTCCGAAGTGGGGTTCGAGGCGGGACTGGCGCCCCGCTGCCTGGCGTCCCACTTCTGCCGGCGGGAGGATGAGCGGAGCGTGGAGGTGTGGAGGTTCGTCCTGGGCCTGGCCGAGCAGCTGCGGGGAAGCCCCCTCCTCCCGCCCGGGTACGCCCAAACCCTGGATACCCCCGTCGTCGCCGTGACCCTGGACCCCCTGCACTGCCAAAGGGACCCCGATGACACCTTCAGAAGGTCTTTACCTCGTCATTTTTCATCTCTTTCAGATTTTTGACATTTATTTTATTACATGGCAAGCTTAGAAAGGCTGAATGGCCCGTTGTCGTCATTATCCCGAAGTTCCCCCTGAGAAAAACAAAGCTATTCTATTCTATTCTCTTTATTTATCTTCTTGTTTATCAGGGACTGTGCACGACTCAAGAGTTGGCTTGTTATGTTCCTACATTTCTTTTAGAAAGTTGACAAACTTTTGTTTCAGCTGGGATTCAGCTTTGTGCGAAGTGTTTCGTATATTGTGCTAAAAAAAAAACTGCATTTCTTTTTTGCAATTCAGATTGTTTGAGGTACTGTGCATTCGCACAGTCTTTCCAAAAAAAATAGGGCAAACAGTTCTGGGCCTTGTTCAGCTTTGTGATAACAAGCGTGTTTGGATATTGCGAAGTGTTTTAACCATTGCGCCATTGCATTACCATGTATTAACGTGGGTTGCGTGTTCCTAGTTGACGCCCTTATCTTAGGCAGCTTGCATAGTTTACATTTCTCCTTATTGCCGGTTTGTACAGCTGAATGTTTTACCAACGCAATTGAGGTAATTGCTCAAGGCACAGCCCTGCCTGGGAATTGAAGCCACAAACCCAGTTGCCTAGCCACTAAGCCACTTTACTGCCCTATGGCACCGTTAGTCATTAAAGACTAATAATTGCCCCGTCCAAATGTGTCAAAGTGTATGATTTATTCCCTGATCGGGACTCGTCACAACCTGTAAATTACCCCCAGTTTTGTGTGTGTGAGTGTACTTGCATATGAGCGAGACCGTGTCTTTGTGTGCATAGGTCTATGTGTATGAATGTGAGTGAGTGTGTGTGTGTGTGTGTGTGTGTGTGTGTGTGTGTGTGTGTGTGTGTGTGTGTGTGTGTGTGTATGTGTGTATATGTGTATATGTGTATATGAGAGTAATTTATACGTGCATGTGTGGGAGAGTGTGTGTGTGAGAGAGAATGAGAGAGTGAGTGTGTGTATGTGGGTGAGAGAGAGAGAGAGACATGTGACGTAGTGTGTGTATGTGGGTGAGAGATAGAATATGTGCTGTGGGCCCTGCTGGCATTCAGAGCATTATGATTCTGTAAATCACAGGAAAAAGTTATTGTTTCTGCTTCCTTGCCTGCATATATATTTCCCTCAAGCAGCCCTTTCATGGCTCAGTCATACTAGGCATCTTGTCAGAATAGCTGCTAGATTTCTATTTATAACGCTTCTCTCGGAAGTACAGTAGGGGAAAACATCGAGAAATAAAGGCAGCTGTTCTCTCAGAGTGTCGATGTGGCTGCCATAAACTGGGATGAGTTTGATTCCCTTCTCTGAAGCAACTTCTTGGTTTCATGTTCTCTTTTTGAGCTTTACTTTTCTTTTTTTACTTCCAATTTGGAACGCTCCGTGCACAATTGGCTTTGCCCAATGTGTGTCTCTGACAGCAAGGCCACACGTGCGTGCCAGCGTCATTCACCCCCGCGTCATTCACCCCAGCATGTATGCCTGCCTGGGTATCGGAGCAGAACAGATTGGGGGGGGAGGAGGAGGGGGAGGAGGAGGAGGAGGAGGAGGGGGGACCCCTCGTGTGGTGTCGTTTGTCCCTCTGGGGTACTCTGTAGGACAGGGTGAGGGTACAGGTGTACAGGGTGGAGCAGGAAACTCCAGAGCTCCTTTGGGCCTGACTCACAGCCCTGGGCGAGGGCACCAGGCCAATGGCAGGGGCCTCCCAAAGAGGTGTTACCGGTCGCTTGCTTCTGGCCGGAAGCTGCAACGTCCACCTCTCTCATTGCTCCACCTGCTTCTCCATGCTGCTATGGAAACATTCACTGGTGTGTTTGTGTCTTCTTTTGTTATCTTGCTGTTCATTTCAACTGCAGCCATTCCACCACCCCCACCCCCCCAAGGGTAATGCTTGGGTCTTTGGTTTGGAAGCCTTAGCAACAACCCAAGGCTTGGAATCCGCCCGGTGGAGCTTCTGACCTCTCCTTCCTGTCTGCCCCCCCCCCTCTCCCCCATGCAGGGCGGTGCTGTTGCCCCTTCAGGAAACCCCCGCTCCGGCCCACAGGCTCTTCCTGTTGGTGGACTCTCTGGACTCGGGGTTCCAGGGTGGGGGGGTTGGAGAGGGGAGGAGCAGCTCCATCGCGGAGCTTCTGTCCAGACACCATCACCTCTTCCCCAACTGGCTGCTGCTCATCTGTTCCGTCCGGCGCCAGAACCGGGCCGTCTACCGCATGTTCTCAGGTACCACCTGAACCACATTTACGTGTCGTTTAGGACCCATATAAATGAATGTATTAAGTGTATTGTTCTATATAATTCAGGCATGTCGTGGCCTTTTCAGCTTTGCAGCATAGGTTCCTAACCCCGGACCTCGGGAGCCACAGGATCCGCTGTGTTAACTAAGCTCACCTGGTTTCTTGGGTGTGAATTGGTTGTTGAGATTAAGGTGAAAACAAAAATCAGTCAACCCTGTGACGCTCCAAGACCAGTTTGTCCTGAGGGCTGAGCTCCCTGATTTACAGTGTCACTGTCCACCCTGTTATAGTGCTCGTAGGACCCTTGTCCAATACACTTGATGCCATTTGCCATGATGTATTTGTAGGTAACTGAATAAAAATGTCAGCAAAATTAAGCCAAACCGACACCAAACCAGTGACGTGTTTGTCTGACAAAACGAAGCTTCGGACGTCATTGATCACGTGCTTCTGGTCATACGTAACAGGCACAGTGCTTTGAATTAAACTGCTTCACGTTTTTGACGCGTGCTCCGAAGCGTCGGTATCAAGTGTAACATCACTACTGCAATGCACCTACAGCCAGTGTGAACGGAGCCTGCAGATGAGACACAAATAACACATATTTTGTGGGAATGCAGATTTCTCTTGCCCACACACCATTGTTCTGTTCACTTCTCCTTGTCTGCACAGGACCTCACTGAATGCTTTTTGCTGTTTTTACTGCCCACGGTGGACAAAATTAGCTTGTTTTGGAAATTAACTTCCCACACAGTGATTACTGCAGAATTAGTGATCTGGGGGGTTAGTTCCTTCTGAAGTGTTTTCGTGAAGGGAAGTGATAACTCCACACAAGAGGAGCACAGTATTTAGTGTTTCCGGCAATGACAATGTGAGGCAGAAGCAAATATGTGGGGAGCAGAAGTCGTATCGTTTACCGTTTCCTGTAAAAGCAGACAGTAATTCTGTGAATGGGATTGTGTAAGTGTTGTGCTTATCTATTCTGTGTCACTGGAGGTGGAAGCCCTGTAGACTTCTGTTACTTCAGTTTGATTTTCTCTCATACCTCTTCATTACTCTGGTTGAGACGATGAGTGAAAACACTGCGCTGTCAGGCTGTCCTTCTCTTCTGTCTATTTCAGTCGGTTGTGTTGCTTACGACAAGCAATATGTTGTGGAAAGAGAGATGCAGCTTTTTATGTCCTCTTCGCACTTCTCTCCTCTCTCCTCCTTCTGTTGTTCCTCCATTCCCTCTCTCTTCTGCTCCAGGGTTCCGTAAGCTGGTGCTGGACGACCTGCGGAAGGCGTCGGTGGTGCACGACGTGCAGCAGTACATACTGCGGCGTCTGGACCAGGAGGTGGCGCTGCGGAGGCAACTGACCCCCGAGACGGCCCAGATGCTGAACCTGCTGCACATCAAGAGCGGCGGCTGCTTCCTGTTCCTGGAGCGCGTGCTAGACGGCGTGTCGCGGGGCCTGCTGGCCGTGCGCGAGATCCGCCACATCCCCGGCACGCTCAACGGCCTCTACCTGTGGCTGTGCCAGCGGCTGTTTCCCAAGAGCCTCTTCTCCCACGTGCAGCCCCTACTCAACGCCCTGCTGGCCACCCCACGCGCCCTCACCCCCGAGCTGCTTTACCGCGCCATTTGGACCCGCGACCCCGCCCTCGGCCCCGCCCAGTTCCGCCGCAGGCTGGACGCTCTTTTGCCGCTCCTGACGGAGGGGGAGGGGGGCACTCTGTTCCTTTTCCATGCCAGCTTTGCGGAGTGGCTGACGGACGTGAAGTACTGCACGCAGAGATACCTCTGCAGCGAGGAGGATGGCCACGCCCTGCTGGCCATGTCCCTGACACTCTGCGCCTCACAGCTAAGCACCCCTGACATCTGCCGGCTGGCCAATCACCTTCTCCGCTCCGGCACTCACGCGTCTGACCCCGCCCTGCTGGCGCTGTGGATGGTGTGGACCGGTGTTCCCACTGTCGGCGGCGATGCCCCCTCCCCTTCCCCGTTGCAGACTTCTTCCCCCGTCCTGGTGCGGCCCGACGTCTTCCAGCTGCTGCTGAAGAGCGGGGTGCACCCCCCGTCCTATGGGTCCGGTTTCGGGGTACACTGCCTGGAGGGAGTGGGGGCCGGGGGCCTGGGGAAGTTGCCAGAGGGGGTGGAGTTTGTGCGTCTGCTCTTGAACGGGGGGGGCGAGCGTGAACCAGGCCGACCCGGTGGACGGCCGCACCCTGCTGGCCAGCGCAGCGCAGGCGGGCGTGGTTGACGCGGTAGAGCTCCTCCTGTCGCGGGGGGCGGACCCCACGCTCGCTGACCACCAGGGCCAGACCCCGCTGACACTGGCTGCCCGTCAGGGCCACCTGGGGGTGCTGCGCGCTCTGCTGGACTGGGCCGTCCGTGGCAGCGAGGCCGCGCAGACCGTGCTGGAGCACGCAGACAGCGAGGGCTGGACGGCGCTGCGGCTGGCGGCGTGGGGCGGGCACAGGGAGGCGGTCCGCCTCCTGCTGGATGCCGGGGTGGAGGTGGACGGCAGCGACGCGGACGGCCGGACGGCGCTGCGGGCCGCGGCATGGGCCGGGCACCAGGAGATCGTCCTCGCCCTGCTGGAGCACGGCGGGCAGCCGGACCGGGCCGACCGCGAAGGCCGCACCCCGCTTATCGCCGCCGCCTACATGGGTCACCGGGAGGCGGTAGAAGCCCTGCTGGTGCACGGGGCGCAAGTGGACGTGCAGGACGCTGACGGCCGAACTGCGCTGTGCGTCGCCGCCATGTGCGTGCCGTCCGCGGCGGGAGGACAGGGCCACGGGGACGTGGTGAGCGCGCTCCTGGAAAGGGGGGCGGACCCGAGTCACCGCGACAACGACGGGATGACGCCTCTGCTGCTGTCGGCGTACGAAGGCCAGGCCCAGGTGCTGGAGCTGCTCCTGGAGGCCGGCGCGGACGTGGACGAGAGCGCCGGGCTCCGCGGCACCGCCTCCGCCGCCGTGACCCCGCTGCTGGCCGCCGCCTCCATGGGCCACAAGGCGGCGGTGAATGCGGTGCTGTTCTGGGGGGCGACGGCGGACGCTATCGACGGGGAGGGCCGCACGGCGCTCAGCCTGGCGGCCGCGCGGGGCAGCATGGAGGTGGTGCGCCTCCTGCTGGACCGCGGGCTGGACGAGAACCACAAGGACCACCTGGGCTGGACGCCGCTGCACGCAGCCGCCTGCGAGGGCCACCGGGCCGTCTGCGCCACGCTGACCGAGAACGGGAGCCTGGCGCGAGTCGCCGAGCCCGACAACGAAGGCCGCACGCCGCTCATCCTGGCCGCTCAGGAGGGCCACTGCGGCACGGCCCGGCTCCTGCTGGACCGCCGCTCCCCCGTCGACCACCGCGGGTATGACGGACGCTCGGCGCTGTCGGCCGCCGCGCTGGAGGGCCACGACGAGGTGGCGGAACTGCTGATGAGGCGGGGAGCGGACACGGACGTGCGGGATGCGGAGGGCCGCCCGCTGCTGTACCTGCTGGTCCTGGAGGGCCGGCTGGACATGGCGGCCCTGCTGATTCAGAAAGGCGGCACGCCGCTGGAGTCGCGCGACTCAGAGGGGCGCACCGCGCTGCACGTGGCCGCCTGGCGGGGCAGCCTGGAGGCCGTGGGGCTGCTGCTGAGGGGCGGGGCCGACACTGACGCGCGGGACGGGGAGGGCCGCCCGCCCCTGCACTCCACCGCCTGGCGGGGTCACGCCGCCATCGCCCGCCTGCTCCTGGACTCCGGGGGCGCCACCGTGGACCTGGCCTGCCAACAGCAGGGGGCGACGGCGCTGTGCATCGCCGCGCAGGAGGGGCATGCCGACGTGGTGGCGGTTCTCCTGGAAAGGGGGGCCAATCCCCAGCACACAGACCGCTACGGGCGCGGCCCTGTGAAGGTTGCGGGGAAGAGGGGCCACACCCACATCGTCAGACTCCTGGAGAGTCACGGGGCAGAGTCTTACGCAGGTGTCCTACCCCTGCCCTGTCCCGCCTCTCCGCCATTTCAGACCTCCACCCTCCAAACCCAGTCGTCCACCAGCTCGGGGAGCTCTGCCCCCCACAAAGCCCCACCCTCCACCTCCTCCCTCTCCTGCTCCCCTTCTTCCACTGTCGAGCGGTTCCACTCCGCCCAGTCCTCCACCTGCCACTCCCTGGCCACCGTGCAGACGGTCCCAGCCGACAGCCTGAGCTTCACCCAGCTGATCCAGCAGCATTCCCTCCCCCGCAGCCGGCCCTCCACCCTGCCCCCGCCCAGCTCCGCCCCCAACAGCCTGCCCCACCCGCAGACTGGCTCCCCTCCCACCGACGTCAACACTGAGAGGCCCTCCCAAACGCCCCACAAAGGGTTCAGCTCCCCAGAGGACGGGGACTGGCCCGAAATACAGCCCAGGTCCCCGGAGGTGAAGAGCGCGGGGCAGGAGTGGGAGGAGAGGAGGCAGGGGAGGTGGAATTCGGTCATGGCCTCCCTGGGCGTGAGCCCCGGACAGGACTGCCCCTCCAAGCCCCCAAAAACCAGGGACGGCCCCCTCATCGGGTACCCCGCCCAACTGGAGGACCAAGAACCCCAGAGAGAGATTCGGGACGTGCCTCGTAAGAGCTCCCTGTCTCCGCCCTTCAGCTTCCCCTCCCCCAGTGCCTTATCCCCTGATTGTGTCGTCCCCCTCACCAGCACTGACCCCCAGCTCAACCTGAAGCAGGCTATCAAGCTGCAGTTTGAGGGCCCCACCAGCGCTGCCATATACAAGCGAGAAACGCCACTCTGAGGTGAGAGAAATAGTGCTGTCATATTAAAACACTGATATTGTCATTCATAAAACGGTATTATTCTATTTCAGTGTTTGTTTGCCGTTGGGGGAAAGTGTCTCTATGGAAACCCTCACAAAATCAAAACTACATAAAATATTGTTAACAGGACAAAATGGCCACAGTTGGAAGACAGTGTTCCAACTCCATCTGATTTAAAATGCAAATGAACAATAGCATTGCTAAGTGAAGACACAATGACCTTGTAGAGGAGAAACTGTTCTCAGTTGTTGGGCAGGTAGAGTTATGGAGCCCAGTTTACAGGGCATTCATTATAAAACCGGCAATGCTCATTTGTGCAGAAGGCATTTTTATTGTTGGTGTAATGTAGGCAAATGGCCTTAATTATCACCACTGAGAAAGATAACCCTTTTGAAATTTGTTTTCCAGGGAATCAGTTGTTTAAATGATTGTTTCAAATACTTCATTTAAAAGTGATTCTGTGAAATATTCATATTTGTTTAGTTTTATGCACGTATGTATAAATGGGAAATATTATATTATTTTACAGTTTTTCAATTAAAACTAATTTCTCAAAATTATAAACACAAAACACACGCGGTCAAGCACTATTTTCAAATTTTCCTTCAAATAATAAACACTAGTCAACAAGTGAATACAAATTATAAATGCCAATTACACACTGGTGTAAAACATGAAAGACACTATTACCATTATATTACTTAGGCATCAGTACTGTTTGAGTGTACTGGCCAACTCAAATATACAAAAAAAAACAAAAAAAAAACAGTGAGATGGTTTTTCTTTTTTCTTTTTTTTTCCAAATATGTTGGGAGTAGACAAAGTAAAATATGAAAAAACAGGAGTAAATACTGTACTGGGAGTAAAAAAAAAAGTAAAAGTAAAACCAAAAATAAATGATTCTGCTCTCATGATCAGGCCACATATTCTCATATACATCACACATTATATTTCCTCTGGCCAAGCCCCAGGGAAAGTGTCTTTTGGAATGACACAGCCACCCTTGGCATGACTGAGAAATGAAAAAGCAATGGTTTCATTGAACCAATTTCAAAACAGAGCATCACGGTGGAAACTCACATATGACAACACTTGTGAGCTTCTCTGGTCTATCTTGTGTGTGTGTGTGTGTGTGCACATGTGAGTGTGTATATTTGTGTGTTTCTGTGTGTACGTATGTGCATGTGTGTGTGTGTCTGAGTGAGTGTGTGTGGAGCTCATTTCTGCAGCACTGTGAAAGGCATATTTCCCCCGTGTTTCAGGTCCTTTTTAAGGCTGGTAAGATAAGCTACTCTCAGCTGCCGAGGGGACAGGCTCTCTCGTATTTACTCCATGTAGGGGTGGCTTCGGTATGCACACAAGGGATACTGCCAGATTAGCTGTGGTCCCCTTGTAGTAGTATACATTAGGTACGCTGCAGTACAGTATTGATATGTTACAGTAAATAACAATAGAGCAGATCTACCTATTCTCATTTCTAAATGTTCGTCAGCCATTGTTCTTCAACACAGGTTCACCTGTAGCCCTTTTATTTGTGCTAAAGCTCTGATTGCTGATTGAATAATTAAATCAACTAGTGTTCTACCTGTGAGGAATGTGTGTGTTAATTGATATTGGAGTTTATAGTTTTTAATGGCAGTGTTTTCATGTGAAAACAAGAGATATACTGTACTTTTTGAAAATTGTGCCTAAAACAGGAGAATTGTGTGAAACATATTCAAAAAGTGTTAAAGAGACTGAAATTTGTGTTAAAACAAGCAAAATAGCTAGAAACCCTCAGAGAGGCGCCTTCTGAACTTTGCCTACACCCAACAAATTACAGAGGGGGGCGTCCCCCCAGCTGCCTGAGGGAATCTTTGGCATGTTAATGACAGCCCTGCTTGTTTGTAGGAGGGCACGGAAGGCGTGGATCCCCGAGGAGCAGCTGCTGTGTGGGTACCCGTTCTGAGGTCAGCCTGCCGCATGGCGGGGGCGGGCGGGGCCTCTGCGCCTGCCACGGACTGGAGGAACCCGGGGGACGCATGAAAAGCGCCCTGTTTACATTCCAGCGGTTTCCTTTGTCCACTTGTGAGGGAAGAGCAGCTGTGCACCCCCCAATCACCCGCCCTCCCCCTTTCTGGCCCACAGGAATTAACTCCAGTTTCAGCTGGGTCTGTACATTGTACTACAGAAATGAATGAGCTAAGGTGGGGGGAGGGGGGGGGGGGACAGTTGTTCCACTGATGAATTTGAGGGAGGGGGGCCTGTCGCACATTGTTCCCAGAACAGCGCGAGTCAGTAGAGAAGGGGGTGGGGTGCGTGGCGACGATGCTGTTGATGACATGTGTCCAGAGTTTAAGTGTTATTGGGGTTTGTTTTTTTTCCTTCTTCTTCCTCCTCCTCTAAACCCCTGGTTCGAGACGCAAACATTTCCGAGCGCAGATTAGCAGTGGCCACTTCGTTTTGAACCAACCAGCAAAGGAGGAACATTGTAGTGTCGGGGGGCATTACGCACTTTTTCACTGTTATTGATCACGTGGTGAGCGGGGTTGATTGTCTGCCACGCACATTTAAAATGCAAAAATGTCAAAACTGTAAAATGCAGAAAAACCGTCTGACTCGAACTGTGTTTTGAGAGCAAGACCGTAGAAAGGTTTGTGTTGTAACCAGAACGAGTTTTTTTTCAGGGTCAGTGAAAGTGAGAGGCGCTTGCAGTTTCAAGAATATCAGTCGTTGTTCAAAGGTATTTATGGCCTTGACCTTTCGACCTCTGCCAGAGAGATCCTGATGTTTGCGTTTCACCTGGAAGATATTTGCCCGTTATTCTAAGTGGCCGCTGATTTGTCAGCGGTCTGTCTTTCGCTGTACTTAAACCTGTGCAGCCGCCAAGCTGGGGTTAACCTGCAGCTTCGCCTGAACTCAAGGTTTACAACAGGGCCCATAAATACCTTCGGTCATGTCAGGAGGGGGAGACGGGAAGAGCCGGGGGTTATCGGCAGTACCAGAGAGAACGCTGCCAGGCCCGTTCTCATCCCATAATTGGTATTCTTTGCTTAGATGTTAATGCAACATTTCAAATAAATTCTGTGTCTGGAAGGTGTGATGCAGTGACTCAGCGTAGGAAACAAAAAATTGTCTTCTGTCTGCGAGAGAGAGAGAAAAAAAAATGGAGTGAAAGATGGTAGGAGGCTCTCGTCTGAGAGCACTGACTGAGAGAGGGAGAGAGGGAGAGGATTTGGTGGAATGGGTCAGCCGTGAGTCAGAGGCAGACGAATGACAAATCTGTCCTATCGTCTCCCACTTGGCGCACACGCGGTAATCGAACACACGACGGAGTCCGACAGAACAGGAGAGCGGGGAAGTGTTAACACGCAAAGGAAAATGAACGAACCCCCCAAGAAGCAGAAACTTGCGCTCTGCGGTACCCCCACACAATGACTTAGAGGACTGTCACGGGGGGGGGGGGGGTACTGCTGAAAGTGTGCGCCCCCAAAAAATAAAACGGGCCTGGCTGGTCTGCGGCATGACCCCAGCCTGTCCCCAGCGAGCCAGAGCAGACCCTCAGGCGAGCCGTGGGGATGGACGACAGCAAGTGAACTGTATCATCAAAATGAATGGTCATTCAGATTTCCAATAGATGGCTTCTGGTTAACGACGACATCATTACAATAAATACTATTTATAATGGTAGAGCATTTTGTGAGCTCCCTCCATAAATTACATATATTCTGTCTTGGTTCTGTGCCAAAGGTCTCATAAAGTGTACAAGAGAAGTGATCTGATTGTTATAGCACGTGGATCAGCTGTCAAAGCAGGTTCACTGAACAGAACGAGCCATCCAGATGTAGTAAGGTCAGTGAATCTATTTTGTTTTTGTAAAAATACAACAAAAAAAACTATTGGAACTGCGTTAATAGTGAATCGTGAGGTTTGATGAGGAATGTGTCATTTTTTAAAAGTGTTTTTAAAACATGTCCCAGCCCGCCGTGCACTGAGCCTGAGTCTTGCAGCATTGGTTTCCCGTATACTTACCGTGACACGCCCCTTATTAAAATGTACACCTGTCATATGAGCAAATATGGATTTCAGATATTTCTGTTATCAATAACAACTGCATAGCTAGTAAAGTGCATGTAATGGGTGCATTGTGTCATTTGACAGGTGTGAGAGTTGATGAAATATGTATTCTCTGGAGCAAGTACTTTTGCCTTGTTATCCACCAAGGGAGGTCCAAATCAACAGTATGGAACTGCACTGTGTTGCACTCATTCATTACATTACATTTATTTAGCAGACGCTTTTATCCGAAGCGACGTACAATAAGTGCGTACAGAGACATTCAGTGATCTTTAATTCACCAGGATGGCCCGTCCCCAGTCACTGTGTCCGCTTTAACAGCCAATCCACACACAATGAAGATCTGTGGATCTGGATGTACAGGGAGGGGACCAAACATACCACAGCCTTTGTAAGGGTTTGTTAATGTGGTGCTAGATCAATGGAAACAAAAACAAATAATGTATAAACTTGTACCTGTAACACATGTACTAAATTTACTCTTTATGTTGTACAGATGTTTTTTGTATCCTGAAACATACTTCCAGGTCTTGATGGTTGTTTCTAATCTAACCGTACTACAACTCCCAAGAAAACCAGGAGTCATTTGGGCCTGAATCCCATGTTAAATAAAGCTTTAAGTAAACTGAGTTTTTTTTGGAGATCCTGTCAGTAATGTTGCTGTGATCTACTGATGTACAGTTGTCTTAAACGACGCTCAGCTGCTATTGTTCCTGCTTTCGTTCTTATCAGAAGCTACCTGGCAGGTAACCGGTAGGACAGGTGGAACAGGTTTGGGGCATGTCCTTCCCGTACCCCCTACAACCCTCCCCTACGTGGTTCCAAAAAGCAGTTCATTTGGAGATGCATATCTTAAAGAATTATGCAATTTTCGTTTCCATGAATTGTGTTTACCCCCAGTATCATTGTAAAACAATTGCTGTGTACAGTATCTGCAGATTATTTACACTTAATATTTTTGGAAATCTACAAGTGCTTTTAGACAGTGTGGGTTATAAAATTGAGGTAAATGGCCTTTTCATGTGGTAACAGCAAACAACCCGATAATGTTATAGTGGTACAGGCCCACAGCAGCAACATCCCATCCTCATGAAAGGAAAAAGTGTACCACTTCACATATATGACACATTTTCCTTTGATACTTTCCTTT
Source organism: Synaphobranchus kaupii (assembly GCA_029718625.1). Lineage (NCBI taxonomy): Eukaryota > Metazoa > Chordata > Actinopteri > Anguilliformes > Synaphobranchidae > Synaphobranchus > Synaphobranchus kaupii. The sequence goes on along the minus strand of CM056383.1, from coordinate 59,134,560 downwards.
GCACCCAAAGAAATTGCCACAAAATGGGGAAAAGATGTACACCTTTAGTGTGACAGACTACTATATTAAACCTGGCACAGAACGGAGATGACATTTAGTTTCTTAAATTGGAGAGAACACAGGTGTCCTTTTGCTCAGCTTGAAAGCCAAAGGGCTTTCCTCTTTACTTGTGGGGGGTTGGTGGAAGTTTGAAGAGGAAAAACAACCTAAGAAAAGTGCAAAGCCATCTGTTCACCATGTAGTCACACATTCTGGCTGTTATGTGAGAAGTGGTGGGACGCATCCAACAATCTCTGACTATCGAGAGCCGAAACAGCTCAGCGAAGATTCTAGAACTATTCCGGGAGATGCGGGAACGTGGTTCCTGTCACCATCTGATCGTGAGACAGACGAGGGCTTCACATCGCCAAAAAAGCACCCGCTGAGACTAAAGCCATGCTGGATACTCGGCATGTTATTTTGTGACCTCTTGAAATGAATACAGTTCCTTCAAGTAAGTCCGTTAATAGTTACTGTGATGACCATTGAGAAGAGGAAGCTGGTGTGACCCCATGCTTCTTGGCTTGCGTTTTGGCCTCATATTAACAATCACGTCAATGACTTCATGCACATTTAAATAAAAATTTTTCTTTCTGAGGTGTGTGTTTTTAAATACATGTAGGGGTCATCACACAGGGTCCTCAGACGAGAATGCAAATTGTTAAATAATTTACAGGAACATTAGGAATTATACACAAATGGCATGATTGTTTTCCCAAGAGAATTTACAGGATACCCAGTTTTTTTGTTTATCCTGACACCTGCTGGCCCTGTTGTGAATGACCCTTAATGTGTGGGTCATAGAGAAACTCCCTGTAGTTTTGTCTATATAATAGAAGGCACAGAAAGTGAGGGTGGGCACCTTACGACATTACAATTACAATTGCATTGCAATCACTTAGCAGATGTTCAGAGTGACCTACAGAAGTTGAGAACATCAGTGTTTGCCCCAGGAATATATAAATATGCAATATCACCCAGAAGGCACACTTAGAATCAATAAGTATAATGTCAACCTAACAAACAACAATTTGCATTGTAACAAAAGAAGGTACTGCTAGCCAGATAACCTATATTTACAGTACACAGCTATACCTACAACATTATCCCAAAAGGAAAACCAACCAAAGAGAAAGGATATCTAAAGGGGGTCAGGGAAGCCATGGTGCAATCTGAAGAGGTGGGTCTTCAGTCTGTGTTAGAAGATGGGCAGGGTTTCAGTGGGAAGCTCATTCCACCACTGGGGCCAGAACAGACCAGAGACGTGACCGGGGACAGACACACGGGGGAGGGGAGGGGCCAGGCACCCAGAGGAAGCAGCGTAAAAGGTCTGGTACGTGTGTAGGGTCTGAAGATACGATGGAGCCTTCCGTTTAGCTGCCCAACAGGCAAGCACCAAGGTTTCAAATTTAATGTGAGCCGGTATATGTAATCGGTGGAGGGAGATAAATATGGGAGTGACATGGCTGAGCCTGGGGAGGTTGTACATGAGATGAGCGGTATTCTGAAGGAGAGAGTTGCACTAGTCCAGACAGGAGGAAGGGGCAGATTTTCTGGATGTTGTACAAGAAGAATCTGTACACTCACCAAACTGACATTGCATTCTTAGAGAGGCAGTTGTTGTCCAGTAACATTCTGAGATTCCTAGCAGATGAAGAGGATGACAGTGTGATATGCCATCCAGGGTGAGGGAAAGAGGTCAAGCAGGGGGAAGATCTTAGCTGGGAAGCACAGCATCTCAGTTTTAGCCAAGTTGAGCTTTAGGCTCAAGGCTTCATTATTTTACATCCATCTTAAGATGACCAAGGGCCAAACCCTGGGGGACGCCTTACTACAATTATGGTCCATCTTCGGTATGAATCAAGATATAGGGTTCTATTTTCCGGTCAGCAGATGGTGAGTGGCGAGCCTGGCGCATTGGCGAAGTGACATTTTCGTCATGGATTTTCAACGCTCCTGAGCCCGTTTGACTGCCAGGTGCCAAAGAGGGAGGAGAGTTCATGTCAGTCCATGGCGAGCTGCTAATTTGCATGCATGCATGATGATCATTGATTTTTTCATAACTTATTCAAAAGCCAATAAGCCGTTTTCATGGATCATATGCCGTTCAATTTGACTTCCCCCAATCCCCCAAGCAGGAAAAATGCACAATTTGCATTTATTGTACTAAAGGATATCAAAAAGTATATCTTTTATTGTATAAAAGGATATCAAAAGACTCTTGATATCTTATTTTCAGGTACTCCTACAAGCGATACTATAACCTCTCTGCATTTGAATGGATCTCTATGGGAATTTGGCAGTGGGACTAGATTAAGCTGTAAATTACACAGGAATAGTATGGAACCCATGGTTGTAAGTCATCAAGGGTCTGACATATCAAACAAGCCTTAAACCATCACTCTGCTGCCAGATATGCAGTAGATATGGATGGATCACTTGAAGGGTTGTTTATCCTGACAAATTTTCCTATTGAACTCTATGGAAAAATAAGTCAGAAGAAGAAACCCTTCAAGTTATCCATCCATATCTACTGTATTTCTGGCAGCAGAGTGATGGTTTAAGGCTTGTTTGATACGTGTGGCGGCAGTGTAGTATAATGGTTAAGGAACTGGACTTGTAACTGAAAGGTAGCAGGTTCGATTCCCAGGTAGGACACTGCCGTTGTACCCTTGAGCAAGGTACTTAACCTGAATCGCTTCAGTATAGTATATCCAGCTGTATAAATGGATAAATGTAATAAGAAGTTGTGTAAGTCGCTCTGGATAAGAGCGTCTGCTAAATGGCTATAATGTAATGTAATATAATGTAATGTAACGTCAGACCCTTGATGACTTAGAGCCATTTAGCCAACCATGTGTTCCACACTGTTCCAGTGTAATTTAAAGCTAAATCTAGTCCCACCCCCCAATTCCCATAGAGATCCATTCAAATGCAGAGGTTATAGTATCGCTTCTAAGAGTACCTGGAAATAAGATATCAGGAGTCTTTTGATATCCTTTAATACAGTCATGATGGCATCACCTTTTTCCCTGTGGAATACCTGTTTACCACAGAAGTTGTTTGAGAGAATGGCAAGAATGTGCAAAGCCGTTATCAAGGCAAAAGGTGGCTACTTTGAAGAATCTAAAATATAAGACCTTTTTTTATTTGTTTAACCCTTTTTTGGTTTGTGCATAATTGAATTTGTGTTATCTCATAGTTTTGATGTCTTTACTATCCCAAAATGTGGAAAACAGTAAAAATAACAGAAAAAAACCTTCTATGAGTAGGTGTGTCCAGACCTTTGACTGGTACTGTAGTTAGAAAAATCTATAAAGTTGATAAGGTAAAACATTAAATATCTTTTCTTTGTACTGTTTTCAATTATGTAAAAGAGAATTTACAAATCACTGCATTCTGCTTTTATGTGCAGATTACATACTGTCCCAACGTTTTTGGAACTGGGGTTTGTAGACTACTCACAGGCTACACACCTGTAAATATTAGGCTAGGCTCAGTCTAACTAGGCTAATTATGATTATCAATATTCTACATTGTAAAAAATATCTCGTAAGAAAATGGTGAAAAGACTGGCAGCAATATTGCCAGTGAAAAAACATTTAATGAATGTATAAATCCTGTTATTTTACGGGATGGCTGTTAAACAATGAGTTATTGCTATTATTCTACTTGACTTTGACAGTGTTTTGAAAATGAATTTTAATTAAATAGATTGTGTTGTATTGTCGTAGCAATCAATGGTGCTTTTGAATAAAGACACACACCCTTTGCAAGCATGGACAGATAGATTAAGTCGTATTTCTGATTTTCTTTTATTCACACATGATCTTGTCCAAATGCACAATTGAATGCTTGATTAGTGGAAATTTTTGAGCTTAATATCAATGCATAATGTCGCAATGTGGGATAATTCATTAATGGTTGTTTAGTTGGTAATTTAAAAATACAAATACGCTTGTTTCTGCATGGGCTATTTCAGTATATGGTGGACTTTGTTTTATTATAATATCCTAGGCTACCACACAAAGGCACACTTTTTTCTATATAGCCATACAGTTTAGTGACAACTTGTATAATTTATTGACTTACGCAATATGATGCAATCATTGCACTAGGCCTACATATCCTATAAAAAACAATAGAACTAAAACAAGAATGATATAGGCCTGCTTAGTTTGTGATTTTAGACATTCCTCTGTGAAACAAATGCATTATTACATTGATAGCATGCATTTTATTGCGATATCAATGCTAAATAGATATAACGTTATCGTCTTCCACTGCAGTCCGCTGTGAGCTGTGCACTCCTAGCGAAATTCAGTAGCCACACCCAGTGCGCTATGTGCTATTAACTATGGGCTGAAACATACCTTACGCAAAAAATATGTGAACGTGGATGCTTCGAGCTACGCAAACGGCTTTTCTTTTGCCATGACAAGGAACACATTGCAGTGAGGGACACTATAGCAGGCAACAACAGTAAACGACTTTCTTGTTCGATGTGTGCTCTCCTCTGGTTTTTCTTTCACAAATGTCATGGCAGAAGAAAAAGTGTTCACGTAGCTCGAAGCATCCACAATTGCGTATTTGCGTGAGGTATTTTTTTGGCCTAAGACGGCTCGCTGGACGCCATGCGCCAGCCGGAAATTAGAGCCCATATTGTGTGTTCGTAACTGAGGAAGTGACAACCGGCATACCAAGGTAATTGCATTTCTGACTTTATGGGGACAAAATACTGCATACATTACAATAAGGCACACACACAAACATACACATTAACACACATGGGACTCAGACAGAGAAATGAACTAAAATGTCTAATGTTCAACGTTCTGGAAAACATCCCTTGAACTTACTAATACAGGGCACACAACTCCAGTCCTGGGGGGCAGTGGGTATGCTGGTTTTTGGTGTGTTTAAGCACTTAAGTGTTTAATTTAAGTAATTTATTAGCTATACAACATAGTCCCCACACCTTTTTCCCATGTCCCACATTGGCTGCTGATTAAAAAGAAATCGCAATACCCTGCAGACTGGTGTTTTGTACCCCTGTTCTAATGTTGTATACTGCACTTATAGGTGAGTTTTTCTGTACAGTCTTGTGCTTGTGAGTAAAGGTCCTCATTTGTACTGGAAGATCTTGATGCAGTGGTGCATGCTGTCTGACACCACAAGGTGGCCCTCCGGCAGCAGGGCGAGGCCCCTGGGGCTGCTCAGGCCCTGGGTGACAAGGGGCCGGCCCACGCCCCCGGACGGGGTACACCAGCACGCGGTGCTGCTCACCCCAGTCCGCCACCAGCACATCCCCATCATGGTCAATGCAGATGCCCCAGGGGCAGGACAGGAGGGGCCCCAGGCCGGAGCACACGCCCAGGACCCTCACGGTGGTCCAACCGGGCTCAAGCACCCTGACGCAGGCCTCCCCGCCTGTCTCGCTGCCCCGCTCCGACACTGCCACCAGGCCTGTAGCTGGACTGGCCGCCACCAAGTAGGGCCGGTGGAAGCCGGGCACCACTGTGCGCTCCAGCCGGGCACCTTTCTTAGGGTCGAGCTTAAGGACGGTCAGCGTGCCGCGCCGCAGGTCGGCCACCAGGAACTGGTCCAGGCCATCGACGGCCACGCCGCGGGGTGCGTCCAGCTCATCGCGCGCGGCGAAGGTCTGCAGGTGGCGTCCGTGACGGTTGAAGATGAGCAGCGCCTTCTCAGCCGCGCAGCTCAATGCGATCAGGCCCTTGGTGTTCACCGCCACGTCAAAGTAGTTCCGACAGCGGCGCGCCGACCCCACGGACCCTGGCGAGCTCACCTGTTGCAGGATGTTCCCGCGGGCGTCGGTCACCTGCAGCCGGGCGTTTCCGCTGTCCACCACGAACAGCTGGCCCTGCGGGGTGACGTGGACGCCGCTGGGCAACGAGAACTCCGCCCGGCCTGAGCCCTGCTTCCCGAACTGCCTGAGCAGCCGCCCCACCTTGCCAGGGTTCCCCTCCTCTTCCTCTTCCTCCATCAGCGTAGACGCCGCTCTGCCCCCTCCCTCCCTGGCCAGGCGTGGTTTGTGGGTGCCGGCGATGGGCACCTCTAAGACAGACAGGGAAAGAGAGCGACACACCTGCCCGCCCCCATCACCCCGTGCACCTTGGCCCCGCCCTAGGGTTGAGGAGGCGGAGCCGAGGCGGCTGTGGTTGACCCGCCATGTCCCGTGCCGCTCCCGCCCGCCCCCGTCGATGAGGGGTGGGGTCCGGCGGGACAGGTCTGCGGTGGAGCGGGAGAGGCGTGTGTCCCGGGCCAGTGACCCCACAGAGTCTCGGGGCGAGCTGACGATGAAGGTGTAGCAGGAGTCCAGGCTGTCAGCCGGGGATGGGGCACGGCCCATATCGAGGGGGGCGTCGTCAGAGGACGATAGGCTGAGGCGGGTGCGGGGGGAGAGGACGGGCTCTCGGGGACAGGCTGCTTATTGGCTCCCGATGACCAGTCTTGGGGGAGGCGAGGACCTCATGATTGTAGTGGGACATGCCTCTGACCCCACCTTGGTTGCAGCATTGATTGTCCTGCTCTGTCCGGCCCCCTCCTGGTGGAGCAGAGATCCTGCGACCCTGTTGGTGGCCCAGGATTCGGCTGGAGGCAGGTTTTCTCTGGTCCCTGAGTGGCCCCTCCCCTGGCTCCTCCCCCTCAGACTCCCCATTGCTGAGGTAGGCAGCGACAGCCTGAAACAGTTCCTCCCCCCTCGTGTCAGAGCCCAGGGACTCTAGCTCCTCCTCCTCTTGGGATGACTCCCTGTCTGAGCCCTCCCGCGTCGGTGGGGGCCAACGACGCCACCTAGGGGAGAGGAGCTTCAGCCTCTCCCCCTGTCCCTCCCCCCCATCCCCACCCTCCTCCTCACGCCCCGAGGAGAGGCGGATCTTCCTCACCACTCGCCCACTCCCACCACCCTCCGCTACAGCCTGGCCCGGCGGGCGCCTCGCCCCGTCGGGTGTATTTCGCCCTTCCTTGCTCCGCCCCTCCTTACTCCGCCCTTCCTGGCCCTGCCCCTCCAGAGAGTGCAAGCTGCAATGGCGTCCCTGTGGGCCGCAGCACGTCGCCACGGGGAAGGTGAGGTTGTGCTCCTGCACGCGGATCTCCCCAAACGCAATGGGCTTAGGCTGGGGGCTAGGCCGGAAATTGACACGCTTCAGGGAGAGGGTGATCTCCCAGGGTTGAGTGAGCTCCGCTACGGCCCGCTGCAGCTGGACCCGCTCGGCCTCGTCCCTGGCCCCGCCCTCTTCCCCCCACCCTTGGATCTGCTCCCTCAGCTCGCCCACCTCCCGCAAGCGCTGGTCGACCAGAGACTGCCCCACGCGGACGGCCGCCGCGTTCTCCCGCTGCAGCTGCTCCAGGCGGCACTGGGCGTCGCGGTGGTCCTGCTCCACCCTCTCCAGCAGGCGGCGCTCTTCCCGCCGCGCGCCCAGCAGCGCGCGCTCCACCCCGCGGGACACGCCCTCTGCCTCGCCCGCCTGACGCTCCCGCAGCAGACGCAGCTCGCGCTCCGCCCGAGCCAGCTCGCACAGCCCCTGCGTGGCCCAGCAGGGCAGGGGACTGAGGGGCAGGGGCGAGGGCGAGGGGTCAGGGGCGTGGCCGTGCTCCTCCTGCGGCTCGCTGTCAGACAGCCCAGGAGTAGTGCCGCATGCAGACAGGGGACACGAGCTCGTCTCCCTCAGGGTGGCTTTCCCGCTGGGGTGGGCCCCCACGAACATCATGATGCGTGCGCCAGAGCGGGTCTGCTCTCCTTAACCTGTGATGTCACTCGAGACTCCCTGGGAACAGAGAACAGATGAGCGAAATGTGATTGAAGGTGTTGTGTCTGAAACGGCACACCTGAATCTTAATCGTAATCTTACTTTGCAGGCTGTGTGTACTCAGTGACGGCATCGCACAGTGTAAATATGACATGGCTGCAGGGCGTAGTCCTGTTGAATCCTGTGGGGAGCCGTGCCTGTACTGCCATCTGCACACTGACCTCACTGTGGTTACACTGTGTCCTATACACTGACTGCGCTGCAGTTATGCTGTTCTACATATTGATGGCCTTGGTCTGTGGCTGCACTGTCTTCTGCAGACTAACTGTACAATAACTACACTGTGTGATAAATCCAGCACGTTCCTCCCTGCAGCTGATAGACCTCAGACCCTTGATGACTTACGGCAATTTAGCCAACCATGTGTTCCATACTGTTCCAGCGTAATTTACAGCTTAATCTAGCATACAAGGAATATGCAACCAAATATTAAAAATGATTACTTTATTTAAGTTTATGTTAATTTGTCAATTTATTTTGGTCCCCTGAAAGTGTGTGCTCATTATTCTCACCTTAACAGCAGTCTGCAAATGATTAAGTCATGAATCACTTTGCAGCGGATTAAAAAATGTCAGAGAAAGTAGAACTGATCTCCTTATGGGCATAGTGCGCTCACTAAATATGTCCCCTTGGATAATGACGAATAACATCACAGTTTGTGCGTGTAAAGGCTGTATAGGATTGCAGATAGTTTTCTACTTCCTACTGACTGCTTGTTTGAGCTTACAGTACCATGATGCATGATTGATTGTGTCCCGTTTGCTTTCTATAGTGAAAGGGAAAATAAAAGTTATTCTATTCTATAAATTCTGAATCCAGACTTCCAATGCTGAATCCTAATCTTTCAAAGACTAAACCATGGGAGGAGATATTTTCAGATCATTGTAAAAGAGTGAATGAATTCATAAAGGGAAACATTACTGTGACACACAGCTTTTATGTCTAAGGCCCAAGCACCCTGAGAGTCTCAACGCGTGTTCTTTGACACTTCAGGGTAAATCATTAGCGACGCATGTTGCTGAATCAAAACGTCGAAAATAAAGCAGCAGGTGTGCAACAATATTAACATATTTTGAGAACTTTTTTTAAATGAGACTTGCTGTCCTAAGCTCCACCCCCACCACCCATGTATGGCTACATTTAATCAGAAGATCAAAAACAGAATTTAATCAGAAGTGTCCATCTTACAGTGTGAAAGTCTGGCATTCCCTAATAGGCTCTGAAGAGAGTATTAACCCCACGGTAGGTGGATTGGAATATATGATTGTTTGCAGAAGGCGGACAAATACGCTGGCTGTCTGTCACTATCAAACTCCCTTATGATCTTGGCACGTGCACACCTGTCCCCTCTAGCATTACTCTCCTACATTTTGAATGAGGGGCTACTGTTACTAAGGCACCATGTAGTATCATGTAACACCGAGAGGAGGAGGAATTTGTCGGTGGGAAGCTCAATCAAAACAGTGAGAGGACATTTAAGTCTTTAAATGGCGGAATTTGGTTGTCAATATATATTTAGAGAAAAAGATGTTCACCGTCACATCTGCTTTTGCATAATCTCTTATTTAATTATGCATAGTTCTTTACAATGCCATGAAAAGTTATTCCCTGAAAACTGAATGAAGTCACTCAAACACAGTCTTGCAAAGGAATTTAAGAAATATTCTACTAGAAGCAAAAGAGAAACAATAAAATATCTCCAACTCCAACTTAACTGTTTACCAGACTATAACAAAACCATGTCACATAAACTTTGTTAGTTTCTTTACATTTCTGTGCATATTTGGTAAGAATGAAGCCTTACCTGTGTTCAGGTATCTCACACCTGTTCCCTCATGCTCTTCTCTGGATTGTGTGTTTTCTCTCTCTCTCTCTCTCTCTGCTTGTTGGCAGTCCTGTTGTTGCTAGGCGACAGCCAAGCCATCTCCAGTTTCCTAGACTCAATGTCCATACAGACCTGGGCAAGAGGGGGGGCGAGAGAGAAAGAGAGAGAGAGCAAGACAGATAGACTGTCTCCACTTCTTTTATTTTGATGTCAAGTCCATCAATGAAGTTGGGTTGGCCAAAACATCTCACGGGGTCTGATGAATACCAATGAGTAAAGAAAGAAAAACAAAATGGAAAAAGCAACCGGGGGTAGAGACTGGCTGTAATAATGCACAAACCTTGTGAAATTTCCTATCCAGTTAGTGATTGCTCATGCAAAATACATTATAATAACCACCACTGAATCTAATGATGTTTGGTGTATTACAAAGGCCTGCAGGGAAAACTCAATAACAGTTCATGAGGGATATAATAGGAAAACTAAACAAGACGAGCAATAACAGAAAGGATTATAAAAAGTAACAGAATACATATACACTTAAAATCAAATGAAGATCATCTAAAAATGGAAGGGAAAAGCGAACCTGGTGATAACATGGATTGTAATCTAACCTCCTTAAAGTGAAGTGTTAGTTAACATCTGACATAGCTGAGTAGATTCAAAGTACATCAGTCTTGTGGCATGCATTTCAAATACTAACTGTGCATGGTGTCTAACTCTGTTGGGGGTGTACCTGTTTGCTGGTGAGGAATCTATACATCAACAGCAGAGGCCTTGCTGGGTAAACTGACCTGGATTTAGCATGTCCTCGGGCTCCCATCGCAGAGTGGAAAATATAATGAGAAACCCAAAACCAGTGCAGGAAGAGTGAAACTCAACAGGAAAGGAAGTAGGTTACGGTGTGCCAGTGTCTCTAATCCCTCATAGCATGGTCACAGTACAAGCGTTGGCCAGCATCACGTCCACCGCGTAGCCTCTTCCATTACTGACAGTATGAGAAGGACAACGAGACAACCTGGGGGAAGGGCCAGGAGAGCAGGGCCATGACCTGTTCCGTCAGGGTTAGGCATGGTCTTACCTGTTCCGTCAGGGTTAGGCATGGTCTTACCTGTTCCGTCAAGGGTGGGCAGGGAGGGCCGTATCCATTTCTGGATTTCATGACAACTTCTGATTTTAATTAGACATTTTAGGTAAAACTCATGAATGACGTCTGAAGACTGATCCTGTGTACCTGTATGAAACACTTTACAGCGATCTAAGCGAGTGAACCGGCATTGGTGTATACAGCTGAAGTTAGCTGAAGGAAAAGGCAAACTGCACCTGACCACCAGTTAGATTATTGCTCCCTGAGGCCTTCTTTAAGTGGAGAAGGCTTTTGGATATGACAAATAAAAAAGGCCAGAGGTTTTACCCACAACCTCGTTTCTGGATATGCATTCTACAGCTTGATACCACCGGGTATCTCTAGGCCTTTTCACACAGCGCTGTACTTAGCCCTGGGTTATCGTTAGCCCCAGGCTAACGATAACCCAGAGCTAGTTCATCCTGTGTTCACATAAGCATTTAATAACCCTGGGCTATGCGTTAGCCCTGGGGTAAGGATTCACACTTTGTACCCCGATGCCCAGAGCTAACGTCCGTTCAATACTATTGGATTAGACAGTGAAAATGCTACGCGTTGCCACAACAGTTGACTCTCACCCCGTTTTACAATGGCTATTTTTGCACCGTGTTAGGGGAGATTTCTGGGGCTAACCCCAAAAACTCTGGAGCAGCTTCAGCTAGCCGAGGTCTAAGGTTGGTACTACCACACTTTAGAATGTGCAAGTGTGAACACTTGCTTAGCCCAGGCCGCTGAGACGGTGTGCTTCAGCAGTGAAGGGCTGAGATGTTGTGCTTCAGGAGTGAAAGGTGGAGAGCTTGTGCTTCAGTAGTGAAAGGTTGAGAGGTTGTGCTTCAGGAGTGAAAGGCTGAGAGCTTGTGCTTCAGGAGTGAAAGGCTGAGAGCTTGTGCTTCAGCAGTGAAAGGCTGAGAGGTTGTGCTTCAGGAGTGAAAGGCTGAGAGGTTGTGCTTCAGGAGTGAAAGGCTGAGAGCTTGTGCTTCAGGAGTGAAAGGCTGAGATGTTGTGCTTCAGCAGTGAAAGGCTGAGAGGTTGTGCTTCAGGAGTGAAAGGAGGAAGTTTTGTCCCACACACAGGGAGTTAATGCGTGAAACAGCTTGCCAAGACATCTGAAGGGTTCAACATCATGCCTGACCAAGTGCTGGGCCCCACAAGAGATTACAATTATGTGCTTCTATTAGACAACATCCCTGTATTTCTGCTATATGGCAAGTTAAACATCAAATTGCTTCCTAAAACACAACCTTCTTAGATCATACTTATATCGTGCAGGCAGAATCAATGATCAAGATCATTGGCCACAGAACATGTTCTTGGCATCAATCACAGGGAATGTGATTGATGCCAAGAACAACTGACTAAATCCAATCCCAGCAATGTCCTGGACCTATGTTCAGACATTCTCACCAATGTTGAATGCAGACACATTGCTGAAAGTCAATGTGAAAACATTCTTCAGCACCATATCAGCAGTGCTCTCTGGTAATACAGAAATGTTGCGTATAAGAGCATTACCAATTCAGCAGCTATGTCAGAAGTATCATTTTTAAAAAACTGTTTACTAACAATAATGTTCAGTGGATATGCAGGACTGTTGTAGTAACTATGGGTATCAGCAACAGACCATTCATTAGCTATGCTGACAGTGTGCCAAGATTTAAGAGGAAAACAGCATTATAAGGAAGGATCAGTAAGACACAAACATCAACAGGCAAGAGACACAAGAAATGAACAGACCCCAGGACACAAGTATTATTGCTAATTCAAACATTTATAAATTAATAAAAACATTCCCTTTAATGCTTCTCACAGCTTTTTCCCCCACATCATTTTTGTTGTTTTAAATATATAAAAATATTTCTAACATTCATAATATTCTGTGGGTTCCATTTAGTTCCGTAGACTATTCATCTCCCCATTGTCTTTTTTTCAGTTTTGCCTGTACATTATTTACAGGTTCCAGTCTGTCTATCCACATTTCAACACAGGTGGAGAACAAAAAGCTGTTGCATAGATTCCAGAGGAGACATTTTCTTGTTAAAGAATTGGAGGAAAAGGAAAAAATAAAATAAAAACGGAGTCAGTTTTCAGCCAGTCAATCAGACAATTAGTCTGAGTGAGGCATGCTTCAGCTTTATCAAGGTTTCTCTGCACCCCAACCCACCCCACCCCCCCACTTAAAGATATTCAAAGGGGTTAAATTGTGGCGCTGCAGACGTCCCCTGGTTAAAAATGTTTGTTGCAACTTCTGGGTTTGTTGCATTTCTGTGCAGTACAATGTACAGTACATAGTGGTTTAACAGATACTATTTTACATGTTTTCACCCCCCCCCCCCCCACACACACAAGATACAAACACAGATAGTCTACCTGATGCTTCAGACTGAGTTTTCCTATGATGAGCCCAGCTAGTGATGCTGGGAAAATGTGATTGGGCAGGAGGATATTTACAGTATGGCAGTGCAAACAGAGCCTAAACCGGATCTGGAATGCACCCGGTGAGCGCAGAGGGGGGCCAGAGAGAGAGAGAGCATACAGGTGAGCTACTCTCACCTGCCCACTTCCCACAGGGGCGACACAGTAAGACTGTTTGGGGTGGAGCCTAACCACGAGGGAGGGGAGGGGTTGTCAGGGCACCGCAATATTACAGTGATATTACAGGGGGTAACAGGCCCTGACAGATAAAAGTGTATCCAGGTATGGTTGACAGCTAAAAGGGGATCCAGGTAAAGTGGACAGGTTAAAGGGCATCCAGGTAAAGTGGACAGGTTAAAGGGCATCCAGGTAAAGTGGACAGGTAAAAGGGTATCCAGGTAAGGTGGCCAGGTAGACAGACACCCTGAGAGAAGCCTGCTTGACGGCACCATTCACAAATGTGAAAATCAGGACTTCAGTCTTTTGTGATACAATACAATTATGTACACAAGACTCATAATTATTTCCATTCATGAAGGGAGAGTATCGACTGTGGGTCTTCTCACTGGTACAGGACATTAGAAATTGGGGGTCACAGGTTTCCACACCAAAATAACACTGTAGTGCAAAAGCCCAGCAACCCCGCCCCCCTAACTGCAATGTACACCTCATATTCATCACCTCTTGTCGATCAATGTAAGTGACAGATAGGAAAACAGCTTTATTCCGTTTCTTAGCACCTGCCCTGTATGACAAACTGCAGCTGAAGATGACTGACAGGTCAGGGCTTCACATGAACTACATGGCCGACGGAGGCCCGCAGTGTACCTGTGTAATTGTGAGAGCGCTGTTTCCTGACTGGATGGTACCGACTGCAATGCTAAAATACTCCCTTTCCCTTTCAATACAATACTGCTTGTTTAATAACATGCAATCCACGAAAACCAATTAAAAACACAATCTGGCACTGAGAGGACATTCAAAAGCAATGTATCGACTGAACAAAACACAAAGGAAATCACCTTCATAAATCGGAGTCACGGGGCACTGTAATGAGTTATATAACCAAACTGCTTATTGTGCTCCATCAGCCCCCACAGCTAAAAACAAGAGGGAATTACCCTCCGAGCGCTGGACGGAGTTATGATGAGAGGGAGCTAACAGAGCACACTCCTACTTCCCCTCCGTTTGTCGCTCCCTCCATCCTGTAGAGGCAGGTCGCTCTGGAGGCTAGTCTCTCTCCCTTTCTCTCATCTCAAAACACCACTCGGCAAAATAAAATTGAGCAAATCCCCACAAACACACTGCTGTGGCTTAAGCGGTTTTTTTTTGGTTAAATTCTTTTGCATTTGAAAGTACTCAGACACAACGTAGTAGAAAGAAACTAAAATTAATTAACCTTTGTTTAAGACATGGAAAATAAAATTGAGTTATATGGCTTTTTAAAAGGAAAATAAAAATAAAATAAAATGAATAAATCAATGGCAACACTAAATGGCTATGGTGCATAAACATTTCCCCCTCAAATAATAAAAAAGTCTGCAAAACTTTGATTGCAGTGAATGGGATACTTTCCAATATATCCATACTTTGAATGGCTGATCTAGAAGAGGGTCCTGGGACAACTTAATATTCAAAACAAAGACAAAGAAAAAGGCAAAATCTGATACAGTAACACTGCACCACTGAATTAAGGACAGAGCGACTCTTCCCCCTATAAGGGACAGCAGACCATAAGCTGTACTGGGCACATCTGAGGAAGAGATGAAACCACAACATCTGGACTGTATACTTCAACTTTACCATGCATTTTATTCAGGCCTAGTGGGGGTTGGTGGGAGTAGGAGCCTCAGTGGAGTGGAAGTGGGGCCCATGCAGTCCTCGGGCTGTTACACACAGGAAACACACGCTCACACTAACAGGAATGCAGCTGATGGCGATGCAGTCAGGGTGTCAGCGGGAGTGTTCATACGCAGTGAGGGACGCTCGACTCATTTTTAGAGCATGTGGGAGGGAGCCGCAGGCTGTTTTAAAAAGGGATTTGAGATTCAAACTGCAGCACATTATCTTGCAGACTCGGAAATCGGAGGTGGTGGAGAGAATGTAAGTTTGAACTTGACGCAAGAGTGTAAATATCAGCGGGAAGTTTAGGGAAAGGGCTGAAAGTCTTTATGAACCTAAAGACTGTGAACCAGTTGTGTGTCCTTTACCAGAAACTGCTAAACAGACGGACTTTATATATCCAAGAACAAGCAAGCTTGATGTTGGTACGTCGTGAGAGGCAATCACTTACGCTCCCGCGAAAAGCTCAATTTTACCACTTCGTTGCCATGAAACTGCTGCGCGCCCGATATTTCAGTCATTTTGCAACATTATCAGCCCAAACGTGAATTTAAAGTGTCACAGAACTCTGGGGCAGGATTTTGAGGCTTATACCGCCTGGTTTTACCTCATATTTGACACCAGTTAACAGGCAATACCAGTCTAGATTTTTATTTATTTATTTATTTTTTAAAAGGGGTGGGGGGGGTCGGGGGGTGGGGCAAGTTTACCCCCATCGTTGTGTTCCATCGTAATAAGATGAAGAAACAAGATGTGGGTCTGTATCTAGGCAATGAGTACACATTAACTGGTTGGTGCATGTGACAAAAATAAATTTATATATATATATATATATATTTTCTTTTTTTATGCTCACATTCAAACCATGAAAAAAGAACTATGAGGACACGGAGATATAAAAATACATCTGAGCTTAACAGCAGACCAAAAATTGAAAGTGCAAAGTACAAAAAGCCATTTTTTCTCAGACATATCCGATTAAACTCTGCAATATTTTTGCATCTTGGCCTCCTCATATTTCTTTTCCAAGGCTTGGAGTGCTACAACTTTTTAAAAAATCTATTCAGCCTTAATAGATTTACGACGGGATTTGCAGGGAACTAGCCCCAGCAGACATAGCTGCAGTCTTGTATTCCTAAAATTTCAGAGCTCAAATGCCGCTTCAACAATCCCCCAGAATTATAAATGGCATCTGTCAATGGGGAGCGTTTCTCCATGAGACCTCCTTTTAAAAACATACTACCGACACCCATTTTCAGATTTGTTTTTTTTTAAGCTGGCACTAGCATTGTTTAAAATGTTTATAATTGTTTAAAATGTTTATAATTGTTTAAAATGTGAATTATTGAAAGTGTTGTGCCTGTACATACCGAATTCATGTCAGGCAGACTTTGGTTTGCACTCAAAGAGAGGAAAAAAGTCTAAAAAGAATCGACCTGAAGCACTTTAAGTGAAGCCATAGCGGAGACCGCCCCTACTTCTCTTCTCAACTTCTCTCTTCTCGACCGTGAGTCCACCTTCCTCACATCCACCCTAATGTCTCACACCACAAACTATCAGGGAAACTTGCATTCTGGCAGTGGCCACCTGACTGTTGTTTACACTACAAACAGACCACCAGCAGTCAAGACTTGTGCCAAGTCTCCTCTTGATATTGATATGCCTTAAAATTTCACATTTAAAACGAATAATAAAACAATCGAGTTATTTAAAAAGTCAGTGTGCGCGTGCATATACATTTACGCAAATAGGCGGTGCTGTCCTGTGTGAACTCATTAGGTCATAACCCAACATCAAGTCACAGGCCCCTCTTCCAAACTTGGATGTCACTGAGCCTCTCGTGTATGTATGTACACATAAATATTATATACATATATATATATATTTATATATATATGCACAATTTCCTAAAGCTGTACAGTGCTCCCTAACACGCACTTATTTATTTACAGAGTCTTTACAAAGGAGGATCCAGACTGCTCTGTGGTGCTCCCCAGTGGTCACTCTTCCGCCCCCTGGCTGCGGGGGAAAGGCATTGCGACGGCATGTTCCTGTGCCAGGGCAGCCAGCTCCTTCAGGAACTCTGAAAAGACCACGGTACTGTACACGGCGTTCTTCACTCGCAGAGCCTCCGCCTGCTTCTCCACTCCAGAGTTCCCGCCCCCGGCTCCGCCCCGGAACAGCGCGCTGTGCAGAGACTGGCTGCCATCCCGCACGTGAGCCAGGGCCAGCTGCGCAGCCTGCCGTGCCCGCGTGGGGCTCTGGGTATGGCGGAGGAGAAGGTCCCCCAACGACGGCTTCCGGCTCTTCACTGCAACATATGCATACACGCACACAAGATTAACATGTCAATTTGGCTGCGCGTGGTAAGTGTTCTGGCACAAAATGGCTGCCTTGCATCACACAGATGGGTGCTACACATTGGCAGGGGTTGAGGTGAGTTCATTACAACCGTGAAAAATCACTTCGATCCTGATGTAAAAAATCCTGTATGGTTGTAATGCATTATTATTATTATTATTATTATGATGTACATGTACAGCCGTCACTGTGCAGCTCTCATATGCCCTTTAAACAGAGTCGAAGCCACTTGGACGTTTTCATTCTTATTGGAAATATGGTATTAGAAGCAGGGCACACTACAATGAAAGGAATTGGCAAATATGGGCATGGAAAATTTGTTCATAAATTACAGGCAGGCATGTGTTAATACCATATTTAGTGCTAGTTTCTAACACATTCAACTAAACTAACTATATCTAACTAAATACAGTAGTTATATTGATGAATATCAATTTTCAATTCAATTTCAATTCAAACCAGAATGATTTTTATTGCCTCATATTTTATGCTGAAAAGTAAAGCAAAGATTATTACATCCTATTATAGATTGCGTATTCTATTAATTTGTTTCAGATAAACTGGTTTAGTGGGAGTACTGTAATTTATTACATATGAATAATGCTACATGCATGTCTAATATACGTAGATATAATTATATATGTATATGTGATCCATACACTAGTGTTAAATAGCAATAGCATTGCAGCACTGTGGTGCGGGTCCTTCAGAGATTTGGAAACCTTTTCCCTACATATACAGGTACTTAATCCTTAACTGGTTCCACTGCTTGCATGGTTAATACAACACAAGCTATTCAAATTCAAATGTCTTCTGCTTAGTCATTTAGCCAGGTCATATTTTTTGGATTAGCACACTGCCTTTCACAGTGGTTATGCAACAGGAAATGATAAGCACCAACCATTACTCAGCTTAAACAGTGATTAAAAAAACGATCTGAAAAGCAGTACAAGTGCAACATGGAAACAGGCAAAATAACAATAGACTATTACTGCTGTGTCTTAACATGGCCTTAACGGAGGCTAACTGAGCCATGTGCGTGTGCGCGCACCTCTAAAATTAACTCTGCATAATGCTTCAAGTTAAATGGGCGAAAAATGAAATGATAACAGTCAGGGAACTAGCCCCACCGGTCCAAGGCTCAGAAATGACCAGCATATGAGTGCAATTTCTGTAAACAGGCTCTTCACTGTTGATTAATCACTGCACGCTCCTGGGGCCGGTTGCACCAGCTATACAGAAGTTCAAACGTAGGCTAGTTGTAACTTAAGTCTCCACTAAGTTACAACTTGCGCACTACTAAAATTGAATACGTTGCACCACAGAAAACAGGTAGAACGTAACACTATGTATAAACTAAATATTAACGCAAGCCATTGACCAGGAATAACGGTGTAATTAATAATGTTTCAATGACAGACCGATTTTAATAATGTTGACAAATTCCTTTAACTATGAACCTCGTCATCACCAACAATTTTGCGATACACTGCATTCTCCGGACTTGTATGACAACATTGATATCTATGCCTGTCTCATTTTAAGGGAGGGCATAATTGTAGGCTAATGAGATTAACAGACATGCTAGGCTTGCTAGCGGGCTGATCTCCAGCACGAAACTGATAGGGACAGAGCGCTTAACTAACTGTTAACCAACAGGTTGATCACAGTGGCTACTAAGCTGGATTCGCTAATAGAAGTTGGCAGACAGTCTCCTGTAGCAATAGCTAACTAATGTTAGCTGTCCCAACAAAAAAGAGCAGTATTAAGTAACTTGCTAATAATGGTGGGTCAATGATACATAACTAATTTGTGTCACCAAGGTAACGTTCCAACAATATCCTAGTGCAACGCTATTTCCTGTTTACATCTTTTAATGCCGCTCATTGGATCAATAAACGTCAACGTAATTTTGTGCGACTATACATTACTTTACGAAGAGCTTACGGTCTACTAAGTTTTTTATTAAGGACACATGGTGCAACCAAATTTAGTAGCTCACTAGTTGTAAACTAACTAGTAGCTACTAAGCCTATAGTGTGAGCTTAACGTTACAACTTAAGGTAAAACTTACGAATAGCTGGTGCAACCCTACCCTGGGTCTTAACAAGCATCATGGAGATGCGATAGTGCCGTCTATGGGTGAACGTCACCTCTACACAGTCCCACAGTCTGAAGTGCTCAAGAACAGGTGCTATCCTCTAAGCAGTATGCTTAATAGCCTAGAAGGGCTTAACAGTCTATACTCACAGTTAAAATGCTAACACTTATGGGTGTCTCCTGTAGGGAACAGCTGGAATTTCACTCACTAAATTTACTATGACCAGACCATCCGACTCTTACCCCACTGCCATTAGCCCAATGACCGTGCCGACCACATAACAGAGAGAATCATTTGTATCAGAGCCCCGCCCCGCATCCTCTCACCCAGTGAGTCGGAGCGGCGTAGGTTGGGCACGCCCCCAGGCGAGTCGCTCCAGTCCAGCTTCCCTCGGGCCACCAGGTACCGCCGCGCCTTCCTCAACATTGCCGGGAAATCCTCCTGGGTGGCAGCAAACGCCTCGATGCGGTTCTTCACTGATCCCAGAACCTGAGCATGCAAGAGAGAGATTCGGTACAAACGCCTCGATGCGGTTCTTCACTGATCCCAGAACCTGAGCGTACATGAAACAGAGGTTCAAATGCCTAGCTCCTACTCAGGGGGGAAAGACAGTGATCCAGGAGAGGGGGCCATTGGGAAGGCTCAATTTAGCCTTTGTGACATGTGAGCAAGTGACCAATCAGTGTTTTGTAATTGGTACACATGGATCAGTGATTGACAGCACATGGTAGCGCCACCCATTTGTGGGTTGAATCATCATACTCATTAATACTCTTCTGTACTCAAGCCTTCAGCCAATAAGAATCTCTTCATAACAACTGATTAAGTCATGTACAATAAGAGACCTTAAAATACCAACAGGAACATTATAGGCATTTAGCAGACGCTCTTATCCAGAGCGACTTACACAACTTTTTTTGCATTTTTTACATATTATCCATTGATACAGCTGGATATATACTGAAACGATTCAGGTTAAGTACCTTGCTCAAGGGTACAACGGCAGTGTCCTACCTGGGAATCGAACCTGCAACCTTGTGGTTACAAGGCCAGTTCCTTAACCATTATACTACACTGCCGCCTTTAAGCGCTTCTACAGGAACAACTGTAGAAGCGCTTAAAACGGCAACGTTGATGTTCATAAACTAGTGGCCCTGAAGTGCAGATGCAAGATACAATAACGAAAAGGTGGCTTAATTATAGTGACACACAACATTGGGGTAGGGCCGACATTTTTCTGGCTGTATTGCCATTGGAGGTTTCACATTTTAGCACAAATGCAAACGGCAAACAACCGTTTCCACATTCATGAAAGAAGTAGAGGAGCAATTAAATCAACCAATGATGAAAAAATTCAACAGATTTAATTTGTATAACAAAATATTTCAACTTTACTACTTTATTCTTAAAGGGAAATTCCACCGCAAAACAACATTGCAGTTTAACAGATCAAGGCGTAACTGATTAAGTGGCTGGCCAAAGCAATCTCTGCACAGAAATTGCAGCAGGGGCAGGAGCGCATTTGGTGGAGGTATAGGTCATAATGACATGCCCTTCTAATCTTGCTCATTTTTGAACAACTACAACGGGTGGGAAATTTGAATTTGGAGATAACTCCCCCCGACCTCCCATAGTAGGTGAAGGCGGCGTTGACCAAGCTAAGAGACAGACTCTCTGGATGTTCAGTCGTCTCGCCTGAATGTTCTCCTCAAAATCACCTTGGCGAAAGTGCCTGCGACACTTCCACACGTTCTTTAGCCGTGTCTCAGGTGTATATGAAGTATATTTACATTTCCCAATTGCAGTCAGCCAGTTTTCTCGCCCTCATCTTGCGACAGCCAGGAAAAATAAATTCCTTCCTTCACCGACGTTAAACCGTTGCAGTTTGGCCCGCAACAGCAAAGCTCATTTTCGTTTCAGTAGAACGTAAGCGCTAAAGTAAACCGAACTGAACACCATCAGGGTTCTCCCCAAAGAATGTTGCAGAGGCGGCGTGCCACTCACTTGTTCCACTGTGTAACCAAAACAGGCGTCTAATCAGAATAGAATCACAGCTTCTTTTGCCAAGGCTGGAAAAAACGTAATCTTTCCTAATAGGGGACTTTCGGTTTGGCACGCGCTGCCAACTGAACAATTACAATCGTGCTTTAATGTAGGTGCAGAACTTTTTAATTTTTTTTTTTGGTTTGAGCTTAAATTCAAAACTCTAACTCCCTGATGACTTCACGTTAATGTGCCATATCTTGTTCACAAATAAATTATGGCCAGTTAGCCGCCGTTACATTTTAATAAATGAAAAGCACTTTTATATTTAGCATTTAATTTTTCTTCTGCTGTACCGAACCGTTAAGTCAAAACAAACCAAAGTTTTTGTGCACCCTTACACTCCTACCGGGTACCCATTAAGCCCAGTCTAGACTTTTCACATATTTCATAATATTTCTAACAATTTTAATTTTTTTTAAAATTTATAAATAGTCATAAACTTTGAAGAGAGATTTATCTTTCACTTTTAATATTTGTGTTTTTCCTTTTGAAGTCAGTTTTCATAATTACACCCCCAGCACCACTCTGGGAAGAACCCTGACCATAACCCCAGATTTCTTTCTTTCTTTAGTGGCTAGCTCGCTAGGGAGTAATGTAAGCCTCTCCTGAAGAACGGCTTCCAGGCCAAGTAGCAACGCCGAGCCCCTCCGTTTGTATTCAGTAGGAGTGGCCACCTGTGACTGCCATTGTCTGACAGCCCATAGACTGTAAACCTCCGCCCCATTGTAGTCAGGAATCAGGAAACTGGAGCATGCACAGTAGCTTGGGGCTAGATACTGAACAGTAGTTTTGGGGCTATATCTCTGCACTCTGGCTGAGAGCTCATTTTAATCTAAAGGACAGCTACTCAACAAATTAAATAAAAACCTAGGGTGGAATTTCCAGCAAGAGAGAACAGGAAGATTGAAGAGAGGGAAGAAAATAGTGAGAAAGTAGCAACAGTGACAAAACAGAGAAGAGGGAGTGAATCAAGAAAAATTTAAAGAAAGCCAAAAGAAACATGAAAGGTAAAGGAGGTTGTCACATTCCCCTGTTTTCTTTTTCCCCTGCTTTTTGTTTCGTTTTGGCTTTGGGCTGCTGTGCTTGTTTGCCACGTTCCTGTACGGAGATCCTAAGAGCCGTGCAGGAGAGAGGACGCACGCTGTTGCCTGGCAACCATCTTCGGGAGATAGCCTACGTGGAGACGTGGACGTCACAATGTGTGAGAAGATGCCGTAACTGGAGACGCCAAGGACCGTCGCAGAGCAGCGGAGTTGGAAGATACAGGAGGATATATACCCTGTCTCCAGCAGCATCAGGGAGTTCGAGCAACCTGATGCTAGCGATCACAACGACATTCACGACGCTGCCTGAATACTGAGTTTTGAGCTGACTTCGGTTATTAAGCCCTTTGCGCAGATGCTTAGTGACCAGGACGTCAGCGCCAAGATTTTTCTCAATTGAGACATTTGTTGCTCCTGCAGCCAAACTATAAACGGAAACCTCAAACTCTGTGTTTTACCATTATTAGTACACGATTCGTGACAACTCTGCAGAATACGGAGTTTCACTAGTGTCACTATTTTCCCGTAGCAAGTCCATTTTACAAGCAACCCCCCACCCAGTCTATACCTGCCCATGCGTGACATAGTGGACAATAGTGTCTATGTGTGAGTTCATAAATGTATTTATTCATCATATAAAATTAGAATTCCGTCATGGCAACAAGATAAACCCCTGATCGCAAGCCAAAAAAGCTGTGAAAAGCCCTGCTCACTCAAATGCAAAGTAAACATGTGAAATTATTGTGTCATATTCTACTATAGATATCTGCTACTAAATATGAAATAAATATACAATCCTACCATTGTTTTTAAGCATAGAGATGTCCCTTTCAAAATTCAGTGGTCATTTATTGTCTTGGACAATCCGTTTGAGAAATACACACCAGTTTAGCTCGCACAACATCGAACGTCTGCGCGCAACACCCATATACTGTACCTGCAGCTCTGAAGACTCCGGTTTTATTCACAACTGCTTTATCCGATAGAGGACAGTATATCCTTTTCAACTGCATTTGTCATTTTTTCTGGGATGCTTTGACAATAATTGGCAGCCCAGCATAACAGAATTTTTAATCTAGTCAATGTACTAGATTAAAAATGTACTAACAGCTATAGAAAACGCATTCGCTGAAGGGAGTTTTTCTTCCATGATACGCTTGTAATTCGCGGTTCTTCTCACTGGATACATACAGTACCAGTCAAAAGTTTGGACGCAGTTGACTGAATGTATCTTTCCCATTATCCTAGAGACATTCTGATCTAAAGGGCTTATGCTCAAATGCTTGAATTTATTTTCTTAGACAAATAGTGAAGTTGAAGCCTATGTATGAATTTCTTTCCAAAACAAAAATTTAAAATAAAAAAATTTAATAAAATTGTTTTTGAAAAGCACCCCCAACAAGTAGTTTTCATTTAGAACTTCACTGTTACCACTGTGAAGCATGGGGGGGAGGTGTGATGGTGTGGGCTTGCTTTGCTGGTGACACTGTTGGACGAGTTGTCTAGAATTGAAGACACACTTAACCAGCATGCCTACCACAGCATTCAGCAGTGACACACCAGCCCATCTGGCTTGCACTTTAGTTGGGCCCTCATTTGATTTTCAACAGGACAATGACCCAAAACACACATCCAGTCTGTGTAAGAGCTATTGGACAAAGAAGGAGTGATGGAGTGGTGCATCAGATGACCTAATCTAACACCCAACTTAAATCAAATAGAGATAGTTTGGGATGAGTTGGACCGGAGAGTGAAGAAAAAGCAGCCAAGTGCTCTGTATATGTGGGAATTCCTTCAAGACTGTTGGAAAAGCATCCCAGGTGGCTACCTCACGAAGTTGGTTGAGACAATGGCAAGAGTGCAAAGCTGGTATCAAGACAAAGGGTGGCTACTTTGAAGAATCTAAAATATGAGATATACATTTTGATTTGTTTAACACTTTTCTGGTCACTGCATAATTACAATTATGTTATTTCATAGTTTTTATGTATTTATGTATTATGTATTTTTTATGTATAAAAATAAAGAAAACCACTTCTATGAGTAGGTGTGTCCAAACTTTTGACTGGTACTGTATGTACGTTCGTTTTTCCACTCGATTTCTGGTTTTGTCCAGTAGGCTATGTTAGATATGGTTATTTTCACATTTTAAGTGCATTTCACACACTGTAGTGTAAACATTCATTACTCAGTCGTGTTTTCTGGTTGATGTACCGACTTTCATTGAAGCTAGAACATTTGGCTGATCCTGTTGGTGGAATATTATTTTATTGTAGTGTTATCGTACATAATATAGGCTATAGCAGGGGTGGGCAACTCCAGGCCTCGCGGGCCGGTTTGTATGCAGGTTTTTGCTGCCACCAGTTAGCAATCATTTAATTAGCCCAATCGTTTACATGATCTGATATTTTAATCTACATATCCGCGATATGAACAGCAGCTGATGAATGTTCTTGTGCCGGTATGCGTGTATTGTAGCGTTTTATCGTTCTGTAATTTACGAGTGAATCGTGATTGTGTGTATGACTAATTAGCTGATTGAGCCGTGGTAACTAGTGGCAGTAAAAACATGCATACACACCGGCCCGCGAGGCCTGGAGTTGCCCACCCCTGGGCTATAGGCTTATCTTCCTGGGCTATACTTGTCACTTAGGGCATGAAAAATACTCATTCCAATTTACTGTGCGCTGATATATAGATGCAACAATTTTCCTTGGAGTCATTAGGAATGGGAATTTTTTTTTTTTTTTTTTTTTAACTACAGAAAAATGTCACCAACCGTCACAAACCGTCTACCAATAAAGTTAGAACACAGAGTTTGTGATTTCCACTAATAGTTTGGCTGCAGAAGCAACGAATGTCTCAGTTGAGCAAAATGATGGCACCTGCGCCATTATCACAAGGTATCTGCGCAAAGGGGTTAAAGTCTTAGTCACATGTGTGCGTTATTAAACATTTTGTCTGGTGTAAATCACTTTGCGCTTCACTGGCTTTGTCTTTGAGGTTGTGGTTTGCGTTTAAGTGGCTTAGTGTTACCTCCACTACTGTACACCTGGTTATTGCAACGCAGGTGGATTCAGGGACGTAACAAGGTGAAGTGGACAAAGAGAAAAGAGTCCAGAGAGGAAGGAGAGAAGAGAAAGGGAGCAGAGAGGAAAGCATTCAGGAAGAGTTCTGTACCTGGATGAGCGATTTGACACTTGGCTGGAAGACCATGTTGGTGTTGAGGAGGAAGGACCGGAGCAGGGGCTGGGGGTAGCAGGCCAGCTGGGCCAGGATGCCGGTCAGCAGGATGTTGACGTACAGAGAGTTCTGCAGCATGCACTCCAGTTTGGTAAACAGCACCGCCACGAAGGGTCCTGCAGCGGGCAGCAGAGAGCGAGAGAGAGAGAGAGAGAGAGAGAGAGAGAGATTCAACACTGGCTTTGGTGCTGCGGCCACCCATCCTATAACCCCGGGCTGAGTGAGCTCACCTGTGTAAGGCTGAGAGACGGGCTGTGCCAGAGGGGGGGCGGGGCTCAACACGCCCGGAGCCGAGCTCTCCGGTTTGGGTCCGGCCGCGCTGAGGTCAGAGTCCAGCGGGGAGGGGGGGGCGGTCGTCCGGGCGCCCGGCGGGGTCGGAGCCAGCGGCAGGGGGATCTCTGGAACTGTCCTCCGCCCCCCTCCTCTCCCGCACGCGATCCTCCAGCTCGCGCAGCTCCTGGTGGAAGGCCTCAATGCTGATACCCTGGACGCCCAGGTCTCCAGCCTGTGGCGCTGCGGGCGCCCGCTCCAGGAGCTCCTCGATCAGGCTCTCCACCGACTCCAGTCCCTGGCTCGGCGCTGCTGGCTCTGGAGGCCCCGCCCGGGGATTTGGATTTGAATTTGGTTTTGGGGTAGGCTCCGGGCCCTCGCTGGCATTTGGCAAGGGTGGGGCGGGCTGGCATTGACCCCCCTGAGTCCAGCCCTGCTGCTTTGCCCCGCCTAGGGGGCGGCCCCCAACCCCGCCGTTCTGCCCCGCCTCCCCAGGACCGCCGCCCGGGTCCCTCTTCACCTTCTTCACCTCTGACCCGGCCTCCTGCCCCTCCAGACACCCCCCGCCCTGCCCCGCCCCGTTGTACAGCAGTGCCTGCTGTCCTTGAGGCCCCGCTGTGGGGTGGGGCAGCTGTGAGGAGGGCGGGAGGGGACACGGGCGGGGCAAGGGAGCGTGTTTGAGGGGCGCCTCTCGCTGCAGGCTGCGTTTCTTGGTGCGAGGCGTGAGGCTGATGCAGTTCTTGCTGATGGTGATGTCCCATTCGCCGCTGTCGCGATCAGAGCTGCCCCACTCCGAGCGCGCGGCCGCCACCACCGCCGCCCTCTGCTGGCCGGAGTCCACAGCTGCGCCAGTGCCGACATCTCCGTTAGCCCCACCCGCCGTGAGGGGGCAGGTCTCTGAGACGGCGGGTTGGGGAGGCGGTGGGGGGGCGGAGTTGGGGGAGGGGTCTTCTCCGTCATAGGGGGCGGACCAGTCCCTGCAGCCCCAGGAGCAGAGCTCGATACCCCTGCGCGCGTCCCGCAGGTACGCTAGGTACCCCGCCTCCCATTCCGAACCCTCAGGGGCCAGGTGCACAGGGCTGTCAGGGGACAGGGGACTGGTGCCCCCACGGGGTGATGCGGGGGTCGTCTCGGAGCCAGACGGGGGGGGCGCCCCACCTCCGCTACTCTGCTGCCGGATGAAGAGGACCAGGCGGGACGGGGTGCTGGGTTTGGGGTGGACGGGCGACTCAGCACTGGGGCTCCCCGGGACTGCAGGATGGGACAGGAGATCCAGACATAATGCATCATGGGAAATACTGGCCACAACTACATTAATTACATCATAGAGACGTTCCATAGTGGAACAGTCCGGTTATAGTTATCCTCAACCCAGACGCAGAAATCTGCCGAAGGTTTCACCATCTTACAGAAGAAACACACAATTACTGTACATACAACATACACACAGAAAGACTGCATTGTACAAACCTCAATTCCAAAAAAGTTGGGACAGTGTATAAAATGTAAATAAAAACAAAAAGCAATGATTTGCAAATGCTTTTTGACCTGTATTCAATTGAAAACAGTACAAAAACAAGATATTTTTTAAATGTTTTTAAATGTCTAATCAACTTTATTGTTTTTTGTAAATACACGCTCATTCTAAATTTGATGCCTGCAACACGTCCCAAAAAAGTTGAGACAGGGGCATGTTTACCACTGTGTTACATCAGCTTTTCTTTTAACAACACTCAGTAATCTTTTGGGAACTGAGGACACTAATTGTTATAGTTGTAATTGTTATATATAATTTTTTTTCCCCATTCTTGCTTGATATAAGACTTCAGCTGCTCCGGGGTCTCTCCATTGTCGTATTTTGCGCTTCATAATGCGCCACACATTTTCAAAGGGAGACAGGTCTGGACTGCAGGCAGGCCAGTCTAGCACCCGCACTCTCTGACTACGAAGCCACGGTGTTGTAACACGTGCAGAATGTGGCTTGGCATTGTCTTGCTGAAATAAGCAGGGACGTCCCTGAAAAAGACGTTGTCTAGATGGCAGCATATTTTGCTCCAAAATGTATATGTACCCTTCAGCGTTAATGGTGCCTTCACAGATGTGCAAGTTACCCATGCCATGGGCACTAACCCACCCCCATACCATGACAGACGCTGGCTTTTGAACCTTGTATTGGTAACAATCGAAATGGTTCTTTTCCTCTTTGGCCCGGAGAATTATACGCCCATTATTTCCAAAAACGATTTGAAAGGTGGACTCGTCAGACCACAGCACACGTTTCCACTTTGTGTCAGTCCATCTCAGATGAGCTTGAGCACAGAGAAGTCGGCAGTGATTTTGGATGTTGTTGATATATGGCTTACGCTTGGCGTAGTAGAGTCTTAGGTTTCTAAGTGTTACTGATTGATTCTGGTCGATATCTTGACATTTTACTGCAGTCAGCGCAAAACAGTGTAAACCCAAAGAATCTGGCTCAAAAGTGTCTCTAGTGGTAAAATGTTAGGAACTGGACGAATACGCGAACGTGGACGCTTCGAGCTATGCAAACTGTTTTTCTTTTCCAATGACATTTGTGAAAGACAAACCAGAGGAAAGCACAGCTCGAAAAAGAAAGTTGTTTACTGTTGTTGCCTGTTATAGCGTACCTCGCTGCAACGCTCAAATATCATGGCAAAAGAAAAACTGTTTGCGTCGCTCGAAGCGTCCACGTTCGCGCATTTCCGTGAGGTATGTTTCGGCCCTGAAGGTTAGCTAACATTAGCTAATGTTAGTTTAGCTATAATTATCAGGCAACTCGAAAACATATTTAACGTAAAATGCTAGCTAGTTAAAAGTAACATGGAAACGCGTGCTAAATTTAACAGATAACATTATAACTTTATAATAATTATAACGTTATAACTAGGGCTGCCCCCGACCAAAGATTTTCTTAGTCGACCAGTAGTCGTCAGTTCAAACCCACAGTCGACTAACCGTCGACTAAATTTATGATATTAATTAAATCATTTAAATGCGTATTTTTGAGGATCAGAACATGGTTTGACTTCCATCTGATCTATATATTACAGTTTACTATATTACAGAGAAATACAAAACCGTCATTATGAGCATTTAAAATATCAATTAGCCTATAGCTAAAAGCACAGGCTGCGATTTGCTGGCCTGCGCTGCCTATTAACGGCATCGGTTTGCTTATGGCCAGCGCTGTATTAACGGCATCGAAAAAAACGGTAAATGAATGTGTCGGAACAACAAGCAATGAGATATTTAATATTGTTATTTTTATTTCCACTCTTTATAACAACACACAACTTAAAAATAATGAATAACTAAATAAAAAAGCAGCCTTTTGTCCGGTGATATGAAAGAGCACAAACAATGTTTTAACAACTTCACGGTTATCAAAACTAGGTGGGAAAAACAAAATTATTTTCTTTTTAAAATGCAAGTTAAATGGCTAAATGGGCTATAAATTATATAAACAAACGAATAAATGAAAAACACAGCAAACTGAAACACTTAAAAGAGAAATATCAACTACATCAGGCCAAACGAAAGATTAATTATGATCTAATATTAGCAACGTAAAAGTGTGTTTTAGCCTACTTGTAACCAGCGAACCTCATCACATTAGGCCTACTCACTGCTGTTTTTCCTCCGATCGCAGTTTTCTCATATTATGCGTGAGGAACACGAGTTTGTTGACGTTGCTCGGGAGAAGTGAGCTCCGCGTTTTGCTGACAATGAAGCCGCCCTTTGAGAAGATGCGATGAATGATAGGCGAATTGTTGCTTGCAAAGTTTACATTTAACTTTTTTAGGGTCATCCTTTAGAGGCTCGAAATGCTCGCATACTTTCTCTCAGACATTCCGGAATGAATAGTTCCACTCTCGCGTTTTTTCACACTGCCACAATTCGAATAATTAAAATTTTGGTCGACTAAGTTCTTTTGACTGACTAATGGTTTAGTCGGCTATCTGGGGGCAGCCCTAGTTATAACAGTCAGTTTACCAGAGAGCTCACGTTAGCTAACTCAAAATACCAATGTTTTCATTGATCGGTAACTTCAATTTAACAGATAATCCGCGCAATGTAACGATATGTAAAGGCCAGTTCAGACCAAAGATTCGCGATGCAACAAAACCGTTTTAGAATGTTGCAGAGAGGAACTGCAATGACCTACCCCGTCTCAGAAAGTCGCATGTTGGCGCTTGCCGTTGCAGGCTCACCTCGTCTAATCGCAGATGTTTTAGAACACAACGTACGTCAGTGCTAGGTCCGTTATTTTCTAGCAAATCAGCATGCAGTCTTTCCCCAGAAGTGACGCTATCTCTGTAATTCGTATTTTGTCTCCGAATCAACGATGACACCAGCTGTTCACAATCGCTACTTTCATATATTTGAGGTGAATATCACCACCAGGAAGAAACTACGCTAACTCAAAAACACTGACACGCTATGCACGTCACTCTGGGTAACCCGGATGAATCATACTACAAAGCAGCAGAAAAAATTTGGACAGACAGACAGACCGACCACAGAGTCACTTATACTAGCTGCTGGTCGCAGCTAAAAATAATTAATTAAATCGACTTACTGAGATCAATCAATCACAATGTTGATTCAGTGCTCACCTTTATCCCAAAAGGCAGGGTCTTCCTCCCGGTCACTAGAGGGCGCTGTGTCCAGACGGCAGCACTCCGGGATAAGGGAGAGGAACCTATCAGCGGACTTGCCATAGATGTCCGTCTCCTTGACAGCGCGCCTCTGGCTCAGCATGACGTGGGTGCAGGGAAGGAGATACCTGAACAGGGTAGAGACTCTGTAACACTACCTCAACACTGAGCATCAACACACTGTATCGCTGCCTCAATACTGAGCATCAACACTCTGTATCGCTGCCTCAACACTGAGCATCAACACTCTGTAACGCTGCCTCAACACTGAGCCTCAACACTCTGTATCGCTGCCTCGACACTGAGCATCAACACTCTGTAACGCTGCCTCAACACTGAGCATCAACACTCTGTAACGCTGCCTCAACACTGAGCATCAACACACTGTATCGCTGCCTCAACACTTAGCATCAACACACTGTATCGCTGCCTCAATACTGAGCATCAACACTCTGTATCGCTGCCTCAACACTGAGCATCAACACTCTGTAACGCTGCCTCAACACTGAGCATCAACACTCTGTAACGCTGCCTCAACACTGAGCCTCAACACTCTGTATCGCTGCCTCGACACTGAGCCTCAACACTGTAGAGAGAAATAAAGTAATAAAGACCAGCTCTGCCCGAGCGCTCACCGGAGGACGAGCTGCAGCATGAGGTCTTCGCAGTTGAGGGCCATCAGCGTGCGGAACAGGCTGAGGGACACCATGCACAGCTGTGGGAGGCAAAGAGGAGCAGTTGGTCACATGACCCCGGGCCGGTCCGCGCAGATGCTCGCGTCTATATCCACTATGATTTCATTTTCTCTATAATGAGTAGGGGTGTCACGATACCGATTCGAAATCGAAAATCGATCGAAATGAGCATTCGATTCCGAACTTCGAAATCACAAGCTGGTTCGCGATTCTCCAAGTTTTTTTTTTCTCTCCACCCCCGCCCCCCGCGCGCTCTTCTTAGCCTTTCATGTGATGGGTAAAATGTAAAAAAAAGTAGCCTACTTGGTCATCTCTAATGTAAGCGTTTCCGACAAAACGAAACTTGACGCCTTCCACTGCATTTTGTTCGTCCACGCAGGCGTGCGTCTGAAGAAAAAAAAAACAACGATATTTCAAAGAAGACACAGCTGCTAGTTAACGTTAGCTTACCGGTAGCCTGCATTACTTTTCGACACACCATGGCCACTGCCGGAGTCGGAGATGGAGAAACAGAACTGGAAAATCCTCCTGCTTCCCTCAAGTCACCGGTGTGGCAACATTTTGCCTTCCCCGTGAGTTATATAAACAACGAACACGTCATTGACAAAAAAATGACAGTTTGTCGGCTATGCTACACGCGAGTACCATACACCACCTCAGGCAACACGTCAAATATGGCAGGACACATTCGCAGGCATCACAAAGAAATAGATTTGACTGGGAAAAAAACATTGACACAGGCAACTCAAATGACAACCCAAATGACAGTTGTCAGGGCATGAAAAAAAACGTGTAAATAGTTAATAGCGTGGTACATGTTCAACTGTTTATTATTTCAGATATTAGTTTGTTAAAGCTCTTAACTGTTCAAAGAATGTGAACACGCTCATCTTTTTAAAGAAGAATTTGAAAATGTAAATGACCGTTGTCAGGGCATAAAACCAATGCGTAAATTGTTAATAGCGTGGTAAATGTTCAACTGTTTATTCTAGAGTCTAGTTTTGATAAAGCTCTTAACTGTTTAGGTGTGTTTAAATATTCTCATATTTTTGTTATTATTTATAATTGTTATTATTCAAATAAAAGTTACTTATTGAGAAACAAGTATTTTTCTTTACAAATCAAGACTCGATAGTCTAACAATGGCATAGCCATTAGCTAGACTATAGTGCTGGAAAAAAAAATTGTGCTGAAAAAAAAAAAATCGAAAATCGAATCGAATCGTGACCTTAAAATCGAAAGTCAAATCGAATCGCGGATTTGGAGAATCGTGACACCCCTAATAATGAGGTGTTATTAATTAAAGATGGATAGTGTGCATGTTTTCTGCTGTTATCCGGAAGCGACGCTTGTCCTTGGAGAAGGAGGTCCGGGAATTATTTTTCCGGAATTTGATTGGGTTTCCTGGTTTTATGCCAGTTTTATCCCACACAAGTGTGCCGGTTTTTCGGTTCACCCTGGGTATTGGAGTAATGCATCGCACATGTCCGTCCATGACCATTGTAATGATCCTGATAATCATGTAATCATTCATAGTGTTATTAAACTGAATCACTTACTATTGTATCAGAAAATTGGTTGTTATCATAGAATGATAAAAGGAGGGAAATGTGAAGGAATTTTCTGTTATACAATGTGTGTATTAACATGGACAATCACATGATTATTATTAAACATTTATTATAGTTTTGATTATTGGTAGATTAATTATATTGAATTAAGTAGTTAAACATATACTCTATGCAAACACATGAGTTGGCACAGCAGGCCTTCTCTGTGTGTCTTTATCTTTCAGTTCTGCAAGAGACAGGCAGTCTGTGAGATTTGTGTGTTTCTGCTTTCTGTTGAACATTCCTAAACTCAGTGGCAAAGCTGAAGGTTATTTAGTCTAAACACTGGAAGATTAACACCTCTACCTCTCCCGTTAGTTATTAGCTTGGAATCCACCCCTTGTGGCAAATCAGTAAGGAGTGTGTATAAAGTGTGTCTGTGTATTTCTGCTCAAGTCAGAGTGATCTGGTAAGATCCTCTCACTATGGTTTATCTGCAAATAAACTAAAATGCTTATTCTTATTAATATACGGTTTTGTTGTGGTTCTGTTTGGTCAGACTTGCTCACTGTGTGAAAAAGGTGAAATTCCACGACAAACCCTGGACATGCGGGGTGCATCAGCACTGCAGTACGCCAGCAAAAGGCAGCCAAAAGTTCACGCATCACGAGTCTGCATATTCTTTGATAATTCCAGAGGCAATCACTAAAAGCTAACATCTACCTAAAGAGTTCTACCTAAAGCACAGATTTGAGATAGCGATATTTAAAGTTTTTACCTGCAACTGGTTGGTACACTGTTTTCTCATACAATTTTCACTTTATGGCCATCAAGTGTTTTTAAATTTTCTTTAAACATCACTGTAGTAGATATGAAGCAGTACAATGGTTAGGGAACTGGACTGGTAACATGGGTTGCAGGTTCAAAACCTGAGCAAGTTACCCAATGTGCAGTGCTCTGGTTTATACCCAGATGTGTGAAGGGATTGTATGTGAAATAATTTAAGCTGTAATTTTATTTATTATAGATCAGTGTGAGCTACATGCCTAAATGTAATGTACTGAAAGCAGCTGCTACTGTTCAATGCAGAGAGAAATATAAAAAAGGAAATTAAAAAGCTTTAAAAGGTAACAAAGCACACTGGTTTAGCTAGACCCCGACCCCTTTTGAAATTCTAAAAATGCCAAAATCTGGGCGTGATAAGATAATAATATAGGGGCTGAGCTCCTGGTATCAAACCACGCCCCAGCAATTTATTTCACTAGTAGCCAAAAGCTCATTCTACTTTGGACAGCACTCACAGCGGCTGCTTTGTTCCACTCTCTCCCTCTCGCTACCTCTCTCACTCATATACACACACACAAGCAAACACGCTAGCTCCAGCTGCTGCCGAGCCCCAAGTACCTAAGGCAGAAGCAATGGTGGAGAATGAGAGGATGGGCAATGTTTTGGAGTGGTAGGCTGCGGCACGCATAGCCTCGTTTGATCTTATAATGATGCGGCCAGCAAACAACAAATCACACGCTGTACAAATAGTTACCCATGCCATGTAGGCTACTCATTTTACACAGACTGTAGGCAATCACACTAACATTACCTGCAAGATATCAACAATATTGGTTTCCATTTCATCGGGTGCACATGTGGTCACTGCACTGAACTCTCTCCAAGAGAGAATGTCTGTTGTAGGGACGTTGCAAAGGTAAATGTGTAGCATGCATGTAATACAACTCATGGCTCAACCTGCTTTATACTATACATTTATTTTTAATAAAGTATATATTTATTTTAAAAACATAAACTAGCTAGCTACCTGCTAAGCTAAACTGAAAAACGAACTATCAAAAAACAAGGGACTATCAAGCTAACTATAAAAAATATACCAAGACTTCAGGGCGTAGCTGTACAGTTTTCAATTTAGTCACCGGGAGGATTACGTCAGCTGGATGAAGTTTCCGACCAATGACAGACTAGGCGTGCAGTACCTAACGTTTTACCACTAGAAACACTTTTGAGCCAGATCCTTTGGGTTTACGCTCTTTTGCGCTGACCTCAAAAAAATGTCAAGATTTGGACCAGAATCAATCAGTAAAACCAAATGCATCAGTTCTCATCTAAAATAAGTGGTTTTAGTGGTTTGATACCCTTTAAACACAATAAAAAGAAATACTGGGAGTTTAAGGTCAACAGGCAGTGAAATCTTGCACTAGTAAAAACTTCTTTGGATAAATTGTCAGTGAGAGGCCTCATGTTCGGCAAAGAAAAACAGCACTCCTCCTGTGGAGAACCGAGGGAGAATGAACAATTCTCAGTCTCCCCTTCATAATTTTCTCTCTTCATTACCTATCTTCTGTAGCCCATCTCTCTCTCTCTCTCTCTCAGACTGCATCAGACTCTCTCCCTAGTGCCTTCCTCTCTCCCTCTTTCCTCTCAGTGTTCCAGTACAGCTTCACTGATGCATCTCAATGCTGTTCCTTCCTTCATTTATCACATACGACCCCCCCCCCCCCCCCCACTCACCTATTCTTTTTTTAAAAATTTGTTTCTGATTTTCCCCATTTTCTCCCAATTTAGTAGCCAATTGAACCTCCATTCTAATTCAATTTCCCCCGTGTAGCAACCACTAGAGAATCACCGCTACACAACCCCGTCAGCCGGCGGTAGGACGGGAGGGGCGCCACGTCCTCTTCAGGGCGCGACTCCTCCTAAGGCTCCTGACCGTGATTCCAGCTCGCCCAGGGCCGCTATGCGCGCAGCGATTCTCTCCGAGCCCCTCCCCCCACCCGGAAGCAGCTGCCAATTGCTGCTCCCACAGGGCGCCGGCCATGCTCGGATCTGGCAGGACCGGGGCGCGAACCCCGATCCTCGGAGCACAACTGCACCGACTGAAAGTCGGCGCTCTTACCGTTGTACCACCGCAGCGCCACCCCCCTCACCTATTCTAAACAGCATTTTACATTCATTACAACTTTTTACATTCAGGCCTTCAGTACTTCAAACTGTTGTTTACCTTTGCTGGGCCAATTCCCTTGCTCCTCCCCACACCACGCCCCTCCCCTCCTCACACCATGCCCCTCCCCATGCCCATCGCCAACTCTATCCCTCCTCTTGCCCTGCCCATCCCATACCCAGGCCCTCCCCCTCTCCTCGCACCTCCCCACACCCTGCCCCTGCCATTACTCTCGCCCCGCCCATCCCGCACCCTGGCCCTCCCCCTCCCCATCCCCACGCCCCGCCCCTCGCTGACCCGGGAGTTGCTGCTGATGCGGGCGAGCAGCGTGTTGAGGATGGTGTCGTTGTCGTGCCGATGCAGGAGGATGAACCGCAGGAAAGTTTTGAGCAGGGCGGTTTCGGTGACGCTACGCAGGAACAGGTCCAGGTACGCCGTGCTGGCGATCATCTCCTCCGACGAGGACTGGAGAGAGAGAGAGAGAGGAATAAAGACAGAGAGATCACAGGGTGTGAAGATGGGGAAAAAAAGAGAAAGAGAAAGAGAGGGAAATGAAGAAACGGAGATTCTTTAGTCCTACCAGACCCGTTTCACACCATAGCAGGTAGACAGGCATAAGGCACGTTTCAGACCACGGCAGTTTAACAAGTCTTAGATACGTTTGAGACAGACAGGCCATGTGTATGTTTCACACACAGAGGCGATGGATATGTTTCAGACAGACAGGTGTTGGATAAGGTTCACACAGACAGGTGCTGGATATGTCTCAGACAGACAGGGCTTAGTATGTTTCACACAGAGAGGCGATGGATATGTCTCATACAAACAGGTATTAGATATGTTTCAGACAGAGAGGCCTTAGATATGTTTCACACAGAGAGGCCTGAGATATGTTTGACACAGACAGGTGTTAGATATGTTTCAGACAGACAGGGCTTAGTATGTTTCACACAAACAGGTGATAGATGTTTCACACAGACAAGTGTTTGTTATGTTTCACAGACAGGTATTATATATGTTTCACACAGACAGGTGTTAGATATGTAAACATGTGATGCTATCATGACTGGGTATAAAAGGATATCAAAAGACTCTTGATATCTTATTTTCAGGGACTCTTACAAGTGATATTATAACCTCTCTGCATTTCAATGGATCTCTATGGGAATTTGGGGGTGGGACTAGATTAAGCTGTAAATTACACGGGAATAGTATGGAAACCATGGTTGGCTAAATTGCTGTAAGTCATCAAGGGTCTGAGGTATCAAACGAGCTTCAAACCATCACTCTGCTGCCAGATAGGCAGTAGATATGGATGGATCTGTTTATGGGTTGGAATTGGGGTTTGTAGTTCAGACGGACAGATAGGCAGTAGATATGGATGGATCTGTTTATGGGTTGGAATTGGGGTTTGTAGTTCAGACGGACAGATAGGCAGTAGATATGGATGGATCTGTTTATGGGTTGGAATTGGGGTTTGTAGTTCAGACGGACAGATAGGCAGTAGATATGGATGGATCTGTTTATGGGTTGGAATTGGGGTTTGTAGTTCAGACGGACAGATAGGCAGTAGATATGGATGGATCTGTTTATGGGTTGGAATTGGGGTTTGTAGTTCAGACGGACAGACAGGCAGTCAGACAGGTGTAAACGGCACCTTGTGCAAAGCGGGCCCCATCACGGGCACCAGGAAGCCGTTGTGGACGTAGTCGAGCAGCTGGCTGCGCACCAGCGGGTGGGACACCTGCACCACCGCGTTGCAGAACTCCAGTGAGTTCATGAAGAGCACGAGCGAGGACACGCCCACCCAGTCCTCGCGCCGCAGGGCGTGCCAGTCATCCCCGCGCACCTCGATCTTCCGCGGCAGAGACGAGTACAGCGCGCTCAGGCCCGTCGCCAGCACCTGCGGGAGGAAAGGTCAGAGGTCAGCCGAAGCACTGCGTTCCTAGTGTCCATCTCTACCTGAATGCCTCACTGATGCCCCGTAACCCGATACCTGACCAAACTGGAATTAAAAATAAAATAGAAAGTAGTTATATTATACAAAAAGATCCAAATATCATATGTTTATCAAAGAAAATGTATATTAAGCCTAAAACTATTCATTTTAAACAAGCATAACTGGTACTGCCCATTTGGAGATCATGTTTAGATTTAGATTTTTAACCACAGACATGTGACCGCTTAGTGGGCTGCCAATCAGAAGTGAACTTGGAAGTTAATAAGCATACAGAATGGACCTGCTGTGTCAGACCTCCTGCGCCATGACCCGCTTTGCATCTAAATTAAATTAGCTTATTTTCCCATTTGTACATTTGATTAAGCATGCGTGCTTCTTACTGTTCTGGCTTAATGAACATTTCAAATGCAACGGGAAAAAAAAATTGAAAGCGCAGTTAGAGAGCTGTAAAACCTGTCCACCGTGTGCCTGCAGCGCTACACCCTCTGAAGCCAGAAGCATTCTAAGCCTTGGTTTTCCAGCCAAATAATTTGTTTTGAAATGAGCCTGACAAATGCTGTGTAAGCGTCAGGTGTGCTAGAGAAGAAACAACAGGATGAGTGTCAGGGCCGGTTACTACTTCCACGCAGCCGTGTTCGTTCAGCCCAGGGGTCCTCCATCAAACCAATAAGGGCCAGTGTGGGTGCAGGCTTTTGTTCCAACCAAGCAGTAGCACAGCTGATTCTACTAATCAAGGTCGTTAGCAAAGACCGTAATGACCGCCAAAATGAGAATTGAGAAAACAATCATATCCAAATGAATTTCAGTTAATTTGGATTTTTGGGTGCAATGTGGTCTTTCGGCCAGTGGATGGCGATGCGTTGTACTTGTGTGCTATTAAAACAAATGAAAAATAAAACAACCCTACTGGTACTTTACAACCAAAGCCTATGGGCTCTTTGTACTCCAAAAACTGTATTTACGGTGAAATGAATGCAGAAATTTTGCTGCTCATGCACTACCATAGGTGCCACCAAAGCCCAATTATGAGCCCGGAAAAACCCTGAGGTGTGTAAATGCTTGGTTGGAACAAAAACCTGCACCTACACTTTCTGGATACAATTGAGGACCCCTGGTTTAGTCAAACAGGGCACACACAGAAAGCTGCAATACCTAAGCCCTGACAGAGGGGGCAGTGTTGAGCAGCAGGTCAGGAGTTTGTTACTCAGACTGTTTTCTTTGGGAAAAGCGATGCTTTCTCTGTAAATGCAATCGATTTACGCTCCTGCACTCGTGGGAAAGCTCCAGAGTACAACTGGGGGAAAAGCAGCCACACCCTTGTGGATTTTTTCAGGAAGACCACAAAAATGACTCGCTGAGGGAGACGAAGTGAGTCACCGACTCCGAACCAACAGAAGGAAGCAGAAATATACGCGCTGAAAGAAGAGATAGAATGGGATACAACAGGAGAGAAAAATAAAGGGATGAGAAAATTAAGGGATGAGGATGGACGAGCAGGAGAAACTGTGTGAGACTGCAGAGCCACAGAGGCGGCCGGTTGCTAAGTAGGTCAGACGTATACTCATCAATTATGCCAGCGAGGGCGGGGCCATGCCACTGAGGGCGGAGTCATGCCCAAACACGGGGGGATCACAGCGCTCAGATGGACACGCATACTGACGTCATTGGAGGCCTGCATTTACAGTATCCTTGATGTTTGCTTTTTGTTTTTTTACAGAACCAACAAGCACTAAAAGTAGTAGTAGCAATAACAATAGCAGCTACAA
The DNA here is from genome assembly GCA_029718625.1 of Synaphobranchus kaupii. Taxonomy (NCBI): domain Eukaryota; kingdom Metazoa; phylum Chordata; class Actinopteri; order Anguilliformes; family Synaphobranchidae; genus Synaphobranchus; species Synaphobranchus kaupii. Next base: position 59,094,826 of record CM056383.1, on the reverse strand, counting down.
CAGCGGCAGCTGCAGTAGCATTCATAGTAGCATTAGCAGCAGTAGCAGTAATAGCAGGAAGATTAGCAATAGGAGACATAGCAGTAATAGTATGATTAGCAACACCAGTAGCAGTAACATTAGCAATAGGAGAAGCAGTAGTAGCGGTAGCAACAGAAACAGCAATAGCAGCTTGGCAGAGCTCCTTCTCCAGGGCAATCACACAGCTTATTTTAGATCCACTGACACTGCAGGATAACAGAACTTTTCCAGCCTATGTGTCTGGCTAAAGGGTACAAGCACAGCAATTCTCTACTGCTGCCTCCTGTTAACATGTGCAGACCCGTAAACTATAATCCAGTCCACTACCCCAGTGGTTCTCAACCACGGTCCTGGAGCACCCCTGCGTATGCTGGTTTTCGTTCCAACCACAATTGCAATCCCAAAATTTTAACAAACTTAATTTTTCTTAATTATGTGCTTTTCGTGTTTATTATATGTGCTTAAGCCACATTATGTCAAAAATAGATATGCACGCCATAAAGAATAAAATTCCCATGTTCCCATTATTGGGCTATATTGAAAATAATTAGCCTACATAAAAATGGGTAATTTTTTTCAAACTGATCAAACTGAAGATTGAGGAGAATCTATAGGCTCCTAATTGGGTAGTTAAGCACACGGTTTAAGTTTCTTCATCATATTTTCCTTAAACATATTAACACAATGCAGGTTTGGCTCAATGTCACAGAGTGCAGTGGTTGAGAACCACTGCACTACCCGACCAATGGCGGAACCAGGTCAAGACAATGAAAGCCACGATATGGGTTGCTGTAGTGCCAGCCTCGTTTACCGGGCAGAAGTAGGAGTTCTCTGCAATGTAGCGCGCCATGGCCCGGTTGTCGGCGGAGGTGGCCATGACGAGCAGCAGGGCGTCGCGGGCCTGCTGGCCGATGGCCCCGTCCCGGTGGATGAAGGGCACCAGCAGGGAGAAGATGAGCAGGTTGGTGGGGCCCTGGGGGGCGGGGCCGGGCGCGGCGCGGAGCAGCAGCTCCAGCACGGCGGGCTGGCGGGCCACGCACGCGCACACCTGGTTCAGCAGCAGCACCAGGCTGCTCTCCAGCGCCGGCGGGCAGCCCAGCTGCGGGTCGGCGCAGGCCGCCAGCAGCCGCAGCAGGGGCTGCAGCACGGGCTTGTGCTGGAGCAGCGGCTGCTGGGAGCGGCCGATGAGCATCTCGAACAGCTTGAGCAGCGCCCCCTGGCTGTCGGGGTCCAGGCCGCGGCGCAGGTGCCACTGCAGGAGCCGGTCCAGGATGTTCTCCGTCACCGACAGCTCCAGGATGGGGCCCATGGCGTCGCCGGCCCCGGCCCCCGGCCGCTCCTCTGCGAGCAGGCACATCATCTGATCCGTGTGGTTCCGCACGGCCGTGAGGTCGTCGCTCGCCCCCGTGCCGGGAGACTCCCTCTGCTCCAGCACCCACGACACCTACCGGAGACAGAGAGAGAGAGAGAGAAAGAGAGGAAGAGAAAGACAGAGGGAGGAGAGAGTAATAGGGGAAAGAAGTAATGGTGGAGATGAAAGAGTAAGGGAGAAAGAGGAGTGAGGAAATGGAGGGAGAGAGAAAGCAGGACTTTGGTTAGCATTTAAGAACAGTAAGCAGTCTCACTAAGCCCACACCGATGCACTCAATCACAGTAATAGGTCCCTTTTCATAAGAAACAAAGAGGCAGCGAACAGCGAGCGCTGAAAGCAATATTATCCTAATCTCACCCTATATTTCAACATCGTTAACAGCATGTCTCGGACGCACCTGTCTCCAGTGGTTCTCGAAGACCATGAGGCAGGTCTCAGGGTCTGCCGTGACTGGACTGGACGGGGCGCCGTTTCGGCCGGTTCGGCTCCCGGGACCCCGCGGGGTCAGCCGGCTCAGCCAGCTCATCCTGTCTGCCCCAGGGGTCAGAGGTCAGGGGTCAGAAGGGGAGAGCAGACGTAGAGAGGGAGGAGAGGAGGACGACAGGGAGGGAAAGCAGGGAGGGAGCAGGGTTGGGGGAGGGAGGGGGAAGGTGAGGGAAGGAGGGGAGGGGAGGGGGGGGGTTTTGAATCGTAGAGGAAACCAAAAGAAGGCGGGACTGGGTAAAGAGAGGTAAAAGAGTGGCGTCTGATGGGTCGTCCTGTCTGTCTGTCTGTCACCACACCGGTGCTGCCTGCTGGCTCAGCTTAGTGCCCGTCTTACGGCCACGTGTGCCTCAGCTCTCCCAGTGCAGCCTGTCATCCAGTCTGCAGCCGACACCACTCCATATCCAGCATGCCACTGCACCAACCTGTCGAGACACCAGGGCCAGCGTTACACACAGGGACCAGCACAGCCAGTGTTACACAGGGACCAGCACAGCCAGTGTTACACACAGAGACCAGCACAGCCACCGTTGCACACAGAGACCAGCACAGCCAGGGTTACAAACAGAGACCAGCACAGCCAGCGTTACAAAGAGACCAGCACAGCCAGGGTTACACAGAGACCAGCACAGCCAACGTTACACAGAGACCAGCACAGCCAGCGTTACACACAGAGACCAGCACAGCCAGCGTTACACACAGAGACCAGCACAGCCAGCGTTACACACAGAGACCAGCACAGCCAGCGTTACACAGAGACCAGCACAGTCAGCATTACACAGAGACCAGCACAGCCAGGGTTACACACAGAGACCAGCACAGCCAGCGTTACACACAGAGACCAGCACAGCCAGTGTTACACACAGACACCAGCAGAGCCAGTGTTACACACAGAGACCAGCACAGCCAGCGTTACAGAGACCAGCACACCCTGCATTACACAGAGACCAGCACAGCCAGCGTTACAGAGACCAGAACAGCCAGTGTTACACAGAGACCAGCACAGCCAGTGTTACACAGAGACCAGCACAGCCAGCGTTACAGAGACCAGCATAGCCAGCGTTACAGAGACCAGCACAGCCAGTGTTACACAGAGACCAGCACAGCCAGCGTTACACAGAGACCAGCATAGCCAGCGTTACACAGAGACCAGCATAGCCAGCGTTACACAGAGACCAGCACAGCCAGCGTTACACAGAGACCAGCACAGCCAGCGTTACAGAGACCAGCACAGCCAGTGTTACACAGAGATCAGCACAGCCAGCATTACACAGAGACCAGCATAGCCAGCGTTACACACAGAGACCAGCACAGCCAGCGTTAGAGACCAGCAAAGCCAGTGTTACACAGAGACCAGCACAGCCAGCATTACACAGAGACCAGCATAGCCAGCGTTACACAGAGACCAGCACAGTCAGCGTTACAGAGACCAGCACAGCCAGCATTACACACAGAGACCAGCACAGCCAGCGTTACACACAGAGACCAGCACAGCCAGCGTTACACAGAGACCAGCACAGCCAGCGTTACACAGAGACCAGCACAGCCAGCAATACACACAGAGACCAGCATAGCCAGCGTTACACACAGAGACCAGCACAGCCAGTGTTACACAGAGACCAGCACAGCCAGCGTTACACAGAGACAGACCAGCAGAGCCAGCATTACTCTCAAAGCTCCTGACCTGCACATCATGATTCCCACAGTGCGTTGCCCTGGGGTTACATTTACAGTGAACAGTGAAACCTACGCAGCCCGCATAAAAATGCTACCTGCAGCTGCACGGCCCAAACCAATGACCTGGCCTGCCCACTTAAATCACTTGCATTATACAATTCTGGTATGTAAAACATTGAGAACATGCATATGCAAACACGTGCACACGTACACATGTACACACACGAGACCGGGAACTTTTATTTAGCTCCAACTGAGACTTGAAGCAAAATCCCAACAGCATGTGCAGAGACGCCAGCTGACAGACACACCAAAATAATCAAGATGTACTGTAGGACACGGACAGATAAACACAGAGGCAGGCTGAGAGAAACAGTCGGTACTGAGGTCTGCCTCATCCTCCTGCTCAAAGCCACAGGAGACAGGTGAGTCATGTGGGTCCCTGCAGGCTCCTCCCACACTCCCGTTTCCCAGCAACAGCCTCAGGCATTTCGTACCGCCAACCACTCAAGCTCCCAGAGTGGCGGGACGTTAAAGGAGAACTGCCCTGAAAAATACGAATCTGTCGCATTTCATATTTATGTAACGAGTGTTCCGCACAAATCTTGTGCATTTAAAACCACGTCCTTTAATAACCCCAGAACGTGAACCTGTACAAACACTGCCTAACAGCTTTTCACCGGATTGAAAAAGGGAATAATACCCCAGTTTGTTTCATGGATCAAATCCCTCCGAGCGATCACTTCAAAAACACGATGAAACGTGCCAATAAATTCCCTGCAAGCGTACAAACGTGCCACTGGAAAGTGAGTGAATGGTGCATTGTGTGCAACACTGACTGGATCTTTAGAGCGGTTCTCTCTAAATAAACAGGCCTGAATACTGAATACCCTCTCCAATCTCTCACATCGGTGTTTGTCGGTTTCCTGTAACCCGTGTGGTTAAACTGTGAGACATCCGACTGAGAGGCAGCGAGAATCGTACGCTTCTTAATAAAACGGCACGTTTACGCGCTAGATCCCGGGGCTGTGTTTCGAGTGCGTCGGATTGTGCTGTTCTCCGGCAACAAAACACACAGCGGGTCTGTGTCCCCGCCTAGCTCTAGTGTCTCGGCTCTATAATGATGTGATTACCCCCCCGGTAAAGCGTAGGAGAAACCGGGCTAATGTTCCCCCGCAATAAGCATAGCGGCTAATTAAGCAGCCCCTCATTACGGCTCCGTCTCACAGACCTGATTAGCCCAGCCAGCCCACAGCTACACTATAACTGAGAGAGAGAGAGACAGAGAAAGAGGGTGAAAGGGTAGAACAGAGGAGGAGAGAGAATGAGCTAAAAATGATGAAGGAGGGAGAAAAGTAGTGAGAGCGAACGGATGAAACAGAGAGAGGCAGAAGAACAAAGAGGAAGGTGGGAGAGAGAAAGAGAGGACAGAGTAAGCAAGACGAGAGGGAAACAGTGACAGAAAAGGAGGGAGCGCAGGAAATGAGAGCGCAAAGGAAAGGGAAAGAGAAGAAATAAAAGAGGGGGATTGGGAAAGAAAGTGAAAGAAGAGCTATCCCCCCTGGAGAAATTATTAGGGCCTCAGAGCACCATCAAAAAGACTCATTACTTATTTAGAAATCAAAGCTTCGCCACTGCTTATTGATTAATTTGCATATATATGAATAACAGCCCCGGATGATGAAATCCGTAATGACGATGATGGAATTATCCTGCTTGGCCATTTCAAATGCATTTGTCTGCGAAGGAATTGGACTTCAGCATTCTCACACTTTTCACCTTTAACCTTGGTTGCGGTTTACACACTTTTAGCCGAAGGGCGCTACTACCAGTGAATTGCGGAGGTGTCTATCTGACGTACACTATTTTTAAAAATCGGTATCCATCCACACAGCTGCCATAACCAGGTTTCAACCAGAAACCTTAACCCACCCACGTGGTCACCCGGTTCAGTGAGAGAAAAGAGAGGCGTGGCCTAGGCTTCCCGTCTCTGCCTGAAGCCATTGCTCTTCCTGTAAAATAACAGAAGCCTGCAGATTTATACAGCTTAAACACCTCAGTATGCTAATCTTCTCACCAACACCTACACACACCATTACAAAACATGCTACGCGGCACACAAAGTTCCCATGCGCAGCGATACCAAGACAAAATAAAATGTAACAAATGACATTTTACAATATGCAGGTTCCCGCAGAAATGGAGAGGCAGCCATAACACCACCCCCCTTCAAGTTGAGGCAGACATGAATGATTTGTAAATAGGTAATGATTCGTTTTGATGATGCCCGGAATCTATGGGTATAATTCTCGCTTTGGGTGCGAAATGTCCTGGTTCAGACCATTATATTACCATCCGGCTCATAAAAGGCCATAAATAAGAACATAACGAAAGTCAACCCATACATTCTTACAACACAGCGAACTTAAATACCTTAAAGGGATAGTTCGGAATTTTGGACATAATGCCTCAATTACGACTTACCCATGATGTAGTTGATTGATGGAAACCATTTTCAGCTAATTCCATGCTGTCCCTTCTTATGGACATACACACGTTGCTAATGCTAGCGCAACTCTATGGCAACCGGTAGCATCCACTACCATAGACGGTCGTCGTATTTTATTTGCTTTGGGTGCACTGTGGAGTGTTTAAGTGCGTTTGGTAGTGGATGCTACCGGTTACCTGAGAGTTGCGCTAGCATTAGCAACGTGTGTATGTCCAAAAGAAGGGACAGCATGGAATTAGCTGAAAATGGTTTCCATCAATCAACTACATCATGGGTAAGTCGTAATTGAGATATTATGTCCAAAATTCCGAACTATCCCTTTAACATTGAGCGGAGGTCTATGGGAAACTGGCAAAGTTGAGAGGAATTGGGGCAGGAGGGGAAGGAGTGATAACCGAGGGCAAAACGAAGAGGCGTGACATCGGGGATGCAAAGAGAACAATCCTTCCATCTTCTCTGGGTGCCTGTATAGCTTTGGGATGCCATAGTTGTCCGTGTAGGTACACGCGTGTCCGTAGTACTCGTATCATTCGCAGAGGCGCACACGAGCGCACAAGGTTTCCGACGATTAACGGTACTAATAATTTGGTGCATTACACAGAGCGACCATCTTTCACACCCATGGGCCAGATATGCACGTTCACTTACTGGGAAAAATTCAGAAACTGACTCTGAAATAACAGCGCAGGTTTTGGCCCCTCTGTAAACATGTCAGGGTTGGAATGAATCACAAACGGCTGGACAGGGAAACATCACATTTAGTCAACTGGGGAGCTTCTTTTTTTTTTTTTTTAAGCTCACTTGCTTGCTTTTGGGGGGTTCAAGCCTGGTTTTAGCCAAATTTTCCTTTTTGTTTCCTCTGTAAAGCATGGTTGTGACAGTGTCTCTGTAAAAAGCACTATACAACTAAAATCAAATTGACTGGAAGAGATCTCGGAAAGCACAGACCTGTGGTCCGAGAGAGTGCCACATCCTGTGTCGGAACCCACACACTCAAGTCTCGTGACCCATTCCTTCTCAGACTGCTCTGTCCCACCCTCAGGGTTCAGAGAGCCAATGACATCAAACCCCCCACCCAGGTGAGACTGCACAATGCCTGTCCCCTTAGGTCATATACATGCATTTTACAAAGTGAATAAAATTCCTACAAGCACAGAAATTCCTCATCTTAAAACAGTTCAGCTCTGCCATTGTACCCATTACTACTTCACACAATAAAATGGCTGACTGACAGACCACTACCGAGAAGCTGAGATGTCTAGTTATTAACCCTCTCTCTCCTGGAACATAGAATAGAAGAGAAACTGTCCTGTTGTGAAGAGCCACGCCCTGAGACAAACCGAGTGAAGCAGGGCTTTGTGAGGGAGGAGCGATGCCCGACAACCCATCCCCTGGCAGAGGCCAACATCGCACGCACGTGACTCACAGGCCCTAAGTACAGCACAAGCTGCTTTCGTATGCGCTTACGTGCAGGGGTCATGTTCTCCCAGCAGATCCACTCTGTGAGCTCAGGACTCGCTCAGCATTCATCCTCAAACTTTGACTCATAATACAAGCATTTGGTCAGCAATTTTGTTTTTTCTTCACAAACGGTTTGGGCGAGGTCAGCGATATCTCCAAAATTAGCCTAGCTCACCAGACTGGGTTCGTCACGAATGTCAGAAAAAGTGACAATCGTTTAAATTTGTCAAGACTGAAGAGTGAGGACAAATTTTGACTGAATCCTGGCAAGTGATTAGATGAATTATGCTGAAACAGACTCAGACCTGCTTGGGCAGTCAATGCAGGGAAGATTTCTGAGCCAAACTAAAGATTCAATCACGTGTGCATTACTCTTCACTAATACTGGCCAAAACTGCACAATCCCACAAGCACACACAAAGAAAAAAGGGAAGAGGTCAGGGCTGTCTTCCAGCTGTACTTGCGCTCTTTCTCTCGTATCTCTCTCGCTCTCCATTAAATTCAATGTCTCTCTGTTTGTCCCTCTCGCTCTCCTATGATACAATGCCACACCAAGATAGACACCTTCACCGCCCCCCCCCCCCCCCCCAACTCTGTGATTCTTCGGTCAATACAGTACCTCTGCTTCCTACCGAACTCCTCTCCAACCGCTGTCACCCCATTCTATGGCCTCACTAAACTCTGTTTTTTCACCATCGTCCCGGCACCGTTCCCAGAAACAATTTTAACCGTACCGAAGTCATGTGGACCATCCCAAATTTAAACAGTTGTTTTTCTACATTTTCAGTAGTAAATTAGTGATTGTTGGCATACATTAAACACTGTTCAAATAATTAGGTGATAAAATAATTTCAATATTTGTATCAATTCATGCTGAATAACAATACCACACAATGCAAAAGTAAAAATAAATATCCCTGCTGAATTCTAACTCGTATCTACAGTGTATTAGAGGGAAGTAACACCGGTGTCAAAATAGTAACAGTTCTGGCAGGGCTCGAACACGTGAGGGTGCTCGATTGGTTCAATCTGATTAATGCGACAAATGAGGATAAAAAACATCTTTTTCTCCTTTCATCCCGGGGATGATTTCTGTTCGTCCCGGACACATTTCGTCCCCGGGACGTCAGGACGTTGTTAGTCTGGAGCCCTGCTCTGTGACTCCCTGCTCCTTCTTTCTGACTCAAGTCTTGCTCAATTGCAATTTTCCCTCCAGCTCAGAGAAACACGATATCCAGGACAGGTCAGATACCCAAGTTAATCTTAACACCAGCACAAGCAAACAAATAGAAAGAGCTTGACACACAAGTAGAGCGTGACCTTCACCCCCTGGGTCTGGGTATGGGCTGTGATCGTGACTGGCTGTTTTAGGCTGCTCCTAGCGACCTCCCGGTCGAGAGGGAATGGGAGAGTGGCAATTACTCGCTGGAATGCCGTCCAAGCGTGCGACACGCACGTTGTGTTTTGGGGTGTTGAGGATTATCGGAGCATTACTCGAGTACAGTAAGAAACTAGATCCTATTGGACCATTGGATATTTCTCCACCTTCCTCAGAAGGGACCCATGGGAATGGCCTGGCCCCCCACGTATCAACAACTGCAGCCATGTGATGCTTTAAAATCACCTCATCAGTCCAGCCTGCCCCAGAGCAGGGGAGAGTTCTGCTTCTGTACAGAAAAGCTATGAATTTACCATGACGGGGGGTGGGGTGGGATATGGACCCTTGAGGTGACGGACAGCTCTTTAGTTAGAACACGACAGCCAAAGTGTGCATGTGCATGAGTGTGTACGCGTGCATGTCAGTGTGTATGTCTGTGTGACTATGTGTGTGTGACTATGTGTGTGAGCATGTGTCTGTGTGTGCGTGCGTGTGAGTGCATGTGTATTTCGTGTGTGTGTGTGTGTGTGTGTGTTTGTGTGCCTGTCTGTGTGGGAGCATCTATTCACTTCAGGAATTAAAAGCCAAGCACGGGAGTCTGGGTGACTCATTCGGGTTAAGGCATTGTTCCATTTCTATCGTATAGATATAGCGTATATAAATCCAGACTATGCCAGGACAGAGTTAGGGAGCGTTACGTTGGCAGGGATCTGTGTCTTATCACGCTCTAGTGACCCCCGCTGGTCGATCGGGCTCCTGCAAGTCGATCTCGAGCCCGTCTTGCGAGCTGCGCCGTGAGAAGAGGCAGCAAGAAGCGCCTCAGGAGAGCACACGCTCGTCTGTATATGATTTGGCACTCCAACCCAGGGAGATAAAGGGGGAGACAGCATTAACATGCCCGCGGGTTTGGATCTCAGCGCCAGGCGCATTTGGCGTTCCCAGCTGGGAAGCATGGACCCGGGAGTCGGCTCTGAGCTGGGGGGGTGGGGGCGGCCGCCAGACCGACATCTCCGCAGAAACTCCAGCTCCCTTCCAGGGGCGAAGCAGCTTCCCGAAGTCCCTCGGGACTCCGGAAGCCGGCTTCCACTTCTCACCCACAATGCCCCTGGGTGCCCGGCGCTCGATCCCGCTGCATGGCATCACGGCGCTCTCTGGTCTCTGAGGTTTTCTCTGCTTGGAATGGCAGCGGAAGAGCGGAGGAATCTAGAACTCTCCGGCTCTCAGTGACAGTGCTGCCTCGCTTCACTCGGGGCGGGTAACTCGAGCGCTCTGTCTGCAACGCTGGGCCTATGCTAATGCCACACCGGGGGCTGGATGAATCATTTCCAAGCACGACAGTTGATAAACAAGGCAGATTATTCATGGCAGCCCTAAGTGTAACAGTGAAGACAGATCAAAATGATGCAGGATTAAATAAAACTAACCAGCAGTAATTAGCATTGGTATTGGCATTTTATTCCCTATTTATTCAGAACCTCAGTGTTATCACAACTAATAATTAATTTTATTTGAGGGGCTAGGTTGACTGAGCACAGATGCTCTTTTACAGCAACGCCCCTGTTAATACCCCCCAATTAGCCTAACCTGCATGTCTTTGAATTGCGGGAGAAAACCGGAGTACCCGGAGGAAACCCACGCAGACACGGGGAGAACATGCAAACTCCACACAGAAAGGTCCTATCTGGGATTCGAGCCTGGGACCTTCTTGCTGTGAGGCGACAGTGCTATCCACTGCACCACCGTGCCGCCCCAATCATTGTCATCATAACTTTACGGACCAAGACACAATTGAACTATGATAGAAAACAGGACAAAATCAAAAAATTAGACACATTTAAGTGCAGCAGAACTACCAACAAGCAGACAGACAGGTGAACAGGCAGATGCATCAGCAAACATTGGTGATGATGTCATCAAAGGAGACAGGGCGGAGGGAGGTTAATCGGTTAACAGACGAACAGAACCGGGTTTGCAGGATGTGATTAAGACGTATATCTCACCCGAACGCACCCCCAGGTGTCGGGGCTAAGCCTCCATGGCCAGCCGGCCTCTCGGGGGGCCTGCGCTGCACGGGCGGGCCCTCACGGGCGCACGCTGGCCCCTCCCAGCACCGCCGCCGCCGCTCCTGGAATGGGACAGCGACACAATCTGGTTCATTTCAAAGTGCCGGGTTTGGCGGGCCCGTACGTGCGGGCGGTGAGTCACTCGCCCGGGGTTTAGCGGCGAGAGGGCTAGCCGTGACGCGACTGTTCCCCGGCGCGGAAAACTGACCTCCGCCGTAATTAACGCAACCGCGCGCGTTTGTCACTCGCACACGGTGCGGGGGAAAAAACTCTCTCACAAGCTCGACGGCAAAGAGCAGTGCGCTCCTCATGTCCAGTTCTGTCTTGATTGGACAGACCACGGGACTGGCATGGAGTTGCCACAGACGTTACGGCACCTCTAGGACTCTGTGGATTATAACAGCGTGCGCGCGCAGACACACTCGTAGAGACTGACGTGGTTTCAAAATCGTGGACTGTAGGATATAGCAGCGTGACATGGCACAGCCGCGGTGCAAAGCCAAGGGAAGGACTGTGCTTATGCGCTCATTAAGTGGCCCCGAGAACGGACGCTGCTGGTAGCTGCACACCTGGCTGTGTAATGACAGGCCACAAGGTAGACACAACGTGATGATGAAGAGCCAAAATGGATACCACATGGGCCAAGTAAGAAACTGAAGTGCATAGTCTATGGCAGCATATTTCAAAGGGGTCTAGTGCATATATCTGGATTATCTAGGGCACGATTGAGTCTACCAAAGGGCATTCTGTATTTAGGTCATAAACATACATCAAATAACCATAATACCGATTGTGTTTTCTAAACATGCACAAGGTATAAATCGGAGTGAAAAGTCCGCCCAGCAGCTACATCACCTACCGACCGGGACACCCTAATAAAAAGCTCCCTATAAAGGGGCGTGGCATGTTGTGGACCAATCAACTGCATACTGCAAATGTGGTATAAAGATCTGCATAGTGCATAGTGATCAGAACCTCACTTTAAGAATTGAACAGTCACATAAGACAAACAAGCTGTTTGGCACTCTTCATCCCAAATAGCAGGCATTCCTATTTGATGAGCTCTGGTTGGCTAGTTGCTGCCTGAATGCTACTGGTTAGCTTATGAGACAAACTAATAAAAATGATTGTGCTAAAAGACATACAGTCTGCAAAGGGCCTATGCTAGCGCGTGTGTGCACTACAATATACATGAGAAATGCGCAGAACCACATGCAGCCAATTACAAACTGTGCACACTGCAACAAAACAGGTAAATTAAAGATGGAGTGCACACAACCACATACAAGAAATCAATGAAAGGTCTGTGCTACCACACATGAGTAACAATAGTCTGCACTAATACATGTTCCGCTTATGTAAAAGACAAAGCCCTGAAACAGCTTGCACATTAACAGCATTCTAAGGCACATTCACCTATGCCCAAGGGTGTCTTCCAAGCTTTTTCAGCTTTTAAAACCCAACAACAAAAATATGAAACAAATGTATTTAGAACCGTACCTTAGAGCAAAAATCACCCTGCAGAGATGCTACATTGCAACCTTGTCGATCAGATAAGTGGGAAACCACACTGCGCCGGACTTACGGTTTTCGTTCAGAAACGTTCTTCACGGTCTTAAGAACCATTAAGGAAGGCTCATCAATGTTCACCCTCTGGGATTCTGCAGTGGTGTTTACGGCAGCAAAAACAGAGTATGAACGTTGTATGAACGTTGTTGCCGTTCATCTTAATCATGTGTTTTTGCAGAGTGACCTGTTCGGGGATATGGACGGGCAGCTCTTTTGGCACTAGACTGCTTTGACTTGTAGTTTTGCTGGTAAAACAAGCTTGCAGAGTTGTTAAAAGTCATTTCAATGATGATGCATCTAGCTTCCCTGGCATGATGACAGTTGACCGCCTTGCAGCACTGAAGCGCCAGTGAACAGAGAGGGAAAAATCTCCATCAATCCACACAATCATGTTGGGACACTGAGCCTTCATGAACTAGGGCCTGGGAAAACTCTAAACGTTTACACAGTGCAAAAAATGTGTTTACACGCTTAAACGGCAAGGTTGTGGGGGGGGGGGGGGGGGGGGGGTGGGGTTCTAAATTTGCCACATTTCGCTACACAAACTATAGCCAATGTGCTTTTAAATACAAAGTAGCAAAAGCAGCCACAGAGCGGACTTCAAAAGGAAATACTGTGGCATGCAGAGTGCAAATCACAGAAACATGCCCTATGAGGGGCAGTACAGAGTAGACCACTTCAAATGCGTTGACAGGACAGTAATAAGATGTTGGGTTAAAAAAAAATGCTTTTAACCTTTTAGAGATTTTCCTAAACGTTTAGAATTTTGGTTAATGTTTAGAAATTAAATGTTTACAAGTCACTCCCCTACCATGAACCCAAAACAGGTGTCACTATAACATGCAACAAGCGACTCGCTAACCTGAGTCAATCATCGTTTCAATAGGTTATGTCATGGACATTCCCAATCGGACGTGTTCCATCTCTTACCTTAGTGCCGAGGTAGCTAGGACACCATCTACCAGCAATTATTAATTATTATTATTGTTATTAATATTATTATCCTAAAAACAAGAACAATAATTTAATTTATCACACTTACACAGCATATTTTTAGACTTATTTTTTTTCTTACTTACTGGACTAATTAAGAATAAGTACATTGGCCAAAAGTATAAAGGCAGTGCTGCCTCATTTGATTCAAATGTGCAACTCCAGAGTAAGCACACCCACGTAGGGCACAGAAAGGACATTTGCTTCAATCCGCATGTGATGTAGGACAAACAGCCTTGACTGGAGAGCACCTAATTGATTTGAGTCAATCTAAAAGAGATCTAAGGGAGCTCTTAGTCTCTCTCTCTCTCTGTTTCTCTCAAACACACACACAAAGACAAAAGGGGAGAGGTCATGGTTGTCCTCCAGCTGTACTTGCCAACAAACTGGATGCCTCGTTTTCTTAAAGCCTGAATATATTGACACATCATACCAACAGATAATATTGCTGCATATTTCCCCCACCCCATATTAGGCCAGTAAAAGTAATTCATACTAGGAACCTCGGCTCAAACATGGAAAGCACTCAATTCTTTAATTATCACCAGAGAAGCAATTGTACCATTGCACACTTAAGTCCAGCGTTAGCTGATAAGATAAATATTATCACGGGGAACTGTGTTAAGTACACTATAAATTGTGATCTAAAAGTCATAATTTGATCTAGATCAGATCTACAATAGATTGCATTACAAAGTTAATTTGCCTCAAACTGGACAAGACACACAGACAAAATCTAGATGTAAAAAATCTTCTTAGCGAGATGATGGCTCCATCACACACGCGGGATATTATATCGGATTCCTGATTAACGTTAAAGTGGACTTACATGACAAAACGGGCAATGTAACGTTAAGTACAGTTTACACAAAGATGTCAACCCTTTCCAGAGTCGTGATACAAAGAGGTGGGAGGTAACTTACCTAGCCGCCTCTAACGTTACATACAACGTATACTGTCAAACTAATATGTAGCTGGCTACGTGTCAGTCTGAATACAGGCAGTGCTAAATTATCAACAGCCCAGATAAAGTAGCTAGTACTAATGGATGTTTAGCGTAACAGTTAGTAAAAGGAGCAATTGCCAATTGAAAATGGGTCATTAAACGCGCTACGAGAACCGTAGCAAAAAGTTAACGTATCTAACACATTCCTGTCTGATTCAGCTAACGTTAATGTTAATAAAGAAGCAAGCTATTAGAGATACATGGCAATGAAGAGTAGGCAAGAACGGGAAATGTAACTGTATATCCCTTACGGAAATGTAATATACTGCAGTATATGTTAGATACATTGTGACGATAATTTAGATATATTTACAATATACTGCAGTATATTTATTTTTCCATAAGGGATTAGCTAACGTTAGCGTGTGTGGGACAAACAAATGAAAATCACCACTGCACAACGCCACAGTCAGCTGTGGTCCGATGTAGCGTTAGCCCCAAAATGCTTGAGACACGTTACAATCTATCCTCGATAACAAAAGTTTAAAAAAAATGTAATCTCAATCAGTACGCGGCCTTCTTTCAGTTAACGTTACAGTAGCGTTAGTAAGGCCATTTCTCATGATGTCGCAACATAGTAATGTTAGCTAGCGAAGTCGTCAACGTCACGTTATCAATTTAACATTTGAAGCACATCGGTCATTCAGCAACGTGACGTTAGTTCAACTCGCCCATCTAACGTTAGCTACGTTACGTTGGAAATTAAGTGAAATAATCATAGCGTAGGCTAATATGCAACATTTTACGTTACATTCAACGTTAGCTAACGTCAACGCTATGTTTTCATTACACGCTGTGTAGGCTTAAAATGTGGTGCATCGCTGCCTATGAAAATATAACGTTACCCATAACGCTACAGTTAACGTTTTCTAGCTAACCTTAACGTTAGGTAACGTTATTATCACACTAGCAGTTAGCTAACGTTAATATTACGAAAAACCGCGAACAAGTAACGTTTAAGCCAATAGATTTCATAGCCACATATTGGTTGCTAGCAAGCTTAACGCGATTCGGCTTTTCATAGGCAGTTGACCTCGTATAATTTCGATCGTTTTTTTTCTGCTAACGTTAATTAAATTATCAACAGCCCAGATAAAGTAGCTAGTACTAACGTTATGCAGACTTCATACATAAATCACTGCATTCCAATACATAATTTATATAACGTATTTTTTAAAAAAAAAACACATTCAGACAATGTAACGTTATGTTAACGCCAGGCAGGTCGCCTCCAGCTGGCCATCTAACGTTAGCCATCCTCACAATTTATGTAACGGATAACACTCAGCTAGGTAACGTTCGCAAACAGTCCAAATTCAGATGGGAACCGTGCGCTTGCTTGCTAACAGCTGCTAAGAGCTAGCTACTCACCTGGCAGATTTACAGCAATGTTAGCTAACGTTAACTGGAGATCTAACGTTATTTTTATGTTCTTATCCCAGTTGTGGAGGACAGTGATTTCCTAAGTAAACATCAGTACAATTCCCTAATTTGTTTTCTGGCGGACCTTAAAAAAAATTGCCAACCAATGAAACAGCACTGTTTCGTGTCCACTCTGTCCTCTTTCTCTTGGTTAGTCCAAAAACTCGAATAAGGTTTTTTTCTGAATTCAATTACTCTCTCTTTTCGCAGCCATCTTAACCGAATTCCTCGCATACACCCTCACGCAAGTTACGTCGTGACGTCTTCCAGGAATCCGCAACACTACGCGCAGCCCGTCTGCGCCCGCCCTAGAAGCGAACAGCACAGAAAAGCCAATGATGACCTTGTTTACTTTTTTTTGGAAGGCGGGAGTATTTATCATAAGCATCACGGCCTTGCCCCTTTTCAAATGCGCTGTAAAAGGGCATACGGTCCAAAATCATACAGAAGACCCGCATGTTTTTGTTTTTTTAATTACGAATACCCCATTTGAGTGAAAGGCTATGACTAAAAAAAGTTTGAAAACATCATGTCATAGTCGAATATTAGTTGTAAAAGATGGCAAGTCCATACCATGTCTTTAGTTGTGAAATGAAGAGCCATTTCTCCAGTTTCAACTCATTTTTTAGTGTTAATTTTGGCATTAGTCATGTCAACACAGGATAAATATTGTATCAAGGCAGACCCTGAGAAACAGGGGAGGCAAATGGCTCAAATCCCTGGAGGTATGTCCACACACCCCCCTGCTTGAACTGGATGGGTAGGACAACGGCTGCCAAGGCAACGGCTCCATCGGGTGCTCAGGTGTGATGACTCGTTTCCATGTGGACAGAGTTATAATCCGGTGCAGTCACCCTGCTGGCAAGCAGCGCTTCACAGTGACCTTGTGCAAGGTTCTGTGTTGGGTGCTACGGGTGTAAAGTTTGATCTCTAGGTGAGGAGCTTTGTAGACCTGGTCCTCCAGATACCAATGCTAACAGTAAAGACATCCTGTGAATAGGACAATTCAGGATGAATCGCTGGGCGGGGCTTTTTCGTTGGCATCGCATGCAGA